>SSNR01000133.1:1256728-1374593 GCA_006937965.1 Callopanchax toddi
GGGGGGAGGTTCTGTTTACCCAGGACCTACTGCTTAATTTATGTCCAAATAAAAATCCTTCTGGTTGGATGAGGGGGTTAAGAAACTGAATTTTTCCTTAACAATAATAACTGAATTACCTCTGAGGGTCTGTCAACCCTTTACAAATGTGCACAGTGATTTAGTTCACACCTGCAGGAAGTAGGGCTGCACAATTAATCGAATTTTGACCGTGATCAAGATTTTGGTGACCACAATTAAATGAACCTGATCGTCAACGATATTTCCATTCAAATTGGGAGCTCTATTACTTGCCTCTTCATCACACACTGCCTCAACCAATAGTCTGCCAACCACCAGGAGGCGAACGCATGGTTAAAGCTTCCTTAAGCTGCCAAAATAAAAACCACGCACAAGCCACTCAGCACTGTAGCAGCCAGTCACACATTACGGCGGCAGCAAGTTGGACTGATGAGAGCAAGTCATGTCTGGAATGGACAATGCTGCAGCATCTGGAGATGAGGTAGCTGGTAAACCAGACTATATATGTGCTGACGGTCTAGTATACTAGGCTAGTATCCATTTTATTAACAAAGACACGCAGAAATAACAGACGCAATATCTTTTTATTTGGCCAAAGATATGTGTCCTATCAATACAGTGAGCAACGAAGGCTTAAGAAATTCGAGTATTTGAGGGGGGGAGGGGGGGTTGCATTATTTATAAATATAAAAGTATTTGAGTTTTTTAATTGTTGTTTTTTTGCATTATTTATAATCTATTCTAAAGTTTTATTTTATTTTTCACAGAAAAATGTTGCAACATTGTTTATAACTGGTGCAATAAAACAGATTTTACCAGACAGGATGAATGATCGTGATTAATAATCGTGATTACAATATTGATCAAAATAATTGTGATTATTATTTTGATCATAATCGTGCAGCCCTAGCAGGAAGCTGCACCCACTGAACGAGACACTGATTTAGTGACAGCCAGAAGAGCAGGAGACAGGAGAAAGTCATGTCTTTTCAAGAAGAGAAGTGAGCATCACAACTCGGGATGCTCCGATCATGTTTTTTCTGAATGATACAGATACCGATCACGTGGATTGACTGTAAATTTCACATTGTGGTAATGATGAGGGCTTATGGCTAATTGATCTGTAAAGAATGAACCGTAAATCACCTTCAATTGAAAAACATGTTTACAAAAACTTAAAGCACAATCTAGACATCCATCCATCCATAAAGAAATAGATCATTTATGATTTATATCCAATCCTTATAGAAATCTAATATTTTTATCCATATAGAAATATTTTATTTTTATATAAATTTAAATACTTGTGCATAAGATCCCCATTAATTAGTTTGTGGTTGGACTAACGTTTTGAGAAAAACAGGGTTTTTTTGAACTACTTTAACAAAAAGAAAAAAGTTCTGTGGTTCAGCTGAACATTGAGTGTTTTTGTAAGATATTAAAAAGTGTTTATCTTCTTTTATAGAACAAAACATCTCCTATCTCACAATTTAAAAAAATGATTTCTTTTTGTAAAATGAATATGCTTTAGAGTTGACCTCAACATAAAAATATGTCTCCTAAAGAAACATCAAATCAAACAGTAAAACGATAAATCTCTGACAGAGACTCATGAGGCAGGAGGCTTTGACAGAAGCTGACCACCACCCCTGAATCCTCTGAATTAACCGAAGCTTTTTCATTTCTTCTACATGAAAACCTGATTCAGCACATTTTTGTAATAAAATAAACTCCTGCCTGGTTTCTACTGATTGAGCTGAATGAGTCTGAGGCTCCTGTTAGTTTGATGCTTCTGGGTTTCTGATGTGGCTCCTTTACTAAGAGCTCATCACATGCGTCCTCGTGATCGTGTTCTTACTAGAGATGCACGATATTGAATTTTTAGGACTGATAACCGATAATTTCTACTTCTTATATACGATAACCAATAATCAACCAATAATTGCTTTTTATAAAAAAAAAAAACCTCAGAAAATGATTTCTAAGTACAGACTATAGGTCTGATTTAATTCAGTAAACTTACAGCACTACTGTTACCTGCAAACATGTCTTTTTCAAAGTTATTTGATTATAATGTCTGACATAAATTAATATTTTAGTGATTTTCAACTGTATTAACATACATTAACATTATCATGATTATCTGACTTTCCCTTTTATTTCCTATTTTATTAGTTTTCTTTTTATCAATTTTCATATGCTGTATTTAATACAATGTGTTAAATTTATTCACATTTCATTCTATATTTTTTATTCTGTATTTTTAAAGTGCCGATGGCTCCATATTTAAATCAATTTATATTAAACAGATGTAATCTTTGATGCCTCTAGATCAGCGTTGCACCATTATAACTCAAAATACGCTGTAATTATCTCCTAACGAGCAACTCAGAGATCAGAAGAAAGCGCCGCCTTCCGGTTCTGCTGGGTTTCTCCTTATTTGGCAGCCTGATAAACAGAACTAAGTTGGTGCAAAAATGTACTCGCCATGTGGTGGATGACGCTCCAAATTTTACTCGCCAAATGGAGCAATTTGGTCGCATTTGGCGAGTGGCGAGTGTTAATTTCGGACCCTGCATGTATTATTACTAGTGGTGGGCATAGATTCATTTTTTAAATCTAGATTAATCTCACTCTAATCTTGAAATTAATCTAGATTAAAATGGCTCATTTGAATTCAGCCAAAGGCATTCATAATACCATATGTGCGCTCCCTAAATAATGACTCAAAGGAAGTCTTTGACAACAGGTTTTTAAAGCCAGGAGGAGCATTAGACCAGGGGCTCATCTCCTGTTTCCAAAATGCATCACAAACTGAGAAAGTTGTTCTACTATGATAACTGGTGATGAAAATAAATAATGAGAAAAAAACACACAATATTAATGCCCCACCAATTGACACCTTAACATGTAAATACACTTATATCAGTGTTGATTTTATGATTAGAACATAGCTCTTTCAAAATATTGCAAAAACATAAAAGTCAGTCTTTTGAACGGCTCTTTGAGGTGAATTGTTCCCTAATGAACGGCTCCCTTCAAAGAGTTATAAAGCCCATCGTTAGCTCAATTCTCCTTTTGTAAAAGCACAGGGTTTCTTAGATTGTTGTTTTGAAATGGGACTAGTTTGTGAGCTGCTGTCACGTGACCGGTTTAGACCAATGCAGCAGCAGCATTTAGTAAACAGAAATCCAACAAGGCTCAATGTGTGATGATCACTCCTCTCCGTTTCCCCTCTACACGCGGTGCGCCTCATGGCAGTAATGCTGTTCACCCTTTGTACATTCTCAAGTAATCCGTCCACTGGAGCTAAATGGGGCCCTTCTGAATCGAAGGGCCATACGCACAGTGCGTGTTCTGCGTGTAAGGAGGAGCGGACCTGGACCTGATCCCAAATGCTATCAGACGCGGATTTACTACACCTCCTGTGCGCTCTGAAGGAGTTCTCAGTGTTCATAGGCTGCGGAGACTTGTTGACATGCATAAGCTGCCCTGGCCGCGAGGACGCACAAACCAACTCCAAACCCATTCACTACCCAGTAAGGAGGGCCGCATTAAACATCAGCGCCAGGTTCTCCCCTGAGTATCTCAATGAAAAAAATATATGAACCCCTCATTTCTCCCTCTCTCTTTCTCTCATGATCTCATAATGAATGTTAATATTATAACCGGTGTTCGGCGGCGCACACAGACCTGCACCTCGTCACACCCCCTCACCTGCCGCTTTGAGCGCGGTGAGCTGATGATCAGTCAGAGGTGAATAGAAGTCTGTCCCATCCTGGTCCCGTCCTGGTCCTCGCCAGTGACAAGCACAAATCTATATGCCATTGCTTAGTATAGACCCAGATTCCAACCTAACTTTGACAATAGATTAATGCCGACAATTTCTTTGTCGCGCGATAAAGAGTCTGGCGATAACGGCCCAACACACCACTAATTATTACGCATCCGGTTGATTGAGTTCTGATAGAACCTACAGAAAAGTTTTTCTCCAGGTTCATAAAAGTCCTTTGCCATATGTATCCTGTTGTAGAGTAAATCTGTTTTGATGTAAGACGGCACTCAGACCCTCCACTCTATACCTGATCTGTCAGAAACAAACAAGTGAAAAAAGTCATCATACCACTAGAGGGAGCTGGTGTGCCTTTGGTGGGACACCTGCTACAGTTTGACTGTTCTGCACCATTGATGTCTGTGTGAATTAACTCACTGAATGTTTGTGTGTTTCAGTGATGCCTGAAGATGTTCTACTGGTTTTAATTAAAGAAGAAGATCCTGAAGAATGGAGTCCTGGTGTGGACCAGCAGGACCCAGAAGCCCTCAACATAAAGGAGGAAGAGGAGGAACTCTGGAGCAGTCTGGATGAAGAGCAGCTCAATGTGAAGGAGGAGACCGATGGCTCCAGGTTTCCTCTCTCTGCAGTTCCTTTGAAGAGTGAGGATGATGAAGAGAAACCTGTGTTGTCACAGCTTCCTCAGCACCAAGTGGTTCCAGCCAGCAGCTCCACTGACCAGATGACAGCAGCAACTGGTGGAGAGGACTGTGGAGGAGCAGAAACCATCAGGAGTCTAGGAATCCTAAATACTGAGGAAGAAGATTCCAGCTCTTCACAAACTGAAGTCAGTGAGGATGATGAAGAGAAAGATGATGTCCACAATCCTGACTTTGGGTTGTCAGACACTGGGTCAAAAACTGAAGAGAGTAACGATAAGAGGAAGGAGATCAGGTCTCTTAAGTCAGGTGTGGGCACTGTCAATAAAAGCAGGAAAGTCCAGGCAAGGCAGAGACGATATGGTTGTGGTTTCTGTGGTAAAATATTTACCCGAAAACAAAATCTAAAAGTACACATGAGAATCCACACAGGTCAGAAGCCATTTTGTTGTGATGATTGTGGGCGACGTTTTAGTGACAAATCAGTTTTAAACTCACACATGAGAATCCACACAGGTCAGAAGCCATTTTGTTGTAGTGATTGTGGAAAATGTTTTAGACAAAGGTCAGTTTTAAACACACACATGAGAATCCACACAGGTCAGAAGCCATTTTGTTGTGATGACTGTGGACAAAGTTTTAGCCGCAAGTCAAGTTTAAAGTCACACATGAGAAGTCACACAGGTCAGAAGCCTTTTCGTTGTGATGATTGTGGACAATGGTTTGGCCACAAGTCAAGTTTAAAGTCACACATGAAAATCCACACAGGTCAGAAGCCATTTCGTTGTGATGATTGTGGACATTGTTTTAGAACCAAGGCACATTTAAACACACACACGATGATCCACACAGGTCAGAAGCCGTTTTGTTGTAAATATTGCGGACGACATTTTAGACAAAAGTCAAATTTAAACTCACACATGAGAGTCCACATAGGTCAGATGTAGGGGTGTTTGATATTGACAAAAATGGATTTAATATTTTTTTGCCATTTTCCCAACTACAATAACATGAGGATATTTTCCTGAAGCTTTTCATTTCTCTCATCTTACGGTCAGTGGTTTGTCTGATGGTGAAATGGGTTTGTTGTTGCTCCGTCTGTCCCTTCAACCACTGCTCCAGATAAACGGCAGATTATGTGGCGTGGCTAGTCACAGTAGTGTCTCCAATGCTAACACCAGCCTATCCTGGCTAATAGACAGCAGAGGGAGTAGGTATTCCAGTGGGTGACCAGTGTAGGCATGCTAATTATTAGCCTCTTTAATGCTAACTCTGGTGAGTAGTCTCCTTCTAATAATAATGATGTGTCGCAATTTAAAGTCCACTTTTGTTCAGGGGATCGACCAGCTGGGAATCCCAGGAGCAATCAAGTAGGCACATTTACCACAGCCTGAAAATAAATGGGCACTATTTTAGTGGTCAGTTAACCATGACAAATATTGAAAAAATGCAATACTTGTATAAGGAGCTCTTCTTTATGAGTGTGATTCTGTAACACCTTTAGACAGGGTGTAACGTATAAAATGGAGAACAAAGGTTAAAAAGTCATCCTGTCCTGTACTGTAAGAGGGGAAGTCCTGTGTGTGAGAGGAAGAACAGAAAGTTCCCCAGGTAAGCAATAAATACTGGTAATAATAGTAAATAGATAAATATGTCACAAACAATGTTTTTTGTTTGATTTTAAAAATACGATTGTTATTTTCTCTCAGAATTATACATATAGGTACTAAAAAAAGTACTGGTATCATTAAAGTATTAGTATAAAAAAATATTCAAAGGTACCCAGCCCTCCTCATCGCTGGTCAGGGGTTGTTTTTCTCCACAGCGGACATCATCTGATGAACTATCTTTCTCCTTCATTTAACTTGGAGTAACCTCTGAACATTTACTAAAGTAGATACATGTCGGTGATAGTTTTAACAAAATCCTTTTTTTAGGTTCGTCATAAAGTAGAAATGCTTACTGATCAGAGGTAAATAATCCTGGATGGAGGTTCAGTGTTAATGTTTAGATTCATAGATTGAACTTAATTCATGAAGTGTCTCGTTTAATCTTGAATGTGTCGAGTTCAAGTATGATGATTTAGTAAGTTCAATAATATATTAATCATATTTTATGAGGTTAATATCGACAATTATTTATTTAAAGAGCATATATTAAGTTCTTTTTTTTTTATTATTCTGATAAAACTCTGTCCAAAAATACTATTTGAAATGTTTATTGAGGGTATTTTGTTTTACAATACATTTTTTTAAACCATTTTTCTAGTCAAAAGTGCCCCTTTTTGCAAAGCTTCTAAAAACGCTTTTTTTTTCATATGTGGACCTGTGACGTCAGCTAAGGGAGCTCCTAGCTAGGTGGCGCTGCTTACAGTGTTGTCAGATGTAGATAAATAAAGTATTTGTAGGATAATTTAACACTCTGTACGATCAATATTCCCATAAATATGATCATTTGAGCCCTTTGTTGTGTGGAGTTTGTGTAACAGATGCTTGTTTTAATCATTGTGTTAGATTTTTTAAAGCTAAACTACTTTAACATCTCAGACTGGCACCGCTCTAGTCTGCCAGCTGCCTGCTCGCTGTCGGCGATGAGTTGTTAGTTTTAGGTTAGAGCGCTCTTTAATCGAGTTGGTGTGAATTCATTTTAATAAAAAATGCTAAATTATTATGTTTATGAATGCCAATCGCCAGTCTGTCAGGACACTGAGTCAACAACGGGACGGCTTCCTTACCGGTACGGTGACTTCTGTTTGGAGACGAAAAACCCCGGTGGTCCTGGTCTAGTCCAGGACTGGATGTGATGGAGTCCCACATACCGACGAAAAACATTCAGTGTGACTCTAAACAGGCGCCGTTACTTCGATCCATTCACCGGAACCGCTGTTAGCACACAGCAGCTAACAGGAGCTAACCGCTGTTAGCACACAGCAGCTAACAGGAGCTAACGGGGAGACTTGAGTCTCGTTTCCATGCCAGGTTTGGTACGGTTCGTGGTGGGTCGTAATCCGGTACCGGTCCGCGATTTCATGAGAGCATTTCCTTCAGGTGTCTGACCCTCACCTGGCTGGCGGGGTACAGTAAATCCATGCCGCGATGCTCTCCAGAGGGGCTTCCCGTTCCCAGCGGGGCTACCAAGAGGGTCTTCACGGCGGGGTTTCCAGCCTGACCCGACACTGTTTCGGTCAGTCTCGAACCGTTTAGCTGTATCCTGTGAAACTTTTTATAAACTCTTTCATTTCTTAACAATCCACCTGAACGCAGCTCAATGTTTGGAGCTCTGATGATCAAAACCTGGTGCTAAACGCTGGTATTTTACCCAGACCCGAGTGAGGAGGTGGGTCACGGTCTACAGCTGGACCGACAGGGTACAGCCTTACAGGACGGATTGTTTGTATCTTTTTTTTTTTTTTTTAATCTTAATAACTGCTCACTATAGTAATAAAGTAATAAAATAACGGCACTCTGGGGGTTTGTTTTGCTCGTCACAAGTAGTGATAAGTGGATCAGTTTTCTATATAGAGAACGAACGGTCTCCCTGAACTGTCGTCACTTCCGGTTTGGTGAAAAAATTGACAATTCTCACAAAAACGAATCCAAGAGCCTAAATAAGCTGAATTTGTGTAAATTTTTATTCAGAAAAAGTTTCTATTATATTTCTCTAAACATTTGTTTAAGGGAGTGTCTAACTTAAAATATGCTCTTTAAGTTAAATTATAAGTCATAATATTCCTGAGTTCTGGAGCTTTCTTGAGGGATTGTGTAGGAGGGACTTTGTTAAATGTTATCACACTTTAAAAAAGTGTGTCCATGATTTGCTTATAATAATATAATGTAATTGTATTTAATATCCAACACGAAAAAGTTGCCAGTCTAACCAGTCTAAGGACTGGCCTCACCCAGCTTTGATGCATGTCTGGGTACTATCTGAGTCCTGTGGTGGTTTCAGCTCATCACAACGGGACATAGATTAATTATTCTATTTCATTTAATTGATTTCATCTTAAAAGTTGTACTTTTGTCACTTTATATTTATGTCAAAATGTTTTGATGTTCAGATGAATTTGTTGATGATTGAGTTGAACTCTTCATTACTTTTAGTTTTGCTGAACATGAGCTCTGTATTTGTATGTTTTTAAAAATAAAAGTCAAATTGTTCTTTGTTATTTTGTTTTTGTTTTGTGTAAATTAAAATAAAATCTGCCTGCTGTAATCAACTAAATAATAAACAAGGTAGGAAATAAAATAGAAAATTAGATAATAATGATAATGTTAAATTATTACTATTGAAAAATGATTTAAAAATAACATTTATGCCACACTTTATAATCAATCTGGGGACATTTTTATATTTTTGATGAAATATGTGGCAGATTAATTACTTAAAGTCATGTATTTATTTCTATATTTACTGCAAATTCTGGCAGGATCTGCCCTCCATAGAAAGCTGCCTGGTCTGTATTTTTGAATGGTTAGTAAGTAGTAAGTAAGTAAGTAAAGTTTATTCATATAGCACCTTTCACAGAAAAAATCACAAAGTGCTTCACAGAAAACAGAATCAAACATGATAAAACAAAATCAATAAAACAAAGAAAATATTACAAATCAAAATCATTAAACAACAACAAGAGAACATAAAAGAGTTAGTTAAAAGCAGTTTTGAATAATTGGGTCTTCAACTGCTTTTTAAAGGAGTCCAGACTGTCTATACAGCGTAAAACTAAAGGAAGGTCATTCCAAAGTCGCGGTGCAACAGACTGGAAGGAGCGATCACCTCGACTTTTAAATCTGGTCCTTGGAACTGTTAGGAGATTCTGGTCTGTGGACCTGAGGACTCAGGTTGGAGCGTACGGCTTTATCAGTTCAGTAACATAAAGAGGAGCTTGACCATGTAGGGCCCTGAAAGTTAGAGTCAGGATTTTAAAATGAACTCTACATTTAACAGGTAACCAGTGCAGAGACCTCAGAATAGGAGTGATGTGATCTTTTCTGTTTGCTCCAGTGAGGAGCCTCGCTGCAGAGTTCTGGACCAGCTGAAGGCCATAAAGGGCTTTTTGGTTCAAACATGTGAAAAGTGTGTTACAGTAATCTAGACGGGAGGAGATAAAAGCATGAAGAACCATTTCCAGTTCAGGTTTTGACACCAACTTTCTCAGTTTGGAAATATTTCTCAGATGATAAAAACAGTTTCTGACCAGCTGTTTTGAGTGACCTTCAAGAGACATTGATTGGTCGAAAATAACACCCAGATTCCTCAGGTTTGACTTTACAGCAGAACTTAAATGTCCAATATGTTGACTGATCAGAGGGACCATCCTATCAGGGGCAACAATCAGACATTCAGTCTTTTCAGGGTTTAACTGAAGGAAGTTCTTTTCTAACCAGTTAGTAATAGCTGACAGACACTCCAGTAGTTCAGACAGTTTGTAGAACTCTGAGTCCTTGAAGGAGCAGTACAGCTGAATGTCATCTGCATAAAGGTGGTAGGAGACATTGTGACATCTACTAATGATCTGTCCAAGAGGATGGAGATATAGTAAAAACAGGAGTGGACCCAGAACAGAGCCTTGGGGTACCCCACAGAACAGATCTGTAGTATCTGACATGATGTTGTTTATATGGACACTGAAACTTCTGTTTGAGAGGTACGATCGGAACCAGTCTAAAACTGTTCCAGAGATCCCCACCAAGTCATGGAGTCTGTTCACTAAGGTGCTGTGATCAACAGTGTCAAAAGCTGCAGAAAGGTCCAACAGAACTAAGACTGTAAACTCCCCGGAGTCTGCTGCCATCATGATGTCACTGGATACTTTGAGTAAAGCTGTTTCTGTTGAATGTTTTTTACGGAAACCAGATTGGAATTTATCAAAAATGTTGTGTTGTTCCAGAAAAGAGACCAGCTGATCAGCCACAACTCTTTCTAAAAGTTTAGAGATATAGCTCAGTTTGGAAATGGGCCTGTAGTTATTTGGCTGAGAGGAGTCCAGACTGGGTTTTTTAAGGATGGGTTCAATAACAGCGTGTTTAAAGATGGAGGGGACAGAGCCGGTTTGCAGGGATAGATTGATAAAATCAACAATGCATGGGCCAACTAGGTCAAAAGCTTTAAGAAGCAAAGAGGTTGGGAGAATATCAACTGGGCTTGAAGATTGTTTCATGTTTTTAAGAATGAGACAGATGTCCTGAAAATGAACAGGTGTGAAGAAGGACCAGGTATGGGAAGGAGGAGGGTGGATGGGAGAACAGGGAGCAGATGGGGGTGAGAAACCTGACCTGATGTTTCTAATTTTGTTGTCAAAGAATGAAAGGAAGTTGTTACAATCAGACCTTGAGAACACAGGGATTTGAGGCGTTTTAGGTGAAACTATCTGATTGATCGTGTCAAACAGAACTTTGAAGTTTTTATTTGAGGAAATTAGTTGAGAGAAGTAAACAACTCTGGAGTTTTTAACCATTTCATTTAAAGATGTTATCAATTCCTTAAGGTACAGTCGGTGAATTTCCATTTTTGTTGATTTCCAAAGCCTCTCAGCTTTACGGCATGTCCTTCTGAGATTATAAATATGTTTGTTCATCCAGGGACTGTTCCTTCTGTGAGATACTGTTAGGAGTAAGTACTGACTCTATTAAGTTACCCGATTCACTCTAATAAAAAAACATTTCATTAAACTGTTTATGGACTCAATTTTTTATATCACACCACACAGCTGTCGATAGATTTATATGAATGGATAGACAGATGGGGGAGACCGTGGATGGTTGTAACACGGGTCAGTTGTTACACTTGCAATTTCTCCAATCAGCATCTGATAAATTTTGCACATGCTCAGTTTAGTTCTTAAGCCTCATTAGAAAAAGTAGCAACCTGTGGCACACAACTAAATTCATGAGTACAAAAGACATTTTTATGCCAAAAATTTAGTTAAAAAAATTTTTTTTTGTTACATCACTTTAGGATATGTTACAACTGACCCAGTCTATTGGGTGACTTTTAACATTTTGCTCCATGTGTTTTAGACTCAGATTTATGTTTGTCAAGCTATTTTCGGTAATTATTGACCACCAATGTACTTTGATTACCACTGAGTGTGTATTTTATCAAAGGATTTTTCTTTAGGAGTGTAGTGGAATAAACAGTTTGAGTTTATGTACACACCTTCTGCGAAATATTCAGTCTATTTTAGGATTTATGAGGCTTTCTCTGGCCTGATACCTTTCTTATAGCTGAGATTATTTCGACAGGAAATAACTAGGTTCTTTTTATTAGCAGTGAGTTAACTTACGTACCTTTGTTGATGAATGGAAGTAGGAGTCGTTGAATAAAATCTTATTTGGAATTTTATTACAAAAGACACGGACAAACAGTTACAGTTTAGCAGAGGTAGCAGGTGTTTAAGCTTTTGGCACGGTGGTATTTGTGTTCTGAATTGAATCTCTAAAATAAAGTTTTAACGATCTGAGCCTCATGATGTTTAATGAGACTAGGGGATTTAATTTAGATTAAATTTGGTTTGGAGAGGAGGAGATACGTGGATCAGTTACTAGTTTGAGTGAGCTAAAGTTGTTAGCTTTTATCAAAGTAGGCCTCATATCAGATCATGTGTTTTTACTTGTACCGGAGTGGCCCCGGGGATCCAGCCGGCGCTGACTCGCCTCGTCGAGGTGGAAGCCGACCCCTGTTGAGAAGAGACGTCCGCACGGGGAGGTAGCTCGCCGAACGGGCAGACCGGGTTGGTCCTGAGAGTACCAGCGGTAGCAAGAGAATTCAGTCCATGATCCATGATGACAGGAGTGTGAGGCTCATGTTGAGATGAAGGGAAACCAGCGTGTTTCCTCTTCAGGAGCCAGAGGTGAGATCGGCCGTCAGGGTGAGAGGCCGTCTCCAGGAGGAGGTCAGCTGTGTAGAGGTTTGACAGCTGAAGTGTTGTCTGGTTGATGTCGAGACCAGAACTGCTCACTTCCGGGCGGAAGCACAGTTATGAGGAAGTCTGAGAGCAACGTGGACGAATGAGGGACCAGTTTAACAAGTCACGTGATTCAGATTGTTAAGACTGTAATTTACCTTATTGAATAAGTAAATATGAGTTATAAAGTTGAATTAACCTTTTAGCAAAGTAAAATATGAAATAATACTGAAGCTGGATCAAACATTCATTAATACTGTGGAAGAAAATGCATTAATCATATTAAAGACATTTCTGAACAGTTTAATTAAAGTAGTGTCCTTTAGAAGGAGACGTCTGGCAGTCTTTGAGTCATTATAACTAAAAGAGAGTCCAGTGGAGTCTTCCGACACGACCGAACCCTTGGAAGAATGTTGATTCAGGTTAAACATAATAAAAGAGTCATTTTAATCCAAGTTATTGGGAAAAAGATGGGTTATTGTTGTGATGGTCACAGGGTCAAAGTTCAGAGGTTATAGCATATTTGATGGTGCTACAGGAGGAAAAACATTTATCACTGTTTTAAATTTGAGGGAAGTGAAACCCAACGTAGAAGACATTGTTTAGACTACAGATCATATTTATAGATTTAAAATACACTGATCACTACCAGCAGATTCACAGTGGTGTATTAGTACGTCGTTTACCACATAAAGAAAAAACCAAAGTAGAGTATAAGATCCATTTAAGAGCTCTTTCTGTCGTGACCTTCCTGAAAACAACAATAGAGAAATATTTCAGAGACGTCAGAAACCATCACTGAACATTCAAACTGGAAAATGTTGCTTTGAAGAAATTGAATCAGAGGAAAACTAAGAAATCACCCAGCCAGCTGCAGCACTCCACTATTTCACCAGCTTTTACATCACTCCATGACTGACCAGACTGGCAGCTTCCACCAACATGATGATTGCTGTTTTTGGGGTCGCTGCGTCACGTCCTTGTGCCTTTTAGCGGAGGCTTCCAGCTGTGCTTTGTCATAAAGTAGTCCCTAGTCTAAAAAGGTACCTGTAATTCCCTCACAAGACACATTTTGTCATTTGGTGCAAAATGAGCCAGGATGCACACTGATATGAAGAGAGATTAATAAATGTATTAATGAGATAAAGATAAAAAACAACATCCTGGATCAGAGGAGAATCACAGGGAGAAAAACTAAAGTCAGAAAGAGGAAGGTGTGACAAATAATCTGAGACACAAAGGACTCAGAAACTCCATCAATCAGATGATATCAGAGGAACCGGAGTCCTGAAGGATTTAGCACAAACTGAAAGAACGTCCTGAGAGCTGCTGTGAAAACACAAGTTATCATGAAACAAAACCACAGAAGCAAAGTGAAACTTCCTGTTTAGGTTCAAACCTCCAAGTTCCACCATCAAATCAGCTGCAGCTTCACTGGTTTCTGCAGACGTTTCAGTTTCATAAAGTCCAGTTATCAACACAAAGTGTCCCCAGTGTTTATGGATCAGAGGAGAAACGTGTTCCTCAGAGAGAGGAGATGATCTGGACCTTCAGGGTTTCTGACTCAGAACTTGACCTCCTTCCTGAGGATCTCAGCTCCCCGAACACCAGAGATTAATTTATTTACATTTTTTATTTCATTAAAAATACAACAAATAAATATTTCACAAATACAACTTACAAATACTTAAATGAAAAGTTGCAGATAGAAGAAAATCTTGTATATAATCTGCCCCTATCCCCTACAAAATAAATCAATAAAATAACATAAATTCATTTAACAATGTAAAACTGAAAGACAGCTGCCTATTAATATGCCACTGATTAACAACAATACTTGATTTATTATTAATGTAACATCATTTACAATTCTTTGCAGAGAGAAAAAATAAATAAAACAGGTAGAAATCAATATTAATTCTTATATATTTTCTTAACATAGTTTTTAACAGTCTTTTTAAATATTATAATTGATTTAGCTTCTTTCTTTTCTGATTCCAGTTTGTTCCATAAGCTGACTCCATACACCAAAACACATCCCTCCAACACGTTGGTTCTAAATCTTGGTTTTATAAAAATCCCACATCCTTTTAAGTTATAACAACTTTGTCTTTTTTCAAATTTAATTTGGATGTTTCTTGGTAGAGATTTCTTATGAGCTTTATATATATCAATGTCACCATCAAAAACTCTCCTGTTTTTAAATCAACTTTATTACTAATCATTTTCTTCAACCTGTAACAGCTCCAACCTGTCAGTTTGTCACAGTTCAGTTAATGAAACACTTCACTGGTTACTGAGTTGTTCTTCCTCTGATGGGACCAATCAGAGTCTGGACAGGAGAAAAGATCTTTATCCATCTAGAGAATTCCTGAGAATTCATATAACAACTGTTCTTTCTGTGATGATGACTTTGAAACAACAAAATGTTTCTTTTTTGTTTCTCCAAGAAAAGTAAGAATATTATTAGTCAATGTAATTTCTGCTTTTGAAACCTGTACTGTACCATGTATTTGTTATTTGCATATGTTTTTTCAACAAAATAAAAATGACTGAATTCGTTATGTGGTACAGCTGAGTTGAGATGTGTCCCCATCAAAAACTGTCCTGACCTACATCAGGGTGTCTGCTTCCTGCTGAAATGTACAAAATTTAATGTTTGACAATAAAAACCTCAGCACTTCATGAAATAATGAGTCAGTTCTGTGTGATCTTGTGTTCTGACTGAACACAGGAGAAACAATCTAATGACGACATGTATCCATCAGGATGTTTGTCCTGATGGATAAAGAGCTAATGATCATTTATAGGTTACTTTTACCATTGATTTAAACCCGTTACTTTAAACAATAGAGTTCAGACTTCAGAGCAATAATGGAACGAAGCTGGTGGGGAACCACTATCACCGGGGGGACAGATTCAGATGTAACACCGGCTCGCGAGGCTCCGCCATAGATATCACCTTACCCGTGCTGTTTGTCAATGGACCCTGACGTAGCTACGCTGGCGGCCATCTTGGAACAGCGAGCTGCCCCGTTCATAACACTGGTGTCAATGGAGCATGTACTATTAAATACCTCTAACTTGCTCAATCTTTAACCGATTTTCAAACGGTTTGCATTTTTATAAACGTCAGAGACGTGGCTGTGAATATATATCAAAATATAACGATAACGGTCGGGAAATTCATAAATTGTAAAAGTATCATATCTCAAGTCTATACATAATAAGGTTTGTAAGAAAGTAAACCGTTTGTATATCTGTTCATTTTTCATCAAGTTATGAATGTTTTTAGTTGAGTTGACGCTCACCTTCCATCTGCTGCCATATAGAGCAGAACGTCAGCTCGCTGTCCCAAGATGGCCGCCGTGTAGCTACGCTGTTGAACCTCGGATGATTCATCTAGCCTTTATATATGACATCTATGGGCTTTGCCACGTTTCAATTCACAACACGCTTTGAGATCAACTTCTCTGACTACTGAGACATAAAAGCCAGTCATGGATATCAAAGAAGAAGAAAATGAGTCAGAAATTCAAAGCCTTGATGCTGTTCTCAACCCCAACGATCAGCGTTGCGTATCAGGTCTGTTTATTTTCATTGTTCCTGTCTAGTGTGATGAAACATA
The DNA here is from genome assembly GCA_006937965.1 of Callopanchax toddi. NCBI lineage: Eukaryota > Metazoa > Chordata > Actinopteri > Cyprinodontiformes > Nothobranchiidae > Callopanchax > Callopanchax toddi. Next base: position 1,272,712 of record SSNR01000133.1, read on the forward strand.
GCTCCGGTTCTCCACTAGCTAATGGACTTGGCTTCTTGTGTAGCTGTTGTCTGCTTTTGTAGCTAGTTTAGCTAGCTAACTGATGAATAAATGATGAGAATAAACCCCAGAACAGCTGATGTCCTCCCGTTTCCTGCTTGGAAATCTAATTTACCAGTTATTTGAAGGCTGTTAGCATCGGGCTGCTAACAAACGCCGTTATTTTCTTGTGTTAAATGGGAGACTAAACGTCCTCTTTTACCCTGACATGTCATCATGACATTTATGATACCGCGGTGAAGTTGGTTTTTAGTTGGATATTGGAAATTCCAGACATTCACGGCGATGGAGTTTATACCATGCGATGCCACTGAGACCTCGTGCGCTCTTGAGTGCAGTGCTCGACTTAGGGACCATCAATAAATAAACGTTCGGTCAAAATGCTTACACAAGAAATAGCTCCCAGGTCATGTGACCAAATGACTCCAAATCAATTTCTAATGGGGTTTATGCACGGTCACTTCCTGGTTGCGATAGACTCTGCCCCTCCCTTCCGGTTCAACGCTGTTCCCACACAAACTGGACAAAATGGATTTTTTTACCCGTTTTCTTCAAGACCTGCCGCGCATCACGGTAAACGATGTCCGAGAGACAGCAGGATCAATTCGTGGCAGTGGCAGCCTGGATGGTACTCCCGTGGCATGCCACGAGATTTGCCACTAGATTTTAGATTTGCCACGAGACTTGCCACCTTTTTGTGGCATACCATGAGACTTGCCACTAGATTTTAGACCTGCCACAAGACTTGCCACTAGATTTTAGACTTGCCACGAGACTTTAGACTTGCCACGAGATTTGCCACGAGACTTTAGACCTGCCACCAGATTTTACTAGGATGAATAAACGTCTTATTTCCCCCTGGACATGTCCACTTTTCGTATCTTGTCCGCGTTGTCCGGGGAGTGTCAGATTAATGGAAATGTCTGTGTTTTATTGTTTACAGCACCAATACGTTTTTACTAAAAGCAACGAGTGTAATTCGGGTCTCCGCTTACAGACAGAAAATAGTAGATCGGGAAGTGAAATGTACTAGAACGTCTATAGTTCACTAGGTATGATGCGAGGTAGGCAATCGGAAGAGTGCAGGTTCGATCCCTGGTTGTTGTATTTTATTTATCATTTATTATCAGAGGTTACAAAGTGAATTTTGTACTTGTTGACTTTTTTTTTCTTTATTGAACCTTACAAGTACAGTCAGATAAGAACAGATGACAAGAAATTTAAGAATCATAATAGACAAGACACTAAATATCAAGATAAACAAAATATACAAATAAGTAAATAAGTAAAAGAAATTAAATTAAAAAAAGAAAATAAAACGAGAGGTGCGAGAGTTTTTATTACATGAAAACATTCAATCGTTTACAGATTTCAACAGTTTTGAGAGCCTTCTTGTTTTTTGATGAGGAGATTGTTCTCAAATATTGTTCAAGTTCTTTTTTCAGCACAAAGAGTTCAGGTTTTCCTCAAGTAAATTTGCTTTTGTGTATGTGAAATTTTGCCAAAAATAAACACATATTTATAAAAAAGAGAGCATTCTTATTTCTGTTAACAAAATGATGAACACCAAAAATGACAGTCTTAAAGTAGAGGTGAAATTCAAAGGAAACAGTTTCATTGATAAATTTGTTGAAGTCCTTCCAGAATTTATGAGTAAATGTACATGACCAAAATAAATGAGTGGTTGTTTCGAGATGTTCTTGACAGAAAGAACAGTTAACATTTATATAATTTAAAAATTTTGAAATAAATTGTTGACTTATTTATTTATTTTTTTAATTAATACAAAATAATAATAATAAAAACGGGAGCAGAGAATATTTTGGTCATCCATTCATAAAAGCAGCAAACGAGAAATGTCCTTATGAATTATAACAGATATGTTAGATTTTTGACATTTGAGTGACAGGAAGTATTGTTTAAACTCATTGATAAACCTTGTAAAAGATGGCAAAACATTCCTCCACTTACTAGAATGAATATGGTATTCGCCTATAAGAATAACAATGTTGATGATATTAGTATGAGGCAGGCTGTCCATGTAGTATAAAATATGATCTAAATCAAAATGTGGGATGTTCTCAATTCTTAATGATAACCAGTTATGTATCTGTGTCCAGAAATTAGTTGAGACAGAACAAGAAAAGAATAGAGGATGCAATGTTTCACAGGTTGAGTCACAGAAAGCACACAGATCTACCTCAAATTTAAACCTCTTCCTTAAAAATTCTGCTACTGGGTATATATTGTTGATTATTTTAAAATGTGTTTCTTTAATTTTTGGTGATAATGGCCATTTCACAAATTTAGAGAATGCCTTTTCCATGAAAGATTAGTTTGTATTGATAGTTTGCATATATCTTTCTGTATTATAACCATGAAAGAGAATGGATTTAAAATGTGAGTTGATAACCGTATTAACAAGTTTCTTGTCTAAAAGATGAACATCACCTATTTTTAGGGCAGGCAGTACTGGTCTAACTACTAAGAATAACATTGTTATATATTAGCTGTATTAAAGCCAAAGGAATTGCTTTACACACCCGCTGGTGCTCTTTCTTGGTACAAGCTAGATCATATTTCTGTTTGAAAGACTCAAAAACCAACAGATTAGCATTCAAATCCATCAAGTCAGTTACAAATATGATACCACGCTCAAACCAACTACTAATAAATAATGACTTTCTATTTACAGTTATTACTCTATTATTCCATAGAGATGACAAATGGCGTCTTCCCACCACCAATCAAAGCAGGTCAAAGCACTGAACACAGTCAAATACAGACAGTAAATACAATAATAAAACAGAACAATTCAAAGAACAACAGGCCAAGTATAAAAATGCCTTCAATGATTAGTCTAAAACTCAATTTAAAAAACTGCCAGCAGTTAAAAAGACACTAAGAATGTGGTTTAAATACAGGCAACAAGAGGCAATAGGCACCAACACCTATACAACATCAGACCACCATAATACTGAGTCAGTCTGACTCTAAAGACCCAGGATGCTGCTGGTCTAGTTTCACTCAGGAATTCTGTTCAGTTTCACTTTTCTGTCAATCAGGATCTGATTATGGCATTTTAATGATTGAGCAGTATTTTATTATGTTGTTATTATTGTTTATGCTCTAAATTACTTTACAGTCAGGTAGTTATTCTGATTTTTATTAAAATTTATTTATTTACTTATATTTACCTGTAACTTTGCTGCTTGTGCACCTGAATTTCCCCACTGAGGGATAATAAAGGATTTCTATTCTATTCTATTCTCTCCTTCATCCCACTGTCCTCTTCAGAGGCTGTAACCATAACAGCAGAATAATCTGTGAAGTTCTCAGATTACCCTCCTGTTCTCACTCCTTCACTCTTAAAACTTCTTCCTCTTGTAGTTTGGTTCCTCATCCAAAAGTAACCAGTTAACAGAGTTACTAGATCATATTGGCTTTGTTCAGGGGACGATCAGCAGCACTTTCAGGTGAAACCTCATCAGCTGTTCTGTCTCATCAGGAAGGAAACACGTCAGACATTACCGATGTATTTTAATATTGTCCGACAGAACTGTTTGTTTGATCTTCAAATAATGATGGACAAGGAAGAACGGACTGAATAAAAACTAAATCGTGGTGGTTACAGTTCGTTTAGGAAGCGAATATTAGATAAGACAGAGGCCAACGCAGATCTCACGTCTGGTTCTGAATCTGAACGCTGAAACGTCAGTCTACGTCCACCTAGAAGCTCCAGAGGAAAATAAAACTCAGAACCTCCTAATTGATCGGAGGCAATGAAGTCTGACATTTCTCATCGGCACGTGAGTGAATGCGCGTGAATGAGACAGGTGCATGCGCGAAAAGAGGCGCACGAGCAAGAGAGCGACAGAGAGAGAAAAGGAGAGAGAGAGTGAGCGAAGCAGCACACCAGTCAAAGTGTACGACGATTTTCAGTTTTACGTCGGACAATTTTAAATTACGTCGGTAATGTCCGACGGTCCGGCGTGTTTTCGCAAACACTGCTCTCTGTGAGTGCTTCGGGTTTAATAACGTAAAATAAATGTGGCTGCCAACGAAATGTAATTAACAACTCTCATGTGGCAAACGTCTGTCAGGTCTATTGTGGCAAATCTCGTGGCAAGTCTAAAGTCTCGTGGCAAATCTCGTGGCAAGTCTAAAGTCTCGTGGCAAATCTCGTGGCAAGTCTAAAGTCTCGTGGCAAGTCTCGTGGCAAGTCTAAAGTCTTGTGGCAATTCTCGTGGCAAGTCTAAAATCTAGTGGCAAATGTTGTGGTAGGTCTAAGATCTAGTGGCAAATCTCGTGGCAGGTCTAAAATCTAGTGGCAAATGTTGTGGTAGGTCTAAAATCTACTGGCAACTCTCGTGGTATGCCACAAAAAGGTGGCAAGTCTCGTGGCAAGTCTAAAATCTACTGGCAAGTCTCGTGGTATGCCACAAAAAGGTGGCAGGTCTAAAATCTAGTGGCAAATGTTGTGGTAGGTCTAAAATCTACTGGCAACTCTCGTGGTATGCCACAAAAAGGTGGCAAGTCTCGTGGCAAGTCTAAAATCTACTGGCAACTCTCGTGGCATGCCACGGGAGTACCATCCAGGCTGCCACTGCCACGAATTGATCCTGCTTCTGCTGCGATGTCCACCGGATTTTTGAAAAACACACAGAGACGTCTGTTAGCAAGCGGGTGAAGGACTTTAAGCTGTATATAACCAGCTTTATTCATGAAATTGAAGGTAAGCTAACAGCGTTAGCTCGTAGCTTCCATCATCAAAAAACAGTGAGACAAGTCTATATAGCCGTGATCGTGGGCTCCAACTGCTTCCCAACTTTCAACTTTCTCTGGTCTAGCTGTACGTTATCAAACACCAAGTCTTCATTCACCAAAAGAATAGTTGTTCCAGTGAAATAACACATGAACGGCGCCGCGCCTCCTCCTTTAGCCTCCTCCATTAGCCTCCTCCACTCGGCTCTTTGACTACTGTTCTGCAAAGTGTGGACTGCAGACACGGTGTGGTTAGAAACGATCACGTTTTCTCTTCTTAAGTTCACAATCCTTCCTTTTTGTAGTTATTTATTCAGTGGAAATGTGTGGAAACGGACTGATGAATTATATTCAGCTGATGCGGTACACAACGGAACACAGCAGTGTTCAGCTGTCGAGGCTTCCCGTCGCTGATACTTATATGATGGCTTCATTTCTTAGTGCTATAATATATATATCATACTGTACTATACTATACTATTACTCGTTTTGATTATAAACAATATCTTTAGCTGGAAATGCACTCTAACTCTGGAAATCTTCACGTTTCAAATGGAACCGGAAATGGTCCCGCGAGTTAATTTTAAACCGGAAGTTCTACTAAGTACTCTGTGCATAAAGCCCATTGCGTTCCTAAACTGGACTAATGAGACACAGCAGTTTTTAACATATTTTCCATAATTTTCAATTTCTTATGAATATTTTTATGGAAAATTATGGGATTTTCTTAAGTAGCTTCCAGGACATGTGACCAAATGACTCCACGTTATTTCCTCACTTAAAAAAAAAAAAAATCTGTCCATGTAATTAATATTAACTCCTTAATGACTAATTAACAAGTTAGTAAACATAAACTTCTTTATTGAAGCTGAATCGTACCAGATGGGTTACCTAATGAAAACGTAAAGTGCTTCAATCAGCTGAAACTGAAACTTAAAACATGTTAGGATCAGTTCAAATGTTTTAACTTCATGTTCCTCATGAACATCTCAACCTGAACATTTGATGGCTAAATGTCTGATGGGTGATCCTCCATTATAGATCCCTGTCTCTCAGATGGACTCCTGTCCCGCAGATGGACTCCTCCTGTAGTTTGGTTTCAAGATCTTTGGCCTTGGCTAGATGTTCAATATTGTAGGAAAATATTACAAACAATGAACAAAGCTAATGAAAGTAACTGACCAATAAACATGTAGAAAATGCTTTAGAGTAAATAGTTATAATTTAAATTGAACCAGAGTCTTTAAAAACCTGATTAGAACCAAAGATTTTTTCCCTCTCAGCTCCTTTTCATTCATATTTATTTTGTGTGTACATTCTGTTTACTCTTGTTTTGATTGAAATAATAAAAAGTTAGTTGATCATCATCTCAGCTTCTCTGATGATCAGTTTGCTGCCTGATGCTGAAAGGCAGCAGGAGGAGACACCAGTGGGCAGAGCGATAATCAGCATGTTGATGGATTTATAGCTTTATAGAGTGGGTGGGGGGTAGGGGTCCAACGGATCAGAAAACTCATGGATCGGATCGGTTCACGGATTTGAGTCACTGTTCGGATCAATTTTTGGATCAGCATAAAGAAAAAGAAAAGACAAAAAACTTTGCTCTCTCATTATTTTCTAAAACACTGAGCAACAGTTTCTGCTCAATCCTCATAAATAATAACAATATTTAACTCAAGATATCAATCTGATGCTTCAATACAGTTTTGAATCATATTAAAACTAATTAAGAGGGGAGATAGATTATCTGCAGCATGAGAGGAGCAGCGCTCCAGAAGTGAAACCAACAGCAGTCAGCTGTAGTCAGATAATCAGAGTAATGATGAGGACGATATCACTGACAACGTGGATTTATTAAAAGAACTGCAGCTCAGAGTCAGGAGACACGCGGGTCGGAAACCAGCTGCTCGCGGGCGGATCTGGTCCTCCCTCTGATTGGCTGTGGTCCAGATATTCCCTGTGTGCTGCAGTCAGAGAGGTGAGTAATGAATGCTAGGCTAGTCACATGAACAGATGTTGTGTGGATGAGGATATAAAATAAAAATAATAATCAACTTTTCATCAAGTTAAGAGCTGAGAGTCTGAAAACAATTCTCTAACATGGAGCCATCATCCTTCAGGTTAGGTCAGGTTCTGGTCCAGGTTAGGTCAGGTTCTGGTCCAGGTTAGGTCAGGTTCTGGTCCAGGTTAGGTCAGGCTCTGGTCCAGGTTAGGTCAGGCTCTGGTCCAGGTTAGGTCAGGACCTGGTCCAGGTAAGGTCAGACTCTGGTCCAGGTTAGGTCAGGACCTGGTCTAGGTTAGGTCAGGCTCTGGTCCAGGTTAGGTCAGGCTCTGGTCCAGGTTAGGTCAGGCTCTGGTCTAGGTTAGGTCAGGCTCTGGTCCAGGTAAGGTCAGGACCTGGTCTAGGTTAGGTCAGGCCCTGGTCCAGGTTAGGTCAGGCTCTGGTCCAGGTTAGGTCAGGCTCTGGTCCAGGTTAGGTCAGGCTCTGGTCCAGGTTAGGTCAGGTTCTGGTCCAGGTTAGGTCAGGTTCTGGGCCAGGTTAGGTCAGACTCTGGTCCAGGTTAGGGCAGGTTCTGGTCCAGGTCCAGGTCAGGCTCTGGTCCAGGTTAGGTCAGACTCTGGTCCAGGTTAGGTCAGGCTCTGGTCCAGGTAGGTCAGACTCTGGTCCAGGTTAGGTCAGACTCTGGTCCAGGTCAGGCTCTGGTCCAGGTTAGGTCAGGCTCTGGTCCAGGTTAGGTCAGGCTCTAGTCCAGGTTAGGGCAGGTTCTGGTCCAGGTTAGGTCAGACTCTGGTCCAGGTCAGGTTCTGGTCCAGGTTAGGTCAGGTTCTAGTCCAGGTTAGGTCAGGTTCTGGTCCAGGTTAGGTCAGACTCTGGTCCAGGTTAGGTCAAACTCTGGTCCAGGTTAGGTCAGGTTCTGGTCCAGGTTAGGTCAGACTCTGGTCCAGGTTAGGTCAGGCTCTGGTCCAGGTTAGGTCAGACTCTGGTCCAGGTTAGGTCAGGCTCTAGTCCAGGTCAGGTCAGGCTCTGGTCCAGGTCAGGTTCTGGTCCAGGTTAGGTCAGGTTCTGGTCCAGGTTAGGTCAGACTCTGGTCCAGGTTAGGTCAGGTTCTGGTCCAGGTTAGGTCAGGTTCTGGTCCAGGTTAGGTCAGGTTCTGGTCCAGGTTAGGTCAGACTCTGGTCCAGGTTAGGGCAGGTTCTGGTCCAGGTCAGGTCAGGCTCTGGTCCAGGTCAGGTCAGGCTCTGGTCCAGGTTAGGTCAGACTCTGGTCCAGGTTAGGTCAGGCTCTAGTCCAGGTTAGGTCAGGTTCTGGTCCAGGTTAGGTCAGGTTCTGGTCCAGGTTAGGTCAGGCTCTGGTCCAGGTCAGGTTCTGGTCCAGGTTAGGTCAGGTTCTGGTCCAGGTTAGGTCAGACTCTGGTCCAGGTTAGGTCAGGTTCTGGTCCAGGTTAGGTCAGGCTCTGGTCCAGGTTAGGTCAGGCTCTGGTTGGTCAGGTTCTGGTCCAGGTTAGGGCAGGTTCTGGTCCAGGTGAGGTCAGGTTCTGGTCCAGGTTAGGTCAGACTCTGGTCCAGGTCAGGTCAGGCTCTGGTCCAGGTTAGGTCAGACTCTGGTCCAGGTCAGGTCAGGCTCTGGTCCAGGTTAGGTCAGACTCTGGTCCAGGTTAGGTCAGGCTCTGGTCCAGGTTAGGTCAGGCTCTGGTCCAGGTTAGGTCAGGTTCTGGTCCAGGTTAGGTCAGGCTCTGGTCCAGGTTAGGTCAGGCTCTAGTCCAGGTTAGGGCAGGTTCTGGTCCAGGTTAGGTCAGACTCTGGTCCAGGTCAGGCTCTGGTCCAGGTTAGGTCAGACTCTGGTCCAGGTTAGGTCAGGCTCTGGTCCAGGTTAGGTCAGACTCTGGTCCAGGTTAGGTCAGGCTCTGGTCCAGGTTAGGTCAGGCTCTGGTCCAGGTTAGGTCAGGCTCTGGTCCAGGTTAGGTCAGGCTCTGGTCCAGGTTAGGTCAGACTCTCGTCCAGGTTAGGTCAGGCTCTAGTCTAGGTTAGGTCAGGCTCTAGTCTAGGTTAGGTCAGGTTCTGGTCCAGGTTAGGTCAGACTCTGGTCCAGGTTAGGTCAGGTTCTGGTCCAGGTTAGGTCAGGTTCTGGTCCAGGTTAGGCTCCTCTCTACCATCTTTCAGCTGCAGCAGACTGATCATCAGGAGGCTGAGAGGATGATCAACTTTAACTTCTGATTTGATTTTAGTCAAACTCAGTCACTGAGGCCGTACTAATTTACATTTTTAGAATGACCCAATACTCTTGATTTAATACATTTTAAATATAATTACTGACCTTGATTCATTTACTTCCTTAACTTTACACCGTTTACAGAAATACTAGTTCCCTCTCTTTGGTGTAACCCTATCCTACTATATTGATGACCGACTGAACACCCCCCCCCCGGACAGCTTATGTTTAAATTATGTAAAAAACTTCTAGGGGAAGCCCTGACGATACTGGCTCGACACACACACAGTCTCAGTGAGAGAGAGAAAAAGAGAGGGAGGAGGGAGGTGAGCCCACTCAGAGTGAGGAAGAGAGGAAATTGACCGGAGCTTTTTTCTCTCTCTCTTTTTTTCCAATTGACTGAAATATGTTGTCACAGAGAACTTTAATTCCTGATTAATGAGCAAGTATTAAAGCTGTCTATAATTAAGGTATCATATAAATTATTTTCTCAATTTAATTAAAAATAGTTTCTTTAAAAAGTGAATTTATTCTTTTTTCTGAAGATCAGTCTTGAAAAATGGGGGTCGTCTTATAATCAGGGTATTCGGGCAAATACGGTAGTTGTGCTACACTGGTAAAGTAAAAAAGTATCTTCATTTCATAGGAATGATTTTAAAACAACAGGTACAAACTCAAAGACAATTACAAATACAAAAAGATGTGACATGTAAATAAACTGTTTTTAAATAATCGAAAAGAAGTAATTGACCATATCTCCATAGGGAGCCTATTCCAATCTAGTGGAGCTTTAACACAAAATGAGTTTTGCACACATTGCAACAAAATCTTCAAAAAACTAATTTTGTCTTCTAGCTTCTTTCTTAAAAGAAGGTACAACAAAAGAAAGTTGTTTACTAGACCTAATCCTATATTGACAGTTAAAAGGAACCAAATACATTTTAAATACTCTGGGAAATAAAATAAAAAAATATACATTTAAAAATAAACAATAACCAATGATACCTACGTCTGGCATTTAAAGGAAGCCAGGACAAACTTTGGTACATGCTGCAGTGGTGTGCTTTGAATGGACAGCACAGAACAAATCGACAGATACTATTATAAACAACATCAAGGGGATGTAGACAGGAGGCAGTAGTATTTTGATAAACAATATCTGCGTAATATAAAAGTGATTAAAGTTGAGTTGCAATATAGCTTCTCACTCTAAAATCAAAACAATTAACTGATTAATATAATATTTTTAATTGAAAGTTGACCTTGCCAGTAACTATTTGGATATGAGTTTTGAAAGAAAGATCAGATATATCAATTTGAAGACTTTCTAGTCTAAGATATTTTTATTTTATAGACTTTGTTTATTGTTGTGTTTTACTATTCTGTGCATTTTTGTTTCATTGTTCTGTTAATTTATACTGATAATTTAGTTTACTTTGAAAAAAGTCTTAATGAATTCTACAGCGAGGAGCTGACGGGATAACACCAAACGGATGTCCTGTCTGTTCATTTGCTGTTTTATGAGAATCTGCCTGTTGTATGATCATCTATCTGGGACCAACCCCCACTCGGCTTTACCGAAGTCTTTTCATTTTTTCTAAAAGGAATTTCTGATTCTGCACACATTGCAACGAAATCTTCAAAAAACTCATGCGTTGTTCGTACTGATTTAGCTGAATGTTCCAGAGTTTATGACTAGCTCCTGCTAGCTTGATGGTTCTCCCTGTTTCAGATGCAACTATCTAAGTGTTCATCACATGTATTATTTATTTATTTGAGACAGTGCACATTGATGAACAATCAAATGTGCCAGATTATAGCATAGTTGCTCATTTTCATCTGTAGTCCCTAGGCAGGAAGACTAAAAACAGTGACAATAAACAATTCTCAAATTAATGACGTGTCTAGTTGATTGAGTTTTGATAGAATTTACAGAAAAGTTTTTCTCCTTTGCCATACATTTCCTGTCATGGAGTAAATCTGTTCTGATGTAGGAAGGCACTCAGACCCACCACTCTATGCCTGAACTGTCAGAAACAAACAAGTGAAAAAAGTAATCAAACCACTAGAGGGAGGTGTAGTGCCTTTGGTGGGACACCTTCTACAGTTTGAGAATGACTCTTCAGCACCATTGATGTCTGTGTGAATTCACTCACAGTTGTCCTGAATGTTTGTGTGTTTCAGTGATGCCTGAAGATGTTCTACTGGTTTTAATTAAAGAAGAAGATCTGGAAGAATGGAGTCCTGGTGTGAACCAGCAGGACCCAGAAGCCCTCAACATAAAGGAGGAAGAGGAGGAACTCTGTACCAGTCTGGATGAAGAGCAGCTCAATGTGAAGGAGGAGACCGATGGCTCCAGGTTTCCTCTCTCTGCAGTTCCTTTGAAGAGTGAGGATGATGAAGAGAAACCTGTGTTGTCACAGCTTCCTCAGCACCAAGTGGTTCCAGCCAGCAGCTCCACTGACCAGATGACAGCAGCAACTGGTGGAGAGGACTGTGGAGGAGCAGAAACCATCAGGAGCCCAGGAACCCTAAATACTCAGGAAGAAGATTCCAGCCCTTCACACACTGAAGTCCGTGAGGATGATGAAGAGGAAGACGATGTCCACAATCCTGACTCTCAGTTGCCAGACACTGGGTCAAAAACTGAAGAGAGTAACAATAAGAGGAAGGAGATCAGGTCTCCTGAGTCAGGTGGAGGCACTGTCAAGACGAGCAGGAAAGTCCAGACAAGGCAGAGACCATATGGTTGTGATCTCTGTGATAAAAGATTTACCCGAAAACAAAATCTAAAAGTACACACAAGAATCCACACAGGTCAGAAACCATTTTGTTGTGATGATTGTGGGCGACGTTTTAGTGACAAATCAGTTTTAAACTCGCACATGAGAATCCACACAGGTCAGAAGCCATTTTGTTGTAGTGACTGTGGACAACGTTTTAGACAAAGGTCAGTTTTAAACTTACACATGAGAATCCACACAGGTCAGAAGCCATTTAGTTGTGATGACTGTGGACAAAGTTTTAGCCGCAAGTCAATTTTAAAGTCACACATGAGAAGTCATACAGGTCAGAAGCCTTTTTCTTGTGATGATTGTGGACAATGGTTTGGCCACAAGTCATCTTTAAACACACACATGAGAATCCACACAGGTCAGAAGCCATTTTGTTGTGATGATTGTGGACAGCATTTTAGACAAAAGTCATATTTAAACAGACACATGAGAATCCACACAGGTCAGAAGCCATTTTGTTGTAAATATTGTGGAAAACATTATAGACAAAAGTCTAATTTAAACTCACACATGAGAGTCCACACAGGTCAGAAGTAGGGGTGTTTGATATTGACAAAAATTGATATATTTTTTGCCATTTTTTTAACTACGATAACGTGAGGCTATTTTCCTGAAGCTTTTCCTTTCTCCCATCCTACGGTCAATGGTTTGTCTGGAGATGGTGAAATGTGTTTGTTGTTGCTCTGTCTGTCCCTTCAACCACTGTTCCACATAACGGCAGATTATATGGCGTGGCTAGTCACAGTAGTGTCTCCAATGCTAACACCAGCCTATCCTGGCTAATGGACAGCAGAGGGAGTAGGTTTTCCTGCATGGTCCCTACAGGGTCTTAAAAAGTCTTGAAAGCATTGAATTCATGAATTTGGAAATAATACCTTAAAAAGACTTGGGGAAAAAGTCTTGAATTTTCATATCTGGGTCTTAAAATGTGCGGTATCGTTAAAGTATTAGAATCAAAAAATATTCAAAGGTACCCAGCCCTCATCATCGCTGGTCAGGGGTTGTTTTTCTCCACAGCGGACAACATCTGATAAACTATCTTTCTCCTTCATTTAACTTGGAGTAACCTCTGAACATTTAATCATGTGGATACGTGTCAATGATAGTTTTAACAAAATCCTTTTTTTTAGGTTCGTCATAAAGTAGAAATGCTTATTGATCAGAGATAAATAATTCTGGATGGAGGTTCAGTGTTAATGTTTAGATTCATAGATTGAATTTAATTCATGAAGTGTCTCATTTAATCTTGAATGTGTCAAGTTCAAGTATGATGATTTATTGAGTTCAATAATATGTTAATCATGTTTTACGAGGTTAATATCAGTATTGATAATTATTAGGGATGAGCCGAATACTCGTTTCAAACGAGTATTCGTTACGGATAAAGCATATCTGCCGGATACGAGCATCATCTGAGTGAAACACGTCAATGTCTGTGCTCGTGCTGGTTATTGGGTAGCTGTCTGACTGCCCATTCACACAGAGCGCCCGCCCCTCCTCTCTGCAGCTGTTCTCTCACACACACACTTGCTAGACACACACCGACACTGAGTGAACTGATCCCGCTGTGCTTAGCTGACGGTTTGTTTTCTTCAGCTCGCCTGTATTTCGGTTTGTTTTTAGAGACAGTTTCTTGGTGAACTTGTTTCGTAACGGGGTGCATTTGACCAGACAGAGCTGAAAACGGCTCGAGTCGCGTCGGTCACACTGCCTCCAGTCGGGTTTCATTTTTTTAACCGTCTGCTTTCTCAGTTTGTCTGGTGATTTGAAGTCAGTTAGAAAACTTTGCTCGTACTGAACGAACTTAGTGAACAAGGCTGACATTATTTCCCTGTTTTTGCCATCACTGGATGAATGAATGCAGTAGATAACTGTTACAAAGCGCGCATACACCATGGGTGTGGATTTGGCATGGACGGAGGTGACGTGTTCCCACCAATATTCAGAAATCACTGAAATGTCTCCACCAATAATTCAATCCAAGAATGCAGAAATAGTGCTGCATCCCCACCGTACGTCTGATCGACCGGCGCGAGCCTCTCGCAGCCCGCACCGAGTCGCCAACAGGACCTGCTCTGGGTGTGGACCGGACTGGACTGGCACTCAGGCATTATCACGGTCGTGATGTTAACTTTGGGCTGGTCTGGACCGGGACCAGCGCTACAGGAAATCACGCTTTAAACCCTCTGGAGTCTGAGCCATTTTTAGCCATTTTGACTGACCACTTTTAATAATAATAATAATAATAATAATAATAATAATAATAATAATAATTTATCCTTTATTGATCCCCTTGAGGAAATTCATCTCTGCATTTGACCCATCCTCATTGTTTGAGGAGCAGTGGGCTGCCAACTCAGAATGGCGCCCAGGAGGCAGTTGTTGGGGGGGTTCAGTATCTTGCCCAGGGATACTTCGACACATGGCCGGGCCGGGGTTTGAACCCACGCTCTCTGACATGGGAGGCGATCTCTCTTGTTTTTTTAGTGTTCACTTTTATATTTCACCTTTGTATTATAGTTTTTACGACTTGTTTGGTATCCATCTTTTCAGAACAACCTCCCCTATGTGATTTTTGTGTCATTTCTTCATTTTGCCATACTGTAGTAGCACACTAAACCTAAAAAAACACAAATAATCCATTTTTGAGTAGAAAAATTTGCATATTTATTACTGTGAAAACCACAAATGTTTGTAACAAAGTGCTTTCAGCACTCAGAATAAACATTTAGAGTGTAAATAAAATAAAGTAAAGGTAAATTTGAGCAAACAAGTAAAAACATGCTTTTTGCATCAAAGTGCAAAACATTTTCCAGGCGTTTTTCAAAATCCAAGTAGATAAAAAGGACCTATTTCTTGCAGTGCAAACTATAAACATTTGTAATGAACCATTTTTAGCACTCTGAATGAACTTATAGAGTGTAAGTAACATTAAAAAAAGGCAAAATGTAGCAAACAATAAATATAAACGTACATTTTTTGCAACAGAATGCAAGCCCTTACTCGGGCGTTTTTCAGGTCAAATTACTGTCATAACAGAAATGGAAATATAAACTTCACAACAGTCCAGCATAAAAAAAAATCAGCCTTGGCTAACGACATAGTTATATACATATATTTACAAAGGTGTCATAGCAAGATGACATGACAGATTAGGAGTGCCAAGCCCCAAAGCAGTTTTTCTGTCCAGCAGAAGACGCAGCGGAACGCCAAGCCTGGCATTTCCATGGTGTGTCCTTCCTTACTTTGCCCACCTGGTGGCACCGTCTGCACTGCTGGCTGCCTTTTGTAACCTTCTGTTTGGGGTCTGTGACCCCTGCCACAACAGGTACAGGAATGTGTTGAGTTGCCTTGTTATGAGGCATCCCAGTGCTCTCCACGCCACAGAGCTGATACATGAGCTCAACCATAAATTCTTTGTGGGTCATTGCTGGCACATTTGTGGCACTGCTGAGCTTGTGAATGAGCCAGCAATTTGTGGTCACAGTGTCCAAAAGATGAAGAAGAACAGTCTTGTACCAGTGAGCCGTTTTCTTATGAACAGAGTAATACTGTATCAGCTGGTCGGAGAGGTCCACCCCACCCATGTGCTTGTTTATAAGCCATCACGGGTGTGGGACAGGGAATCTGCCTCACCACCCAGCGTCCTTCATCCTTCACCTGTCTCTGCATGGTCTCGCCTGAAGTCGCAGGGTGGATAGTTGAGCAGACAGACACTTCGCGCACGCCCATCCATTTAATGAAAACCAGGCTGTCCTCCCTGATCCACCTGACAGGTCCGCGTGGAGACTTCTTGGTGAGCACATTAGGACGACCTCTGGGCACCCCTCGCCGGTTCTCCCTGTACGTTCCACAAGCCCCAAACTTCATCCTCCCCAAGTTGATGAACAGTTTGGGACTGGTGTAAAAGTTCTCCATATCAATATGGTATCCAGTGCCCAGATAAGCTGGCTGCACCAGACCCATTACTACGTCGTACGACGGCCTGTTTTCACTCGCATCCTCCCTCTTACCGGTGTAGATTCTGAAAGTGATGGTGTAGCCACTGGCTGACTCTGCCAGAACAAATAACTTCAGTCCCCATTTTGTTGGTTTGTTCTTCATGTACTGAGTCATACCTGTTGTCGCTTTTGTGGCCACCATCCTCTCACTGATTGAGAGTTCTCTCCGTGGGTGGTAAAATGACTCGCAGGCAGTCAGAATGTCGTCATAAAGAGGTTTGATTCGAAACAATTTGTCGTACCCAGCTGTTCCCTTCTGCCTGTCGTTGTGCACGTCCTCCTCAGGATCACTCAGGTGAAGGTTCCAAAAGATGGAGCGAAACCTGTCCCTCGACATGACTTTGGGTGGAAGATTCACAGACAAAACACGATTTTGCTTCCAGTAATCCTGAATACTGGGCAGGGAGACCAAAAAACGTGTGAAGATCTTCTACCTGCACGTCAACCCAGGTGTATTTCTTCCCCGTGGCAAGAGTTTTTTTTGCAGCTTTTTTTTTTGGCGTTGCTGCAGATTTTCTTCACCGTTTCAGTTTAAAAAAAAGACAGGAAGAGGTCTTTTGGTGTGTGGGGGACGTCAGTGTTGACCTGCATTCCTGGTGGTCTCCTGGCCTGGAATCTGCTCACAGCTGGCGCAGAGTCAACATCCTCCTCCGTCCTCCATGGCTCAGAGGGGAGCTGGTCTTCTGCTGGTTGGGCTGGCCCTGCCACTGGTGAAATGGACCTATCAGAAAATTTGAATAAATACATATAAATAATAAATGCATCACTGTGCAAAAAAGGGTGATAGGATCTATGCTTTTTCATACCATGTAGTGTGGGCACTCCTCCTCTTCCCTGAAGGAGCAGCAGGCCCTGTTGAACTGGACCTATAACAACCATTGGATAAATCAATATAATTATTATAAATTACAATATAAATGCATCACTGTGCAAAAAGTGCTAGGATCTACGTAATTACATGACAGCCCCCCCTCTTTATAATGCCCTACACAGGTATTTTTTTTTACATTATAAAATAAAATAATACTCTCACATTCTCCTACAAACTATTTGCATCTTTTTTTTAGGTTGTATAATGTTTTATATCTTAGCTTTTCTTATTGTACGTTATTATTTGAGATCAGCACTGAGGTGAAAGAGAAACAGTATTTCAATTCATCAGCATGCTCTACATACAGGACAATAGAAAGCCTTTGAATTCTTACAAACATACCATTTGGCGCGCCCGCGTTTCTTTTGTCCTGACGCGGGAACATGAGTCCACGTGCTTGGACGCTCGTATTCTTCTGAGTCCCCGTCCTCCCCCTCCTTTACCAGGAACAATAGATCACGACTTCATTTAGGGGCGGCATGTAGCTCAGTTGGTAGAGTGGCCGTTCTGGTAACCAGAGGTTTGATCCCCAGCTCTGGCTGGGTTACATTGTCATTGTGTCCTTGGGCAAGACACGTCACCCATCTTGCCTGCTGATGGTGGTGAAGAGGGCCCATAGGCACCAGATTGTTTGCGATGACTCCAGCCTCTGACAGTCTGCCCCAGGGCAGCTGTGGCTAAAATGAAGCTAACTGCCATCTGTGTGTGAATGGGTGAATGTGTCTATGTAGTGTGAAGCGCTTTGGGAGTTCTAGGACTTAGAAAGCGCTATACAAGTACACGCCATTTACCATTTTTCATCATCGTCGTCCGAGTCGTAAAACTCATTTTGAGTCAGAGACTGGAACTTCCAGATGTTTATTTATTTACTTATGTTTTATGAGGATGAAACCCCTTGAGATGAGAGATCTGGTTTTTGAGTGGGTCCTCCTTTCATACACCAAACAGAATTAGGACAGCAAGTAATTAACGACAAATACCCATTTACATACATGCATATACATAAGATAATGTAGAAATAATAATAATAATAATAGTAATAATAAAAATAAATAACAATAAAATAAACAAAAAGGATAACTAAATATAAACAAACAAAACCAAACTAAAACAATGTTACATAACATTCACATCCCTAGACTCACTCACACAATGCTCTCTGATATTTTTTAAAAGTTATTTGGATTATGGATCATTTCATCAGTAACAAATTATGTGCGACTCATTTAAAAGCAGTTGCAGACAGGTAAGATGTGTAGATAAACAGAGTTCTTAAATAAACGAAAAGATGTTACGGACCGTATATCAATAGGGAGATTATTCCAGTCTAATGGAGCTTTGACTCTAAAAGCAAGTCTTCCAACTTCCTTCTTGAATGAAGGGACAACAAAAGAAATCTGTGTATTTGACCTGATGCTGTACTGACATTCAAAAGGAACCAAAAACGTTTTTAAATACTCAGGAAAATTAAAGAATATACATTTAAAAATAAAACAACCAATGAAATCTACGTCTTTCCTTTAAAGGAAGCCAGGACACACTTTCAAACATAGTACAGTGATAAGTATTAAAACGACAAATACTGTTGTTAACAACTAGTGGATGGAGACAGGAAGCGGTGGTGTTTTGGTAATTATGTCTGCATAATCGAGGATTGGAAATAACAGTTGAGTAGCTATACGTTTTCTCACACTAAAGTCAAAGCAGTTAATTGATTGGTATAATGTTTTTAACTGAAAATTAACTTTACGAGTGATTGATTGAATGTGTGCTTTAAAAGAGAGATCAGATTCTAGCCAAACGCCTAAATATTTAACTTTGTCGACACAGTTAAGACGCGGTGGATCTGGATCTGGAAGACCCGGGAAGTCAGCCTGCAGCTGATCGAACAGCTCTAGAGCTTGAACAACATTCATACGCCTCTCCGCCATAACTACGCACACAAATCACTCGACTCACTCACTCAAACCACACAATATCACGCACAAACCACACAGTATCAGTCACTAACAACTCACACACTCTGTCGCTCCTCACTCTCAAACTCACGCACTCCAAAAGATGCACAAACGCTAGACATGAGCAATAATCAATAATACTCGCTCAAACCACCGCACTCCTCTCTCAGACCAACCTACTTCCAACTAAAAGCAACGTTCCCGTTTGGGCAAAAAAAATTAATTGAACTAATGGGGACAGTCAGTAGACCCTTTGGCATAAATGAATGGGGCCCCTTGGTGCTTTTTCTGTCCCTTTCGTCCATGATTGTGCCAACGTGAACCTGAGGGAGGCGCTGTTGCTGCACCGGACCCCTTGACCAAGTTTTCGCCCCTTGTGTGCCTGCCCTAAATGCACTTGTCCCTCTGCCTGGGGCTTTATCTGGGGTGGTCTGCTGGGCCATTTCCGTTAAGTTTTAATTGCTTTTTGGACCCTGCAGGACCGCTGTAAAAAAAAGTTCTGGGCCAATAAGGGACCAGGGTTAAGACATTTATAATAAGTTTTTTCCATCAAACCTTAACAGAAATAGCTGAAGGGTGTTGTTGGCCATTTCTGTTAAGAGTAACTGATGGCAAATGGACAATACCGCCCTTGATTTGGGCAATTTGTGTTAAGCTCCCATTCTAGAAAAATGATAGCAAGTGGCCACTGGCCCATATCCATTTGTCATCAGTTTACCAGAATGGGACCTTATGAGAAATAGCCAACAGCACCCTTGTTTTGGGCCATTTCTGCTAAGCTCCCATTCTAGAAAAATTATGGCAAGTGGCCATGGCTGGGGCACAGCGATTGCTTTTTTCGAAAAGCAAACGCTTAACGGAGTCGTATCCTCTTCAACTCTAGATATGTTTTACAAGGAAATTTACTGAATGTTATGGAATTGTCCCCGGACTCCTACGTGTTTGGAGGCACACTCTTTGGTCCAAAGATAGAGTGGAAGATTTTGAACGCATCTGTCCCAATTTCCATAACGATAGGCCCAAAAATGTTAAAAATTTGATGCAACTAACGTTGTACACTTAGGATGACCTTGTGACCCAGAACGATGTCCGAGCAGCATGTACTCGATGTATTTCGTTGGACTTATCCCCAGCGCGCCACCCAGAAAATCTCAAGCGTCTACGTCAGACGTAGGCTGAGATTAGTGCTTAATTTGCTGCTTGTTTCTGGGGTAAGGGTGGGACATTTGCCCTAAGCCTTTTTTGCTAAGTTTGTTTCAGTGGGATCTGGTTGCAAAAGGCCAACCCCTTATGAGAAAAGTCTTTAGCACTCTCTCTCTCTCTCTCGCCCTTTTTGCAAGACTCCACCCCTGCACATAAGAACGGCATTGCTTCTGCTCCTACAGAAAGCGAGAGAGATACAGAGAGAGCACAACGAAGCATCTTTTCGCCTTCACTCAACGTTTGTTCTTCAAAAAACCGAGTTTTCACTGTAAGTATATGAAAAACTGTTAGAACAGCTTGCTGTGCAAAAGTTTTGGTGTATTTTTTAAAGTTTTAAGCATGTTTTAATGTGGAATAGTTTTTGAGAAGTTAACAAATTGATTCTTTATAAGTATTAAATAATTAAGGCTTTAGTAAGAGGATAAATACATTGTTATTTATCAGTCAAAGCCTTTAAAAATTGTTTTAAATAGTATTTATGGTGGGTTATTTAAAGGTGACAAAAGTGAGCTTAAATCAGCGTGGAAAGGGTGACATGTTACATGGAATTGCATGGAATTATCAGATTTCTTGAAATAAACTGTTATTTCACCTAGGAACAGAGCATATTTGAACATATTTGAATATCAATAAACTATTTAAAGGGAGGTCTGATGGCAAAGTAGTATGAAATTGTATGTGTATATATTTTTTTTCTCTTTAAGATGACTCTGCCAAAGGACGCCAAAACATGTCCCATATGCAAAAAGTCTCTGTCAGCCATGACACAGCACCTCCAGACTGTCCATAAGGTCAAGAACCTGCAGGAGAGGGCACTTCTCCTGAAGCTGGCCAATGGGAGAACAAACATCCAGATGGAGCGGTGCCCTATCATGGGCTGCAGTTATGGTGGGAACAGGTGCGACAAGCACATCTTCCGCTCTCACTCAGAATTATCAGAAGATGAGAGGAAGATGAGATTAGACATGCTGAAGAAGAGGGTGGCCATTCAGCACCTGAGGGAGCTCAGGGCCACAAACCCCCAGCCTCCTTTGAGGTCTTTCCTCGATATCGGCCCAGAAGCGGAGGAGGGTGCAGACATGGGCCCACCAGGCAGCCCGCCCAGCTGCGAGGGCTGCAAAAAATGGCGCCGTCAGATCAGAAGAAATGCCTACGAGGTGGCCCGTCTGCAGGCCTCCTATTGGCTTTTGGCCCGCCGGTTCGCCCAGTATAAAAAAAGTATTCGGTAAGACACACTAAAATCATGTATTTGGATTTTACAGCAAAAGCTGGCTCATCTTCTATTCATACTTTGTTTTCTCACCAAGTGTCACATAATGTGTAATGTATTTTGATTATTTCTAACGTGTTGATCTTTTCACAGTCATCCCGCAGTAGGTGCGAGTGTAGAGGGCCGCCAGCCCCGACGCAGCCACCGCCAGCAGCAACAGCAGCAGTCGGGGTCCAAAGCCTGCCACCTCCTCTCCAGGAGGAACGGCGGAGGAACATCCCCCCTCCATACCATGGAGCAGGGCCGGATCTAGCCAGCCCCACTAAGGGGGGCAGGTAGAATTTCGGGGGGGGGAGTCTGGATATGCTAAGAATTTTTTGGTCATCACATCGCCCAAATCCCTTAAATGCATTGAAAACTATGCCATCATCATATCAGTTCCTCTATCCATAGATTTATTTCCATATTTGATCCATACCCTCTGCATTTACCCGGGCTTGGGACCAGCACAAGTAGGACACTGGCTTATGCCCTGTTGAGGCTGCATTAATCTGTTTATTTTTTGTTATATTTTTGTTCTTTGGTTCTTTTTTGTGTTTTTTTGTTCTTTTTGTGTTTTTCTTTCTTTCTGTGTCATTTCGTTTGTCTTTTTTATTTTATTTTTATCTTTATTTTGATTTTTTAATCTAATCTATCTATTTAACCCTTATTTTTGTCTTTTAGATTATATTTATCTTTTTTAAAATCTATCTTAATTTGCAGTCAGCTGGTCCGCGTGCGCATCAGAGAATGAATCCGTTAATGATCAGTGATCCTTTGTTCTGGTTAACTAAAATGACTTGATTCTGATAGAGAGAACTTGATATGTGATGACTAAATGAACGTCTTTCTCAGAGAGGAATTATTTATCAGCTGATTCAGAGCGCGAGCTGTCGGGTCGGGGAGGATTTAGCAAACGCACGAGCGCGGATCCGTGAACCGTGTCCCGAACCATAGAGGGCGATCGGTACAGATCACTGATCTATTGTGACCTGTTTCACCCCTCCTGGGCATGTGTGAGTTGCGTGCGTGGGTCGGATGTACTGTGATTGTGTGTGCGTGCGTGCGTAAAGGCGCGGTGCCAGGCGCATTGGAGATGCTGTGAGTGTGTGTGTGTCGGAGGTCCTGCTGTGTGTCCACTAGCTTCAGAGCTTCATGTGAGCACTCAGTCACTGAGCTGCAACAGGATGTGATGCTCGGCAGATCGAAGGGTCTCCCATTGGGACCGCGCAGTACTGGTCCGCAAAGGTGCGTTCAGGCAGTGGGTTCTGGTACGCATGAATGAAATCCGGTTCTGATGACACTCTCCCTATGCATCTACCAATCAGTAGCTACTTTGAATGAGGACAAACGGAAGAGAGCGCTCACTCTGACCATTTTTCACTGAAATATTTTTTAAATTTGGTATTTCTGCATGCAATCGCTGTTGGGGGGGCAGTCATGGAATTTGGGGGGGGGCAATGCCCCCCCTTGCCCATGCCTTCATCCGGGCCCACCATGGAGGGAGAGGGGGAGGAATACCCTGAGTTCCCAGTTGCTGGCTTCTCCTACCAGGTTCCTGTCTCTTCCTCCAATCCTGCCCCCTCCTGAAACCCGGGTCAATGCACCGCTCCACCTCCTCCACAGCACCGGCATTCCAGTCCTCCACTGGGGACAAACATCTTGCCCTGTCCTCTGAGCTCGGGCCACCTTCCTCCCAAGCAAAAGGGGACAAGAAGTCAGACGAGCAAGAGCACGACCAATTGCTTCTCCCCAGTCGCACTGACAAACTCCCTGAATCCTTGGGTGAGTTATCATGGAGCCCTAAGCTTGCTGATTATTGATCAGAAAGCATTTTAACCCTGCAAAACATGATGGTGTCATTTTTTTTCTGCAGAAGAATACATGCAGGAATACCTGACCTTCCAGCAGGGGATCAGGCCATCAAAGAAGCAGAGGGAGAACGCCCTCTCCCGCACCACTCGGGTGATGGCGTTCCTTGAATTCATGGCCAATGGGGAAAGCCAGGTGTGGACGTGGCTCTTCCTTAAAAACCCGGCCCGGGCAAACGAGTAGGCGACTCTTTATTGCTCAGTTCATAGTTGACTCCATGTTAATTTGACCCGGCTAATAGATTTATTCTGTAATTCACTTCTTTTCAGATGGCTAGATCACCTTCTGGACCAGGGGAGGAAAATAACAACTGTCATGTTTTACCTGAGAAATGTGATGCAATTCCTCACGTTTTTTAAGGAAACCCCGCCCCCCACAGCAGTCTACAAAGCCAGGTGCTGACGCGCTGTGGGCGCACAATACAGGGATGCATGAGAATGCTGGCCAAGAAGGTGGCTGCCCACCAAATTATGGTAAAGGCCGCCAAGGAGGTCAGGGCCATTCCGGCAAAGGTTTTGGCCAGGTGCCGGGAACTGGCCAAAAAAAGGATCCCTCGACTGCTTGGTAAGAATAGCTGATTGTTTTTTTTTTAACAGGATGCCATTCACAGCAAATGAATGTATGATGAGTAACTATTTAGCCCTGTTGCTTAAGAAAAGCATCTTCTTTTTTCCTGAAATTGGCCGGCACCCAGACGAGATGGTGGAGGACAACTCGCTCGGCCTACTCTACAAATTCTATGGCTATATTAGTGCGTTTGTAGCATTGAACTACGGCCATCGAACTGGGGTGCTGACAAACATGATGGTGGAGGAGGTGGAGCAGGCGGAGAGACAGAGGGCCCCCACTGACCCAGGATACATCATTAATGTGAGTGGAAGGCCATCGGCCATCAGTTTCCCAGAATGGGACCTTATGACATATGGCTAACAGCACCCTTGTTTTGGGCCATTTCTGCTAAGCTCCCATTCTAGAAAAATGATGGCAAGTGGCCACAGGCCCATGTTTTTTTGTCATCAGTTTCCCAGAATGGGATATTGGCACAAATAATTTAATGTCACAAATCTGGGGAACTGGCCAGACTTTACATGAAAGGACTGATAATATGCCATCCTTTTTTTTTCAGGTGGCAGATCACAAAACAAACAGGGCCTTTGGTTATGCCCAGGTGTTCCTCCAGCCAGAGGAATACCTGTGGTTGAAAAAATGGCTTGAGCTGCGGGCCCAGCTCAAGCCAGCAACCAATAAGGTCTTCTTCACAGCACAGAAAAGTGGATGCAGGGACTTGGTCAAGTACCTGCAGGTCACATGGGGGGACGGGGGCCTGCCGGGCAGGCCCACCTTCATTGACCTAAGGACTGGCATCGCCACCCATGTGAGTTAAAATTAGGAAGTTTCTGTTCCTGCACTGAATTACAGAGTATGCTTTGTATAATGGATGAAGTCACTCTTTTAAGAGTCTTCTTTTGTCTCTTTTTCATTCTCAATTCTCAGGCAAAAACCTTCCACCATTCAGAGGTACACTCAAAATTAGCCGCAGTCATGTGCCACAACAGAGCAACTGCGGATAAGTTTTACATGGGGACCCTGAACTGCCTGCAGTCCTGTGAAATCCGGAGGCTGTTTGAGGCCTCCACCCTCCCTGGGGCCACTCCTGGCCCCGAAGCAGTCCTCCTCCCTCAGGTGCCATCCAGCACAGAAGGGAGGTCCAAGAGGACGAGGGAGGACACAGGCTCCTCCTCCTCCTCCAGTGAGTCGCAAATAGAGGTCGCCTATCAGGAGACCGGCTCCTCCGGCCTTGAGGAGGAAGAAAAGAAGGTGAGGAGGAAACGGAGGAGGGAGAGGAGAAAGGAAGGGGCAGACAAAACCACCTCAACGGAGGAGGAGAAGGAGCCACCTGTGTTAAGAAAGAAAAGAAGAGGACATGACCAAAGCCAGATGGAGGAAGAGGTGAGGGCTTTTTTAAGTTGTGGGTGCTAAAGTAACCATGCGGAAGGTGATGGTGGCCTTTAGCCCGATCGAACAGAAAATGAAGGTGGCACGCAGGATCACCACCAGGGCCAAGAGGAATCTTAAAAAAAAAAGAGCTTTTATTATATGTAAATAGTTATTAATTGTTTATTGTGGATTGTTTGTTGTCCATTGTTTATTGTTCATTGTATTTTGGACACTGTTTTGTTTATAAATTTTCCTCAAATATTCAACGTTTTTGTCCGCTTGTTTATTATTACATAGCTAATATGATAGTAGAGTAAAACACCAGGTCGCAGAAATACTTGATGCCTGCCTGAAGAGCCAACAGCAGCAAATCAGGAGACTTGGCCTGCGAGGTGGTGATGTCATCCTCAGGAATCCCTGTGATGCCTGCCTGATGAGTCAACACAATGAGAAAGCACCAAGTCAGGAAGAAATAAGCATTCAAGGAATAAAGTGTCCCCATTTCCATTTGTCATCAGTTTCCCAGAATGGGACCTTATGAGAAATGGCCAACAGCACCCTTGTCTTGGGTCATTTTTCATGAGCTCCCATTCTAGGAAACTTATGACAAGTGGCCATTGCCCCATGTCATTTGGTCATCAGTTTCCCAGAATGGGACCTTATGAGAAATGGCCAACAGCACCCTGGTTTTGGGCCATTTGGATTAAATTCCCATTCTAGGAAACTAATGGCCTCAAGCCTGGGTACATGAAGCCAGAGCCTGCACTGCACCACAGTTCCAGGGGCCCAGACGGTGTAAACTTAGCCCAAAATGGAGGCCTCCGGACTGGGTACGTGAAGCCGGATCCGGCCCTGTACTGCACCACAGTTCCAGGGGCCCAGAAGGTGGCTTTTTAGCCCAGAATTGAGGCCTCCAGCCTGGGCATGTGAAGCTAAAACTCAGTGCCTCTGGTAAGGGGAAAAAGAAGGAACTCTTGGGCCATGTGCCAGTGTCGAAAAACCCATGCGATACTGTGACAAAGAGCTCGTCCACTTGCCATAGGGAAAACCCAATGGCAAATGGCCCCACGGGTCTGTTCTCATTGTTTTCGTCCCTTTGCCTCATGAACCGCTCCAACCCCGTCCCTTTGCCATAGGGAAAACCCAATGCCAAATGGCCCCACGGGCCCGTTCTCTTAATTTCCGCCCCTTTGCCATCAGCCCGTCCCTTTGCCATAGGGAATATCCAATTGCAAATGTCCCCACGGGCCATTTCTCACTGCTCCATCTGGTGGCCATTTTCTCGTTTCGCCCCTTTCTCATAGGATTTAGCTCGACTCAAAAAAAATTGCCCCGGGGGTCCCGTGGATTTGCGACCCAGAGGTTGTCTGGGGCCCAGGGCCGGATAATTTTGGGGAGAGCCCCGGGCCCGACGGGGCGGGCGTGGGATTTTTTCAAAAAACACAGTCATTGAGACTAAACTCGATGAATGGGCCTTATGTCAAAGGGTCCCCAGCGTCCTAGGTGTACAAAGGACTTCCCGCGAGAAATTTCCTTTTATAGTGGTACGCAAACTGCGATGAAGTAAACATTTCCTGCTTGCACTAGGTGACGATTCACTTGTAATTTAGTGATTGGATCAACAAAACACGTGAGGTTTTGTGACTGGTTGATGTGGTTAACATTTCAGCCAATGTAATTTTCCACCCGACAACAAGGCTGTATTCATGGCGAGAGTCAAAGATGCGCTTCAAAAACGCAGAAACATGGAAGTGTGCCAGCGTGTCAAACTTGGTATTGTTTATCAAAAATGACTTACTTATACTTGGATAAATATGTTCAAAAGGTAATATTATTTAGTTTTAATTCCCCTTTATCGATAAAAATTGAAACCATTACATAAAATTGCTAAGTGGCCTGAGTAGGGCGGGACTTAGTGATGCAACAGGCCTGCCCGCGCCGACGCGTTCATAGACTCCAGAGGGTTTTAAAGCTGCACTTGTTGATTTGGTAAACAAGCTTCATATCTCTAGCTATTTTACAGAAACACGTCTCAGAGCACGCACCCCTCCCGTCGGGTAAAATCCGTGGGCCAGCCTTTCCACGGACATGGGACCATGCTTTGCCTTTCACTGTTTGTGAAAATGATCACTCCAAAGCCATGTGTATTGTAAGTTTTGCAAGCCCAACATAAGCAGAGGTAGAGATCATAAACATGAAATAGTTCCTTTAAAGCCACATTGTGGAGGATTTCATCAAGAGAGCAGTTTTTGAATCAAACATCTCGACACGCGCGTCCGGTCGCGTGTGCGCGCGTGCACACGGTGCATATACGTTGCGGGCATATACGTTGCGGGCATAAACTGTACAGCTCAATGTGTAGGGTTTAATCACTCACAGTTCACAACTCTTATTCCAACACTACGAGGGTCTGATGAGCCCTCTCTGTCCCTGCTGCTACTGATATTAGCTCTGTTAGCAGCGAGCTGCTGCTGGACTCTGAAGCTGAACTTGACTCGGCCCTGGATGAACTTTCTGACCAAAATAACCCTGGCAAACCTTGCCATTCTGTGAGGTGAAAGGTTTAAAAATAATAATAAATCCATCTTTAGCTGGGAAATGGATAGGTTTTTAGTAGAAATGAGCTGTGAGGCTGAGACGGCAAACGGAGAAACACATGGAGCATCCTGTACGAGAGCGCCCCCTACTGGTACAGGTTTGGTCGATGCGCGTGCATGTTGAGAGAATGCAGACATTTGAATTTCATTGGCTGAAAAATGTCGGCGGCAAGAAATAATGCAAAGGGGTCTCTAGGAGGAAGGAGGGTCTTCATCAGAATGACAGATGTTGTGGAACTCGACCCATAGATCAGGGGTCTTCAACTAAATATGCCAAAGGTCCAGATCAGCATTCGCGACGTGGTCCTCGGTCCGGGGGCAGCGCCACCTTAACCTGCTTACACACACATATATACACACATATATATTATATATACGTATATATATATATATATATATATGTATATATACATATATATGTATATATGTATATATATATATATATATATATATATATATATATATATGTATATATATATGTATATATATACATATATATATGTGTGTGTGTGTATTTTTATATATAAATAATTATTTGGAGATAGATGGATGGATAGATAATTATTTTTATTTATACTTAAACATATATTCTCTGAGCACAAGATCCCCATTAATTAGTTTGTGGTTGAAGTAAATTTTTGAGAAAAATTGTTTGGTTTTTTTCTTCTGCTGTTCAGATGCAGAAAAGTCAACATTATTTTGACACTCTGGTCCAGTTTTTGACCAGAATGAACTGATTACTGACAATGGCCTGGATCATTGTTCCTCTACCTGCTCTGAGCTTCTTCTCCTCTCCTCCTTTCTTCTCCTCTCCTCCTTTCTTCACCTCTCCAGCACCTGTTGCGTCCTCAGCATCTCTGCCCGGTGCATGAGTGCGCGACCTCTTTCCAAGTCCTTTAACCAATTTGAAGAATTCTGCAGCAGGTGAGGGTGGCGCTCCCAGATCAGCCAAGAAATACATCCCTCCAGCTAAATTATCCGTTATTGTGTGTCTGTGAGTGCGTGTGACAGACGTCCGGTTCTCGCTCTGCGACCGCTGTGGCCTCATTTATAAAACTTATAAAATAAATATATATGTTTATAATTTGTTATATTTTATATAAAATTTATTTTAAAAAAAAGCGGGTCGCAAAGGGAGTCACTTTCTCCGCAAACTTTAGGATTTATAAAAGAAAACGGAGAAATGATGTACTCTGCAAACTTTGCATGAGCACATTTTAGAGACAGTAAAAAAACTTTTACTTTGGAGACGTCAGACTAAATAAAAGGCTTTCAGTCATTATAACGTGTTTTTAATGAGACAGGTCAGGGCAGGTTCTAAAAATAGACGCAGCGATGCGGGGCGGTTTAAACCCTGACCCGCGCATCACTAGTGTGCGTGGCGCCTTTCTGCAGCAGTAGATCTCTTTCTGAAGCTGCGGGAGGGGCTGCCCGACCGTGGTGTAGGGGTAGCTTAGCGAACTAAAGGAGTTGCCGCGGTGCGCCACTCGCTTGGCGCTCGGCTTCGCCCCCAGGACTCCGGTCCGGGACTGAGCTCCGAACCATGGCAGGGGGAGGGCGAGTTCCGCGGGTTCCGAGTGAGCGACGAACCTGCTCATTAGCGCTCGCGTGTCTCCTCGGACACGCCTGCTCCTTAAGGACCAGGGACCGGGTCTGGATTTGCTGGGTCCAGACAGAGCCGGCTCTAGGTCCGGATCCGGACCGCGGTCCGCCTGTTAGTGACCCCTGCCATAGATCATAGTTTAGACCTGAAATATCATTTAAAACATTTAGAAAACTTTGATACGTAGAAAAATAATCCAGAGAGCCGCTTTAATATTGTGATCAAAAACATTGGATATCAATTCTGAGGCTGCTCTGTAAATAGTTTTCATATAAACAATACATAAAGGCGGCATTAGCTTAGTTGGTAGAGTGGCCAGTCTGGTAACCAGAGGGTCACCAGTTCAATCCCCAGCTCTGGCTGGGTTAGATTGTCGTTGTGTCCTTGGGCAAGACACTTCACCCAACTTGCCTGTGTGAATGTGAGTGTGACTGTGTGTGAATGTTGGTGGTGGTCAGAAGGGCCGATGGCGCAGAATGGCAGCCTCGCCTCTGTCAGACTGCCCCAGGGCAGCTGTGGCTACAGACGTCTGTCGTAGTTTACCACCACCAGTGAGAATGACTGTGTGAATGAATAATGCAACTCTGTAAAGCATCTTTGAGTGACCTAAAAAGCGCTATAGAAAACTGATGCATTATTATTATTATTATTAAAGCAATTTCTGATCAATCCATATCAATTTCAGACTTAAAATAATGTACAGATTTAAGCAACACCCACTTCTGACCAAACCACGCCCACTTCTGGTATATGCACCGCCCACTCCGAGTACAGATACGGATACAGATCATTTAGATGGTTATACAGATTCAGATAATGCTGTACTTGCTCACCCCTAATAGTTATTTATTTGAGTTAAATTATAATTCATTATAATCCTGAGTTCTAGAGCTTTGTTGAGAGATTGTGTAGGAGGGACTTTGTTAAATGTTATCACACTTAAACAAAGTGTGTGTCTTTAATATCCAACACGGAAAAGTTGCCAGTCTAACCAGTCTAAAGACTGGCCTCACCCAGCTTTGATGCATGTCTGGGTACTATCTGAGTCCTGTGGTGGTTTCAACTCATCACAACGGGACATAGATTAATTATTCTATTTAGTTTAATTGATTTTATCTGAAAAGTTGTATTTTTGTCACTTTATGTCAAAATGTTTTGGTGTTCAGATGAATTTGTTGATGATTTGAGTTGAACTCTGTGACGCCTTCGTTACTTTTAGTTTTGTGAACATGAGCTCTGTATTTGTATGTTTTAAAATAAAAGTCAAATTATTCTTTGTGTTTATATTTTGTTTTTGTTTTGTGTAAACTAAAAATAAAATCTTCCCGCTTTAATCAACTAAATAATAAAAAAGGCAGGAAATAAAATGAAAAATGAGGTAATAATGATAATGTTAAATTATTACTGTTGAAAATGATATGTAACTTTATAATCAATCTGGGGACATTTTTATATTTTCGATGTGGCAGATTAATTACTTCAAACCATCCATTTCTATATTTACTGCAAATTCTGGCAGGATCTGCCCTCCATAGAGAGCTGCCTGGTCTGTGTTTTTGCTTGGTTAGAAGTAAAGACTTAAGTTACCTGATTCACTATATAGACTTTCAAAAAATCATTTTATTAAACCGTTTATGGACTCATTTTTTTCTTATCACACCACACAGCTGTCAATAGATTTATATGAATGGATAGACAGATGGGGGAGACCGGGGATGGTTGTAACACGGGTCAGTTGTTACACTTGCAATTTCTCCAATCAGCGTCTGATTAATTTTGCACATGCTCAGTTTAATTCTTAAGCCTCTGTGGTGGAAATTCAGGATTTTTAGTAAGATGTGTTCTGATGATTATTTAAATAACAGAATGTGATCGTTTTAGTCGATTGTGTGTTATCTGTTAATTACAGCAACCCCTTGGAGTGGGAATCCGTCTCGCCCCCCTGCCATGTAGAGCTGATATCCTGTTTTTATGAGGGGACTGTAAACAAATGTCTCTGTCTTTTATCAGGGGGTCACCTCCTCCTCCCACCACTTCACCCCCTGGGGGCAGATGTTGAGACTGATAGGTTTTGACCCAACCTGTATGTGTGTGTGTGTGTGTCTGTGTGTTCTAGGGGGGGTGAAGTTTTACAATGGGGGAGGAGATGGGTATACAGACAGTTGGAGTGGGTCAGATGTCAGGATTTTCTCTCAGACACGGCTGTGACATGTCCTCCACAGTATAATGTGTAATAAAGCTTTTTAAAATGACGTAAGACTGAACTCTCATCGTTTGGATAAAAAACTTTCATAACAGCCTCATTAGAAAAACTTTTAACCTGTGGCACACACAACTAAATCTATGAGGATAAAATACATTTTTATGCCCCCCAAAAAGTTTTTCATTGTTACATCTCAGTTGTGTTAGAACTGACCCTGAATATTCCTTCATTCAGACTAACAGCATCAGCATGAGATGCATCAGAAAGTTGTTTCAGCTCTGCAGCCTCTCATTAATGATCTGATACCGCCATCATCTGGACAAACTGAGTCACTACAGCTGAATTTCTCCCAGTGAGTAGTGCTCTTAAATGGTTCAGTTCAGATCTGTCAAACAGGACGATCTCAGTTCATTTAGATCACTGTTCCTCAGCTGCAGCCCTGCTGACATGCGGCGTTCCTCAGGGATCTATTCTCAGCCCAGCACTGTTTTCTCTATATATGCTGCCCCTGGGGAATGTTTTCAGAAAGCATAACATTCTATTCCACTTTTTTGCAGATGACATTCAGATTTACATGCCTTTGAAGCTGACAGGCATTAACTCTCTGACTCTTCTCATGGATTGTCGGGCTGAGATTAAAGCATGGCTACATTCTAACTTTTTATACCTCAATGACAGTAAAACTGAAGTTATTCTTTTTGGACATAAAGCTCTAGCTTCCACACCAGATGTTCTTGGACCGCTGACCCCCTTTACCAGATCCTCTATTAGGAATCTGGGGGTGATTTTTGACAGCAATTTTAAACTAAATCAGCAGGTTAAATCTAGTTTTTATTATCTCTGTCTTTTAGCTAGAGTTAAGTCCTGCTTCAGTTTTAAAGATTTTGAGAAGGTAGTTTATGCTTTTATCACTACACGTATCGATTACTGCAACTCATTATACAAAGGCATCCATCAGTCTTCCATGCACCGCCTGCAGTTGGTTCAGAACGCTGCGGCTCGGCTTTTAACAGGAACACGGAAAAGTGAGCATATAACCCCAGTCTTAGCTTCCCTTCACTGGCTCCCTGTTTGCTATCGGATTGATTTTGAAATTTTAATGCTAGTTTTTAAGGCACTTAATGGCTTGGCCCCCTCCTATCTATCAGATCTCTTAGAACAGCGCTCTAACTCTAGAACAGTCAGGTCAAACAGTCAGATGTACCTCGCTGTACCCAGTAAGGGTGATCGTGCCTTTGCAGTGTCGGCTCCAGGATTGTGGAACAAGCTCCCGTTGCAAATTAGATCAGCTCAGAGTTTGGGAGACTTTAAAAAGCTCTTAAAAACTCACTTTTTCTCCAAGGCTTTTATCAAGTAGAGCCTGTGTTTGCTCCGTGTGTTGGCTTTGTTCTGATTGTTTTAATCTTTGGATTTTTATTATCTCTTCATTTTTATCCTTGCTTTTATGATCATGTTTTATTGCTATTTTATTGTTTTGATGTGATTGTTTTTATTGTTGCTTTACAGCACTTTGGTGCAGCTCTGTTGTTTTTAAAGTGCTTTGCAAATAAATTGACATTGACGTTGAGTAAAGCCATGTTTCCATAGCAGGGGTCGGTACGGTTCGGTTCGGGTCGGATCGCTATTTTGTCTGTTTCCACTGTAAAACCAGTCCACACAACCGATCCGTACCGCTCCATTCATGGACCATGAACGGCCCTCCTCAGCTGCTTAGGGTCAGCTCATGAAATGTAATTATTTGATATTTAATAAATAAGATGGATCTATTATTATCTACTATCATTAATGGTCAGTGTACTTTTTGGTATTTGAAATTTAGTTTCAGAAAATACAATTTAAAAAAAAAGAGAGTAACTTGATTTTCATCTAAAAGGGGAAAAAAACATTTTGTTATCTGTGTAGTCCTTTCACACATCATAAAAGAAAAATGCAATAAATGAGAACGAGAAAATCCCCTTTATTTAATTAGTGTTACAACAAGATCTGAGACCGATCTGGCTGCAGGGGACATTAGTGTAAATTCTCAATATTTTACGCTTTAGCTTCTTCTAACATTTGTTTACTATCACATTGACTAAGAAAATGCAAATAATTTTCTTTGTTTTAGAAGCTGAACACTATTTCATCATGAACCCTTAAACAGAATACCTGTGCTGTTATTTGAATATGTAAGCCCACTGTAGCCGTGCAATAAATCATGAAGCTCTTAATAAATGATATATATGCTTTGTTGGAAGGTCGAGGGGAAGTTATTAAGAGTTATACCACCTCCTTACCGCAGACATTTATATGTGATCCTCAAGTAGCCAGGAGTAGTGGTTATGCAGCACTGAATGCAGATGAATTCACACTAGCGCCCCCTGTAGTCACAGATTCTGATGGGTCACAGATTTTGTTGTAACACGGTTTGCGTATGAAAACAAAAATGTGTTTGTTTTGTTGTTTTTGGCCAGTTAGACTTTCATTATTTGAATCATAACTAAGTCTATAAAAGCTTGTGTAATTTTAAGTTTGTGACTTCTATTTGTTACTATAGATTTAAAAATACCTTAATTTCCCTTCATTTTTCTTAAAAAAAAAAGAAGGAAATTCTGAAAATTCCCTTTATTTTGGTTTTTGCAGTTTGCCTCTGAAACAAATTTTCAAATACCAAAAAGTACACTGACCATTAATAATTCCCAATGCTCTTTCCTGAACTTCAGACTTCTTAAACACAAACTAAAAGAACGTCCTGAGAGCTGCTGTGAAAACACGAGTTATCAGGAAACAAGAGAAAACATTTGTTGCATCAGAAGGTTGGTTCAGCTCAGCAGCCTCTCATCAATGATCTGATACCGCCATCATCTGGACAAACTGAGTCACTACAGCTGATTTCCTCCCAGTGACAGTAAATGTTTCCTCATAGTCGCTCTGTGAGGCTGCTGGAGGGAACGACAACTGAGTGAGATTCATGGAAACACGTCAACTCTGATGATTCAGTGTAAAGTCGTGTGTAAAATCCCATCAGATGATGAGTTTCATGCTGTTTCTTGGTCCAGCAGCTTCATCTTCCTGAGGATCTCAGCTCCCTGAACACCAGAGATCCACATGTTACCATCAAAACCTCTCCTGTTATTAAATTAACTTTATTACTAATCATTTTCTTCAGCCTGTAACAGCTCCAACCTGTCAGATTGTCCGAGTTCAGTTAATGAAACACTTCACTGGTTACTGCGTTGTTCTTCCTCTGATGGGACCAATCAGAGTCTGGACAGGAGAAAAGATCTTTACAGAATTCCTGAGAATTTATTTTAATGTGAAGCATAACAACTGTTCTTTCTGTGACGAGGACTTTGAAACAACAAAACATCAGTTTTGTTTATTTTTCTTCATGAAAAACAAGAATATTAAATATATTAGTCAATGTAATACTATTGTCTGCTTTTGAAACCTGTACTGCACCACATAAGTTTTGTTAGCATTTTTTACAATAATCAATTTACAGTTTAACAATAAAAATCTCAGCACTTCATGAAATAATGAGTCAGTTCTGTGTGATCTTGTGTTCTGACTGAACACAGGAGAAACAATCTAATGACGACATTTATCCATCAGGATGTTTGTCCTGTTATAAACAACAACAATGGTCAATAAGACGAAGAGCTTTTCCTTTGGTCCTTTATAGGTTACTTTTAGTGTTGATTTAAAATCGTTACTTTAAACAACAGAGTTCAGCGCAATAATGGAACGAAGCTGGTAAACGTTATCAGCGGGGGACACATTTAGATGTAACACCGGCTCGCGAGGCTTCCGACTTCCGCTACGTTTCGACTGACGCTTTGAGATCAACTTCTCTGATTACTGAGACACAAAGTCCAGTCATGGATATCAAAGAAGAAGAAAAGGAGTCAGAAATTCAAAGCCTTGATGCTGTTCTCAACTCCAACGATCAGCGTTACGTATCAGGTCTGTTTATTTTCATTGTTCCTGTCTAGTGTGATGAAACATAGCTCCGGTTCTCCACTAGCTAATGGACTTAGCTTCTTGTGTAGCTGTTGTCTGCTTTTGTAGCTAGTTTAGCTAGCTAACTGATGAATAAATGATGAGAATAAAACCCAGAACAGCTGATGTTCTCCCGTTTCCTGCTTGGAAATCAAATGCACCACAGTTATTTGAAGGCTGTTGGCATCGGGCTGCTAACAAACGCTGTTTAAATAGGGAGACTAAACGCCCTCTTTTACCCTGACATGTCCACTTTTCACATTCTATCCGGGGGGATTCACAGATTGATGAAAATGTCTGTGTTTTATTGTTTCTCACAGCAGCAATTGTCGTGGACTGGGGGAAATAGGTTCTGTTTACCCAGACAGGAACCTTGAATACAGACAGATGGACAGACTGATTGATGGATGGATAGATAGATCCGTTTGTTTTACCATAAAACAGAAATGAGTGCTTAACCAGTGCAGACAAAAAGTAGCTGAAGTTCACCCAGAAAGTCACCAGATGACATCACATGCTAACTTGCATATTGATGATGCTGCATATGCAGCTAAAAAAAAGGTGTGTGAATGCATGACTGTTATGTTGTACAGCGCTTTGGGGAGTGTAGAACACTCTAGAAAACGCTCTATAAATACAGAACATTTACCCTTCACCACAAAATTATTGACCAGTCTACAAACAGACATATCAAATGTTAAATATTTAAATAACTTCTAACCGTCACGCATGAAACAGTGCACAAAAACTAATTTTAAATTATAAAAATAAAGTCTGTAAGTAAAATATTTAGTGATGCACGATAAAGACTTTTTAGGACTGATACTAAAACTGATTAGCCTGGTAAACCAGACTATATATGTGGATATACATTCTGCAGAGCAGAACTGACGGTCTAGTATACTAGGCTAATAACTGATAATTTCCTAGTTCTAATATCCAATAAACGATAATCAACCGATAATTGCTTTTCTAAAAATTCCTCAAAGAACATTTCTAAGTACAAACTAACAGTGAATAGGTCTGATTTAACCCAATAAATTTACAGCACTATTGTTACCTGCGAAATTGTCTCACGCTTGTCACTGCAGCCAGGTAGACAGTTTTTAGGTTGGGAGGGGCGAGTAGTGATGCATTCACAGCGTGTGGGAGAAACTAAACTTACAGTGAATACAAGCAGATGGCTTAAATTTGCCATCACAGTTTAAACTCGAATGTTTACGATATAGCCATTTTATACATCCCACGTGGAAAATCCCGCAATATATCGAGTAGACTCGATATATCCCCCAGCCCTATGCTAAACCATAGATACTAAAATATAAATCTTAATGGTCACATTGACGCTGAAATAGTCTGCGTTCTGGAGCGGGGCGGGGGAGAGAAATACTCCGCTAAACTCTGCAGCCTGACAACTCTCTGCACTGACAACTGAGAGCAGAGATGCTCCAGAAGTGAAACTAAAACAGCAGCAGTAGTTAGATCATCGATGTGTAATGACAAAGATGATATTGCGTGGACAACGTGGATTTATTAAAAGAACTACAGCTCTGGAAACAGGCGGGTAGCGCGGGTCATAAACCAGCAGCTCGCGGGCGGATCCGGTCCTCCCTCTGATTGGCTGTGGTCCAGATATTCCTGTGTGCTGCAGTCAGAGAGGTGAGTAATGAATGCTAGGCTAGTCACATGAACAGATGTTGTGTGGATGAGGATATAAAATAAAACACAATCAACTTTTCATCAAGTTAAGAGCTGAAAGTCTCTAACATGGAGCCATCATCCTTCCAGGTTAGGTCAGGCTCTGGTCCAGGTTAGGTCAGGTTCTGGTCCAGGTTAGGTCAGGTTCTGGTCCAGGTTAGGTCAGGCTCTGGTCCAGGTTAGGTCAGGCTCTGGTCCAGGTTAGGTCAAGCTCTAGTCCAGGCTAGGTCAGGCTCTGGTCCAGGTTAGGTCAGGTTCTGGTCCAGGTTAGGTCAGGTTCTGGTCCAGGTGAGGTCAGACTCTGGTCCAGGTGAGGTCAGACTCTGGTCCAGGTTAGGTAAGACTCTGGTCCAGGTGAGGTCAGACTCTGGTCCAGGTCAGACTCTAGTCCAGGTTAGATCAGGCTCTGGTCCAGGTTAGATCAGGCTCTGGTCCAGGTTAGATCAGGCTCTGGTCCAGGTTAGGTCAGACTCTGGTCCAGGTTAGGTCAGACTCTAGTCCAGGTTAGATCAGGTTCTGGTCCAGGTTAGACTCCTCTCTACCATCTTTCAGCTGCAGCAGACTGATCATCAGGAGGCTGAGAGGATGATCAACTTTAACTTCTGATTTGATTTTAGTCAAACTCAGTCACTGAGGCCATCCTAATTTACATTTTTATAATGACCTCATACCCTTGATTTAATACATTTTAAATATAATTACTGACTTTGATTCATTTACTTCCATAACTTTACACTGTTTACAGAAATACTCAGTTCCCTCTCTTTGGTGTAACCCTATCCTACTATATTGATGACCGACTTGTCTTGTGTCATGTATGTATGTATATGTGTGTGTGTGTGTGTGTGTGTGGGGCCTCCAAGTCTGAAAACTTGCACAACTTTCAGACCCGTTTTTGTGTGAGCAGGATTATAAATGAGGCCCAGCCGATGTCTATCAGCGGTCACGAGAAACGGCTTCTCACAGCCCAACAGGCTGTTGTAGCAACTCGCCAATACAGCGCGGTCTGATGGCACGCGTGCACACACACACACATACACACACTCTCGCACACAGAGGTGTGTGATTTTAATTAGTCAAAATGACAAAACATGATGAAAATTCAGATAGCGCCGCAAAAACCGGGTCGACCCTCTTGGCGGTACCTCATAAATCCTGGAACATTTAAATTGTTTTAGTACTGACTTGGTACAGAAGAACCAGGTCTTTTGACACCACCCCTGCTTTATGTTTGAATTATTCTCCATTTCCTTGTTTTTCCATTCTTGTTACAGACTGGATGGGGGGAGTCACGTGACTAGCTGTGATGCCGACTCACCTAGTCTGCGTCACAGCTTCTTAAAGGGACATAGACATCCGAAACCTACTCGCATCTTTTCATTTTTTAAAATACCAAACATGGTAAAATAAAATTCAGTATTGTGTAATTTTCGATTTATCGCTCAGCCCTAGTGATTATCATTTTTGCCATAATCAAGCAGCTCTAACTCTGTTGTCCTTAATGTTTGTGTGTGTTTCAGTCATGTCTGAAGATGTTCAACAGCTGGTTTTAATTAAAGAAGAAAATCCTGGAGAATGGATGCCTAGTGTGGACCAGCAGGACCCAGAAGCCCTCAACATAAAAAAGGAAGAGGAGGAACACTGGATCAGTCTGGATGAAGAGCAGCTCAATGTGAAGGTGGAGACCAATGCCACCAGGTTTCCTCTCCCTGAAGTTCCTTTGAAGAGTGAGGATGATGAAGAGAAACCTGTGTTGTCACAGCTTCCTCAGCACCAAGTGGTTCCAGCCAGCAGCTCCACTGACCAGATGACAGCAGCAACTGGTGGAGAGGACTGTGGAGGAGCAGAAACCATCAGGAGCCCAGGGAGCCTAAATACTCAGGAAGAAGATTCCAGTTCTTCACAGACAGAAGACAGTGAGGATGATGAAGAGGACTGTGGAGGAGCAGAAACCATCAGAAACCCAGGAACCCTAAATACTGAGGAAGAAGATTCTGTCTCTTCACAGACTGAAGTCAGTGAGGACGATGAAGAGGAAGACGATGTCCACAGTCCTGACTTTGAGTTGTCAGACACTGGGTCAGAAACTGAAGACAGTAACAATATGAGGAAGGAGACCAGGTCTCCTGAGTCAGGTGGAGGCACTGTCAAGAAAAGCAGGAAAGTCCAGCCAGGGCAGAAACCATATGGTTGTGATCTCTGTGATAAAAGATTTACCCAAAAATTAGGTCTAGAGATACACACAAGAATCCACACAGGTCAGAAGCCATTTTGTTGTAAGGTTTGTGAAAAACGTTTTTGTTATAAGTCATCTTTAAACATGCACATGAGAATCCACACAGGTCAGAAGCCATTTTGTTGTAATGAGTGTGAACAACGCTTTATCCGAAAGTCACTTTTAAACAGGCATATGTTAATCCACACAGGTCAGAAGCCATTTTGTTGTGATAATTGTGGACAAAGTTTTGGCCGAAAGTCATCTTTAAAGACACACATGAGAATCCACACAGGTCAGAAGCCATTTTGTTGTGATGATTGTGGACAAGGTTTTAGACTAAAGTCATCTTTAAACACACACATGAGAATCCACACAAGTCAGAAGCCATTTTCTTGTGATGATTGTGGACGAAGTTTTGGTGATGAGTCATCTTTAAACACACACATGAGAATCCACACCGGTCAGAAGCCATTTAGTTGTGATGATTGTGGACAACGGTTTAACCAAAAGTCATCTTTAAAAACACACATGAGAATCCACACAGGTCAGAAGCCATTTAGTTGTGATGATTGTGGAAAACTTTTTAGACGAAAGTCAAATTTAAACTCACACATGAGAACCCACACAGATGAGAAGCCATTTTGTTGTGATAATTGTGGACAACTTTTTAGACGAAAGTCACATTTAAACAGACACATGAGAACCCACACAGGTCAGAAGCCATTTTGTTGTAATGATTGTGGACAACGTTTTCGTGACAAGTCAACATTAAACACACACATGAGAATCCACACAGGTCAGAAGCCATTTTGTTGTGATGATTGTGGACAACGTTTTAGACAAAAGTCAACTTTAAACACACACATGAGAATCCACACAGTTCCTAAGGCATTTTGTTGTGTTGATTGTGGACAAAGCTTTAACAGAAAGACAAACTTAAACACACACATGAGAATCCACACAGGCCAGAAACCATTCAGTTGTGATGATTGTGGACAAAGCTTTAACCAAAAGTCATCTATAAACACACACATGAGAATCCACACAGGTCAGAAGCCATTTTGTTGTGATAATTGTGGACAATGCTTTAACCGAAAGTCACATTTAAACTCACACATGAGAATCCACACAGGTCGGAAGTAGGGGGGTTCAATATTGACAAAAATGGATATAATATTTTTTGCCATTTTTCCAACTACGATAACGTGATATTTTCTCTGAAGCTTTTCATTTCCCTCATCTTACGGTCAGTGGTTTGTCTGATGGTGAAATGGGTTTGTTGTTGCTCTGTCTGTCCCTTCAACTACTGTTCCTCATAAACGGCAGATTGTATGGTGAGGTTAGTCACGGTAGTGTCTCCAGTACTAACACCAGCCTATCCTGGCTAATGGACAGCAGAGGGAGTAGGTATTCCAGTGGGTGACCAGCAGTGTTAATTTCGTAGACGAAATATTTTTGTTATTTATTTCGTCACGAATATATTTTGCCGAACGAAAACTAAACGAAATTCAAAAATATAAAACGGAAAAAGACGATGACGAAGACTAAATCGGCGGACCTTTTCGTCAGGAACGAAAGATGAGACGAGAATTGACAGTGACAAAATCCAATCAGAAAACGGGAAGAATTTGACGAACATACCAAAGAACCAATCAGCAATCGGAGCAGGCGGGACTAGAGAAGGGAACCAATCAGCAAACGTAACAGGCGGAAGTAGATGAGAAAGGAACCAATCAGAGTCCGCCTTGTCGGGACGCGCCGGAATTTGTAAACAGCAGAGCAGACTCCGACAGGAACAGACTTTATTAAAAGTGGGTCACATGAACAGAACGGAGGCAGAGTTATGACGCTAATTTTAAGATAATAGTGATGAATGCAGCAGAGGATCAAACAGCTGTCAGGGAGACAGGAAATATGGAGTTATGGAGTGAAATGACCAAAGACGGAGCGTTGTGGAGATCACGTTCTGTGTGAGGAGACGGACCGCAGCGTGAGAACAGCTGATCAGACTCTGTGAGTTAAAGCCTGCAGACTTTTGATCTGACACGTCATGAGCAAAGTTCTGACAGTTTGCATTATTATGGTATTTATTTGCTCAGGACCACTAGTGTCTTTCCTGACAGAACTCAACACACAGTAGAATATGAATTACAGATCTTTGTGATTGAATTAATAAAAAAAAAAATATTAAAGGTCTCTAAATAAGATAATATTTAAACTACTTAATCAAATTTTCAACAAAATAGTTTATTTTAAAAGTGAATTTAGTTTTTTTTCTGAAGATTAGTCTTGGAAAGGGGTGTGTCTTATAATTGGGGTCATTAACAATATTGGGAACGTTGATAAAGAGCCCATTTGTTTATTAATACTTAATAATGCACTAATGTTAATAAAAGTAAAGTGTTACCCCAATTCTTTTAAAGAAATGTAAAATAAACGCACCAGAGGAAAATATATTAATATTAGTGAAATATGCCTATTTTGTATTTAGTCGACTAAAATTTGGAACTATTTTAGTCGACTAAAATAGTTCAGAATTTTAGTCGACTAAAATTAGACTAAAACTAAAACAAATTGGACGACTAAAACTAGACTAAAATGAAAAAGAATTTTAGTCAAAAGACTAAGACTAAAACTAAATTAAAATTTCATGCCAAAATTAACACTGGTGACCAGCCTAGCCATGCTAATTATTAGGCTTTTCAATACTAACGCAAGTGAGTTGTCTCCTTCTCATTTGCCAGTGCGGGTGTTACACCAGCCTATCCTTAATCAGATCAGTATCTGGCTGTAGAATAGATTTAGTCTTTTGCTACAAGGACGTAGCCATCGCTGGCTCTCACTACCTGCCCGATGCAGCAGGTAGACAACGGCATCATTCACCCTGACGCAGCTGGTAGACAAACTCCAGTGACTATTGGGTGAAGATGATGCAGTATGATCCTCTCCATGGTCTTCGTCAGGTGTGAAGTCAGGGCAACGGGTCTGAAGTTGTTCGGTTACTTAAGGTGCACAGTAGTGATGTGTGGGTTAGGGCTTTTTGTAAACCTGCACATTTGAAAACTTCTGACTCACACCAAACTGCCCAGCATCACTGCGTCTATTTTCACAACCCGCCCCGCCTCATTAAAAACTCGTTATAAAATTGACTGAAGGAGAAAGTGACGTACGCAACTTTCAGACCCGTTTTTTGTGTGAGCAAGTTTTATAAATGAGGTCCGTGTTTATCTACAGCCGTCACAGAGTGAGAAACGGACACCTCTCAGCCTGTCATAGCTGCAGCTTCTTGCTGTCATTTTCATTCTACGTATAGGCCCGTTTCCACTGTCGGAACTTCGGGGTAATTTTACCGAAACTTTGAGGCGCGCAACTGTTTCCATTGATGTGGGCAATTTCGAGAGGGCCTCAGGGACCAACGGAGTCCCTGATGAGGGGCAGGTACTTGGATCGGCCCGATAGACTCGTGGAGTGGGAAATGTGGTTAACTCGTGCTGATTGGTTGTGGGATGAAGGAAAATGATGAAAGCAGACCGCGCCGAGATAAATTACCTGTGTGTTGTTGTCGGAGCTTGCAAAATGACCGTGTCTTCGAGGTTGGATTAGTTCGTCATCAAGTATACTCATCTTTCTGTTCAGCACTCCCATCATAAAAACAGCGAAATACGCCGCAACCATCGCTTCTTCGTCCATTGTTGATCTATTTATTATTCTCCACTTCCTTGTCTGTTCGCGCCTTTACGCTTGTCAGTGACGTCGATGCTGACGTCTTACAAAAGTTCCGGAAAGGTGGGGGCTGTAATGGAAACAGGAGCGCTGAGCGGAACGAGCCAGCTGATTTTGCTTTAAAGAAAGTATGTGTCTGTGATTCACTTATTATAAGCTTGTGTAATAGTATTTAATATCCAACACAGAAAAAATGCCAGTCTTAAGAACCATCTTCACCCAGCTTTGATGCATGTCCGGGTACTATCTGAGTCCTGTGGTGGTTTCAGCTCATCACCACAGGACCTAG
Source organism: Callopanchax toddi (assembly GCA_006937965.1). NCBI lineage: Eukaryota > Metazoa > Chordata > Actinopteri > Cyprinodontiformes > Nothobranchiidae > Callopanchax > Callopanchax toddi. The sequence goes on from SSNR01000133.1 coordinate 1,315,924, forward strand.
ATTAATTATTCTATTTAGTTTAATTGATTTCATCTTTAAAGTTGTGTTTTTGTGTCACTTTATGTTTATGTCAAAATATTTTGAGGTTCAGATGAATTTGTTGAATGAGTTGAACTCTGTGACACCATTACTTTTAGTTTTGTTGAGTATGAGCTCTGTATTTGCATTTTTTAAAGAAGTCAAATTATTCTTTGTTATATTTTTTTGTTTTGTGTAAATAAAAAATATGCCCGCTGTAATCAACTAATTCATAAATAAGGTATGAAATACAATAGAAAATTAGATAATAATGTTAAATCATGACTGTTGAAAACAAATTAAAAATATAATTTATGTCACACTTTATAATCAAATAATTTGAGAACTTTTATATTTTGAATGTAATATGTGGCAGATTGATTACTTCATCAAGCCATGTATTTATATAATTATTGTGAATTATGGCAGGAAAAGCCCTCCATAGAGACATGCCTGGGTCTGTGTTTTTGATTGGTTAGGAGTAAGTAATGACTATTACGTTACCTGATTTGCTACAATAAAAATAAAGGAAACTTTTTAGTCAAATATGTATGGAATCTCTTTTTTTCTAATGCACCACACAGCTATCGATAGCCGACTGCCCCAAAAAGTCCTTCTTCTGCCACCATGCTGCTGTTCTTTAAGTAGAGAATAAATGTACTAGTGTACAAAGTTCCACAAAAAAGATGAAAATATGCAATATAAGATACAAAAAGTCTTAGAGAGATAAATACTTTATTTATTCTCAGGGGGAAAATTCCTATATCCAATAGCAGCCCACATAAACAAATACACAAACATAAATAAAACCATAAAGGTACTTTAAACATAAGTAACAATCAGTACTAAAAAGGTATTCCTAATAATCACAGTTTAAAGTAAAAGTATTAAGTTTCATAGCCCTGGGAGCAAAAGATCTTCTGTACTGCTCTGTTCTGGAGTACAGTGAGCGTAAGCACTTGCTGCTCTTCTGTCCCACCAGGAGGTGAAGTGGGCGTCTGCTGTTATCCATTATTACTCTCAGTTTGTTTAGTGTGGTCCTTTTGAGTTTTTCCTCAATCAGGACACCCAAGTATTTGTAGGTCTGCTGCACTACTTCGATGAAAAGAACCTATTTTGAGAGCCAATCTGATGTCATTGATCTGACAATTTCAATGACATCATTTATGAGACATTTTACTTTGTCAGATACTTTAAATATTTTATTGACCATTTTATTAAGTGTAGCATACTTCATAAAGCTACAGATGGATAGCCAGATACTTTAGAAATCCATTTTGGGCTATTAGTTTTTACATACAGCCAAAAGAAATTACAAAAAGAAGATGTATAGCAGAGGAGAGGAAGGGCAATAAAAAAGTAGAAACCCTGTTTTTTTTGGGGGGGGGGGTCTAATATGATCTGGGCTCAGGCAAGGCTGTCAGCTGGCCTGTCATTTGTGACATGTATACACATATTTCAAAGCAATGTAATGAATTGATAACAAATGAGAATCAGGAATTGGCATTAGTTCACATTCTGGAGATTTCATTTTAAGCCAGAGGCCTCAAAAAAAAAAAAAAAAAAAAAAAGTGCATTTTTGGAAGTTCACCAAAAAGTCTAAACCTCCTGGAATCAAACTCTAAAAGTTTGCAGATGATACCATACTGTTTTATATAGGACCGGATATTAATGAAGTAGCTAAAGTGATAAATAATGAACTGGTTTTAAAGTTAAAACCTGGTTTGACATAAATAGATTAACATTGAATCTTAATAAAACTAATTTCATATTGTTTAGGGACAAAAAAAAACAGTGATGTATCTTTGCAAATAGATGGGATTGAAATTCAAAGAGTAAGAGAAACTAAATTTTTAGGAGTTATTTTTGATGAAGACTTGACCTGGAAGTCGCATATTGATTACATAAAAGGGAAAACTGCAAAATCCATAGGAGTATTACATAGAGTCAAGTTTTTACTGACTAATTCTGGTTTGTTGGTGTTGTACAACTCACTGATTGTTCCATACTTGACTTATTGTGTAGAAATCTGGGGAGCAACATACAAAAGTTATACACAAACTTTATTTATTCTACAGAAAAGAGCTCTGAGAATCATCAATCATAGTGGCTACAGAGATCCATCAAACCCATTGTTCATCAAATACAAAATACTGAAATTTCATGATTTAGTAAACTGGAAAATTCTACAAACAATGTACAAAGCTAGTTTAAGTACTCTGCCAACAAACATTCAGAAGATGTTTGAGAAAAGAGCTTGTGGTTACATGTTGAAAGAAACTGATGTGTTTACAAAACCAAGATTTAGAATAAAAATTAAGGAATGGAGTATGTCTGTAAATGGTGTTAAATTATGGAATAATCTTAATAGGGAAACAAAAAAATCAATGTCATTTAATATTTTAAAAAAATGTACCAAAATGGATGTATTAAGTAATTATGAAAAAATACATTAAACCAATGATCATGATCGAGTCTGGAAATGAGGACAAGACAGAGTTCATAATGAATCTAAGTTAGAAAATTTGTATAGAATCTTTTTTGTTAAGTGGGGGCAGAAATTATAAGATTTTTTTTCTTCATTCTGCTCCTTTTTTGTTCAAATATGATTTTTTGTTATGTATATCTTATTGTTTATATATTTTTTGTTTTATTTATTTTATTTGAATGAAATAAACTTTGAAAAAAAAAAGAAAAAAAAAGGAGGTGGACCAAGGCCGCTCCAGGAGGGGGGCAGACTTGAATTATGACTTCTGAACTTTGCCACCTGCAGTCAAATTTGAGCCAAAAACCCTAATGCGCCATCTTCACCCTTCACAATAAGGTTTGCTTTTCGAAGATTTTGGTCTTTATTTTAGGTGTTGGACTTTAAAATGATGCCCATCATAAGATTTGGACCTACAACCAGTAGGCTGCAGGGCACCTGTCCAACAGACCAAGCTAAATAAAGTTATCGATGGTGCTTAATCTTATAGACCTTTTAGTCTTTCATTTGGTTTTAACAGATACCATCAAGTCTAAACCGATAGTAGGCAGCCTGTAGGCTGAAGTCTCCTATTTCTGGCCCTTGAACCATGTACTTTGGTCAAAGTTCTTAGGAGCCTGGTCAGAGGGCCCAAGGAGCCAAACGCAGCTCCAGAGCCTCAGGTTGTAAACCCTGAACTAAACGGTTCTGATCTTCACTGAGCTCCAGTTCTCCTCCTTAAGATCATCTTCAAGTAGATTTTCTGTCATTTGAGAGGAAATCAAATCACACAGAAAGGAGTGTTTACATCAGGGGTATTCAGTTATGAACCAGGATGGGCCACATGACACTCCATGGAGTGTCCATGGGCTATTCCTGGGGGAATCCGTGCTGATTTGTGGTTGAATTTATTAAACAATGACAGCTCATCGTGAGCATAGATCAAGATTTTAAGGACAGAGAGCAGAATAAATGTTTAACTGTACAGATACAACAATTTTGCTACTGTGAAAGCAGTAGTTTGTCATATTTAAAATGTAAATGTCATCTAAGCTGGTTCTTAATGTATTCTCTTTGACCTTATGACTTACACTAAAATAGCATTCAATCCCAAAGGAGACTGCGACCCAGAGGTAGAGAAAGTCGCCCTCCACAGTTCAAATCCTGGCACCAGCATCTGACATTAAATAAAGTTATTGTTTAGGGGCGTGTATCGACCTTATATGGCTGCTGGGCCAGAAATACATGGGTCATGGACCGCATCTGGCCCTCGGGCCTCCAGTTGAATAGCCCTGGTGTGTAACTGACACAATGGAGGAAGCTGTTCTCTGCAGGCCTGAGCAGAGGGGAAGAAGCTGTTTTAGTGGCAAGATCAGAAAAACCACATGAACTTCACATGTGGACATCCCATGTGAAAACATGTGAAATTACCATGCAACACATGTGAACTACATGTAAAAAAACCCGTGTTTTCCACATGTTTCCCATGTGAATTTGGAACAAAAATAATGTGAACTTCCCATGGGGACAAAGAACATGTTTTCACATGTAAAACATGTTCAACTAACATGTAAAACACATGTTCAACCCATGTTTCCCGTGTGAATTTGAAACACTTTTAACATGTTCATGTGGTACCATGTTTTGCCACATGAGCTCACATGTGAAAACCACATTACCTCCATGTGTTTTTTCCATTAGGGGAGGTTCTAGAATGGACCTGAACCTCCTGAAGGGAGTGCTTCAAAAAGTCCATGACCTGGATGGGAAGGGTCAGCGACCTGCACGCCTCGGAGACCTGGAGACGTACAGGTCATGGAGTGATGAAGGGCTGCAGCCAATCACCTTCTCAGCAGAACGCATGACACGCTATAGTTTCACCCCAGCGTACCACACCGTGATGAGGAGGTGAGGATGGACTCAATGATGGCCGTGTAGAACCGGACCACCATCATGGTCGGCACCTTGAGTTTTTTCAGCTGCCACATTGTCCTCTGCTGAGCCTTCTTAATGGGGGAGCTGATAGACATTTCCCACTTGAGGTCATTGGTGATGGTGGTTCCTAGGAAGCGGAAGGAGTCCAAGATGGCGGCGTCTCTCAGGGTGAGTGGGGGCGATGGAGCTGACACTCTCCTGAAGTCCACAATCAGCTCAGCTGTCTTCTGGGTGTTCAACTGTATTATTGACTTTGCACCAGGATTGCAACCACTCAAATTTAAATCATATATAAATGATTTATTATTATTATTATTATTATTACTACTTTATTAGAAAGTGAAAACAACTTTAGTTTAAACATTGGGAAATAATCATTTTTAAATATGATGCATTATTTAGCTTGATTAGCTGTGAGGGTCACTTTGTCATCTTAGCCCTTAAAGAGCATATTTTAAGTTAGACACTCCCTTAAACAAATGTTTAGAGAAATATAATAGAAACTTTTTCTGAATAAAAATTTACACAAATTCAGCTTATTTAGGCTCTTGGATTCGTTTTTGTGAGAATTGTCAATTTTTTCACCAAACCGGAAGTGACGACAGTTCAGGGAGACCGTTCGTTCTCTATATAGAAAACTGATCCACTATTCACTACTTGTGACGAGCAAAACAAACCCCTAGAGTGCCGTTATTTTATTACTATAGTGAGAGTTATTTTGTTAAGATAAAAAAAAAAAAAAAGATAAAAACAATCAGTCCTGTAAGGCTGTACCCTGTCGGTCCAGCTGTAGACCGTGACCCACCTCCTCACTTGGGTCTGGGTAAAATACCAGCGTTTAGCACCAGGTTTTGATCATCAGAGCTCCAAACATTGAGCTGCGTTCAGGTGGATTGTTAAGAAATGAAAGAGTTTATAAAAAGTTTCACAGGATGCAGCTAAACGGTTCGAGGCTGACCGAAACAGTGTCGGGTCAGGCTGGAAACCCCGCCGTGAAGCCCCTCTTGGGAGCCGCTGGGAACGGAAGCCCCTCTGGAGAGCATCGCGGCATGGATTTACTGTACCCCGCCAGCCAGGTGAGGGTCAGACACCTGAAGGAAATGCTCTCATGAAATCGCTGATCGGTACCGAACTACGACCCACCACGAACCGTACCAAACCTGGCATGGAAACGAGACTCAAGTCTCCCCGTTAGCTCCTGTTAGCTGCTGCATGGTAACAGCGGTTAGCTCTTGTTAGCTGCTGCGTGCTAACAGCGGTTAGCTCCTGTTAGCTGCTGCATACTAACAGCGGTTAGCTCTTGTTAGCTGCTGCGTGCTAACAGCGGTTCCGGTGAATGGATCGAAGTAACGGCGCATGTTTAGAGTCACACTGAATGTTTTTCGTCGGTATGTGGGACTCCATCACATCCAGTCCTGGACTAGACCAGGACCACCGGGGTTTTTCGTCTCCAAACAGAAGTCACCGTACCGGTAAGGAAGCCGTCCCGTTGTTGACTCAGTGTCCTGACAGACTGGCGATTGGCATTCATAAACATAATAATTTAGCATTTTTTATTAAAATGAATTCACACCGACTTGATTAAAGAGTGCTCTAACCTAAAACTAACAACTCATCGCCGACAGCGAGCAGGCAGCTGGCAGACTAGAGCGGTGCCAGTCTGAGATGTTAAAGTAGTTTAGCTTTAAAAAATCTAACACAATGATTAAAACAAGCATCTGTTACACAAACTCCACACAACAAAGGGCTCAATTGATCATATTTATGGGATTATTGATCGTACAGAGTGTTAAATTACCCTACAAATACTTTATTTATCTACATCTGACAACACTGTAAGCAGCGCCACCTAGCTAGGAGCTCCCTTAGCTGACGTCACAGGTCCACATATGAAAAAAAAAGCGTTTTTAGAAGCTTTGCAAAAAGCGGCACTTTTGACTAGAAAAATGGTTTAAAAAAATGTATTGTAAAACAAAATACCCTCAATAAACATTTCAAATAGTATTTTTGGACAGAGTTTTATCAGAATTTAAAAAAAAAAAGAACTTAATATATGCTCTTTAATCTAAAGTTAGCAAGCTTCCTGTAAAAGTGCGCGCGCGCACACACACACACACACACACGCACGCACGCACGCGCGCGCGCGCACACACACACACACACACACACACACACACACGTTTAAATGACAGCAGCCAAGTGGGTCAGGTTCTAAATAAAGGGGCAGCAGAAACCCCCTCATACCTCGTTCCTCTCTAAACGTCAACAGTTGCTCTCGCCTGCACATCACTCCTCTGCTGTTAGTTCTGCTCTTTGCTTGGTGGGAACACACAACCTAAAGCTCTGAGGTTTTACAGCCAATGATCTGATAGAAGCCTCAAACCCAAAGAAGTTCCACCATCTAAACCCTCTGACTGCCTTCTCTCTCAGCGTTTCAGAGCAGATCAGGCTTAAAGCAGTCACATGACACGAGTCCTGAGATCAGATTTCTGAAGACACAATTCACACACTCAAACACTGACTTCTAGATGGTCAGTTGGTTCTTAGATAGCCCATCTAACCCTTTAAAACCTGAAATAGGAAATATTGATAATAAGAAAAAACATTTTTAAAACTGAACTTTTTATTGTTTAATAATAATATCATATTACTATGTGATTATCAGTTTTAGGTTATGTAGTTATATAATAATATAACAGTAATAAAAAAAATTGTCAACCCTCCACTAGAGGGCAGTAGATGTGTATAGGACTAGATATGACAGGTTTTTGATGAAAATACAAACCATAATACTCCATCGGGTCACTTTCAGGCCAGAGGGATGCACATTTATGAGAACAGTCTACAAGGGTTAAAGGTAAAAATATGAATTACTATTTTAATTAGTCAACACCTGATTGGACCAGTTTGGAATGTGTCTACAGTTAGTTTCAGATGGTTTGTTTCAGCTTAACGTTTTCAAAATCAAAGTTTCTCTTCTGTTTGTTTGTTTGGTACTGACACATTTTACTGTATTTTTCGTCATTAGGGCCTTTTGGTTTGTTCCAGATGGACAGGCACCACCATACAGACGTCTGTCTAGACAACAATCTATGCAACTGTGGATCCAAGTCTTGCTTTTGCTCATTCAGGATCAGGGAAGTCCACCCTCAGCAGTGATCCTGGCACCTCGTACTACAACCCGCCCTCCAGGGAAGCAGCTAAAACATGCAGGGAAACTGGTATTTGTGGCCTCTTGTGAATATACCTCAGTACAACGTAGTGGAGTTTGTTGACCTATATCTGTAAAGGGAGCAGAGGTCAGCCATGTTTGGTGGCACCCAGGAGTCAGTTGGAGGATACTACGACACACTGAGCCGCGGCCGCCTAACCCTACTCTCTAACCCCTGACTTGTTTCTGATTGGCTAACGTTCAGAAACCTTGCATGTTGTGTGGCTCAAAATATGGCATATTAAACACTTTCCCTTTTACTGAGATCATACGGACTGATGCAGACCTCCAGGAGCTGAGCTCTGTATCAGCGGCATGGCCCTTTAAGCCGCTGTGATTGAAAGGACAGTGTGTATGCATGCATGAGTCAGCTGGTACGGGATGGAGGGGTGAGAGAAGCGAGTGCTGCAGCACCACCGGTCTAGTCCTTATTCATTCTCTCTCTCTCTTTTTATCACTTTCATTTCTGTTCTCACTGGATCTTCTCTGATTTCCTGGATCTCTTGTGGATGAATCGCCGCCCTCGCGTGGACCGCAGTGTGTCGATGGGATTTGAAGGATCGGTGTGTGTTTGAGCCATGCTGCGTGTGTTTATTCTGTGTGCAGAGCGTCTACAGACGCCAGACGATGACATCAGCGATGCCTACTGCAGCGTCACCTATGAAGGTTTGGATGTGTTTCTGTAAATCTGAATCAAGAACTAAGGTCAAAGTGCAGAAAACTAATAGTTAGCATGTTGATCAGGCTGTTAACACGCCCTGTGAAGCAGCTGTGAGGTTATTTGTGGAGAGGCTTTGATGCTATGCTGGGTGGGGCTGATTCAGGAGAGAGGGGAGGAGATGTGAGGCGTTAAACTGAGGATGCAGTGACAGACGGGACAGCAGGATTTCCACCGTTTCCTCTACATCCAGGCTGTGTTTATAGTTACCACCACTCTTTCAGCAGAGATTATCCTTTGGGGACCTCTCTCTGCTCTCTGCCCACTCACAGTTGTATGAGGTCTAACACACTGGTATGTGGACCACCAGTTAGACTGGAACCAAATCATAAATAGTAGAGAAAACGTTTGATTACATGCTTAACATTTACTTTCTGGAGACACTTTGTCCAGATTTTTATTATTTATTCTTTACTCAAACTTTTTTTTTTTTCAGTAAATTAAATTTTCTGTCAGAGATTTGCTGCTGGTTTCATGTAAACCTCATTTAACCCCTTGTGTTAGAACTGTTTCTGACCTTAAAGCGACAGATGGAGTATCGGGATTAGTGCTTTCATTAAAAACCTGCCATATTTAGTCCTATAAATATCTGCTGCCCCCTGCTGGAGGATCTACAGGTGGAAAGTGCCTATTTTATTTCCTTATTACTGTTATAGTGTTATTTACCTACAATTTAAACTGATTTTTATATTGTTAAATAATCTAATAAATCATTATTTATCATTTAAATTAAATAATAATATCAATATTTCATATTTCAGGCTTTAAAGGTTTAAAAATGCAGTGAAAGCTGCTGCAAATATGTTCACAGAGCTTTACACTCTTACTCACATTAACTTATTCTTATACGCATTTGGCAAATGTGATGTTCGGTGTCTCATCATGGAGAAGTCGTAACCTTCCAGGTGACTGCTCCTCCTCCTGAGTCACAGCAACATCCAACCCTGGCATCAGCTCAAGGTTTGGTTCCTCAGAAGAGTGAGTCATTAGCCTGCTAACAGGCTAACGGAAACATTAATAACATGTCAGATATTTTCAAGCTGTGGAAAAGTGATAAGTTACTAATTTACTCTTAGATAGCTTCTCTGAAAATTAAGGGAACCTTAAGGGAATTAAGGTTTTTATGAATATTTCCTGGTTTGTCTTAACAAAGGCGTTGCTTTCTGAGTGATTTTGTGGTTCAGTTAGTTCTGAATGCTGTTCTGCTGTTGTATCATCTTATATCACAAAACGGGGTCAGACTGTCACTGATATGGTTTCCTAAAAAAAAAAAAAAATCATACATAGTTCCTGAAAGAGGAAAAACCCAGGAATGCAGCTTTAAGTTGCCATTCAAATTTTCTCTCAGTTATAATAACTTGTATAATTGCTGGGTCATATTTTGACTTTAACTTAAAATTGAGCAAAAACCAGCAAATGTGCAAAATTACATTTTACTTTTTCATATCTTCTGCTCAAATATGTAAAATTGTTCAGAATTAAATCCCTCTGTATCTTAGAAAGTTGCATCAACAAAGTGCCGGAAAAAAAAACCTATCAAGTTATTAAAGGCACACTATGTAACTTTTTCATATTTTTTAATCTTTTCCTTGAGCCAGTATGTGCTAATATAACCCTTTTACAACCCTTTACAGGGTTAATGAAAAGTCACTCAGCTCCATCTGCTGCTTGTGTCCAGAATACCACGTTTGCAACTTCAGAGTCTCTGGTCCGGTGCCCTGAAGTCGCATAAAGTCACGTATCTCATGAGGGTTAGGCTAACCCAATGTGGCTAGCTGTTATGCTAGCTCCAGAGTGTTTTTATAATAATAATAATAATAATAATAATAATAACAACTTTATTTATATAGCACCTTTCTCAGGTCAATGACCACAAAGTGCTTTACAATAAAACAATTAAAAAACACAAAGGATAAAACTTGATAAGAACATGATAAAACACAAAAAAAATTAAATTAAATAAAATTAAAAAATAAAAAATAAAAACTTGATAAGAACATGATAAAACACAATAAAATAAAATAAAAAAATAAAAACTTGATAAGAACATGATAAAACACAAAAAAATTAAATTAAATAAAATAAACAAATAAAAAATAAAAACTTGATAAGAACATGATAAAATACAATAAAGTAAAATTAAATAAAATAAAAAAATAAAAAATAAAAACTTGATAAGAACATGATAAAATACAATAAAGTAAAATTAAATAAAATAAAAAAATAAAAATAAAACTTGATAAGAACATGATAAAATACAATAAAGTAAAATTAAATAAAATAAAAAATAAAAACTTGATAAGAACATGATAAAATACAATAAAATTAAATTAAATAAAATAAAAAAAATAAAAAAATAAAAACTTGATAAGAACATGATAAAACACAAAATAAACCTAAAATCAGTTAAAAGCCAGCCTGATGTCCTGATTTTTTCATCTCTCCCTGCTTGAACACAGCTGATTTCTTTGAACGAGTGATGAACCGCTCCAGTAGAAAGCAGTGAAGTCTGAGGAGACATTTCAACAGGTAGATTTAGGTGTTTCTGAGCAAAGACGATGCTAACGTTTATATGACAGTGATTTAAAACGGACACTAGGGGGTGCTAAAAACAAGCCAAAACTGCATAGTGTGCCTTTAACTCAGAAATTAAACTGACCTCTGTATTTTTAACAAGTTAAATTTTAACTATATTTAGTTCATTCTGACAGTAACAACTTGTGTTTTTTATTATTGTATTATTATTACCGGTATTATTATTATTGCAAAACACTCTATGTGTCTTATGACAAAAATATTGATTGTAAAACCACCTAAACTAGACTATTCTAGACTATTCTATACTAGACTATGACCAACTAGACTATTCTCGACTCAAAAATAACTGCTACTCAAGTTCAAGTCATTTCCAATCAAAGCTAAGAGTCTCTAAAGACGAGCTGAAGAGCCACAGGTTGCAGACTTTTGGTCTACAGGGAGCTGCAGAGATCTGATGCTAAACCTCATTTCATCACTCTGACTTAACCTCATCCAGTCACTTTGAACATCACTCAAAGATATTTGCTTTCTCAAACACAGAATGATCAGACTTCTACAGGTTACTTCAACACAGAAAAGTTACCAACTAAAAACTTTGTCTGCAGCAAATATTAAACATTTAAATGTCTGCCATTGGCTCTCTGACCTATCAGTGTCATGAACTCATGATGCTCCCTCTGCACAAAGGTTTCCCTGTGATGCAACCAGCGCCTGCAGCATGTTTACACACACACACACACACACACACACACACACACACACACACACACACACACACACACACACACACACACACACACACACACACACACACACACACACACACACACACACACACACACACACAGGTCCACTTGTGATGGTTTGGTTAAAAATGTGTCAGTTAAAAGCTAATTAGTAACAGCACAGTTCAATAGTTTAAGCATGTGTATCACTAACAAACCTATTATGAACACTAGGCTGAGCTGATTTGATTTTCCAGAAAACAAAGAATTAACTCATGTTATTGTGTATATTTGTCTCACTCTACAGGGAAAAATGTAATGACTGAACCTGAAACAAACGGTAGTTTATTCACTGTGTCACAGATTTTACTGTAATAAAAACTTTTAGTAATCAGATCCAGTTTCTGATTTATTTGGTCCTTAAACAGCACGTTGGAGACACTAGAAAACAAAATAAATGAAAATGTAAAAGAAGAGTCATTAATATACAACTACAGTCATTATGTACTGAATTTAGTGCAGAGGACAGGTCAAAGGTCAGACGTTCCTCAGCCTTGTTTGTCTGGGCTCTGAGGCTGCTCAGTCTTCTGCCTGAAGGAAAAAGGGTGAATGGGCTGGGTCTGTCATTTTTCTTAGCTTTGCATATGCTGGTGAAAATGCTATTTATGTAATGTTTTTTTAAAAGACAAACTGCAAAAAAGAAGCTCACAAAGCTTCCTGTCTATAGGTGGCGCTGCATCACCATATGTGGGTTTATGTGTCTGTTTTCATTGTGTTTTAAATCAGGCGTCTTAAAGGTTTTAACCCAGAGGCAGTGACAGTCAGACTGTCTAAAAACCTTATTGTTGTAGTTAGAAATGTTATTGTTACAAACTTTAACTAATGAAAACTTTTTTAGTTTCCTGAAACAACTTAATATTTAATAAAACTATAGGCCTCACTTACAATTTAGACTAACATGCATCCAGTTTGGCTGCATGGTGGCGCAGCTGGTTAGCGCTGTTGCCTCGCAGCAAGGAGGTCGTGGGTTCGCGTCCCGGCTCTGCGGCCTCTCTGCGTGGAGTTTGCATGTTCTCCCCGTGCATGCGTGGGTTTCCTCCGGGTACTCCGGTTTCCTCCCACAGTCCAAAGACATGACTGTCAGGCTAATTGGGCTGGTAAATTGTCCTTAGGTGTGAGTGGGTGTGTGGTTGTTTGTCTCGTTCGTCTCTGTGTGGCCCTGCGATGGACTGGCGACCTGTCCAGGGTGTCCCCCGCCTCTCGCCCCTTGACCGCTGGAGATAGGCACCAGCTGCCCCGCGACCCTCTGTGGAGGACTAAGCAGCTACAGAAAATGGATGGATGGATGGATGCATCCAGTTTTTAATCACAACTCAGTGAAAACACTGATTTTTACAAGTTTTGAAGGTTTGATCTCCTCTATGAAGAACATGTTTTAAAAGTGACAGGACTTCATCCAGTGTTAGTTTACTCAAAACACCAGATATAAATCAAACCAAAACACAGTCAAAACATACAGATAAAGGAATGGAATGAGAGAAAGCTGTGAAGGGAGTGAAGCCGATTTTCTGTGAGAGGGGAAACAATCAGGAGATAAGAAAGGAAAAGAGCACAGGAAATGTTGAGATTTCCTTTGGAGGTGAGGTGTGTGTTCCTGACATGCTTGTTCCCAACGAGGGTGTCCGAGAATCAGAAGAAGAAAGAAACCAGCCTGGACAACACATCTTTTGTTGGGAAAGCTGGATTTTATCCTGTGTTTTCAGATCTGGACTGATGAGACACACTGGAAAAACCATTTGTGGATAATCAGCTTCACTTTTTAGGCAATCATTTTCCTTTATTTGGGTGCCAACCCTTCTCTTGTTGGTAAAACATGATGGCCGTCTGGTAATGTGACCCATCGTTTCTTCAGACCTGGATTTGCCACTTCATTCATTCAGATCTGAGTGAGCCTGACAGACTTCAGAACACTTGTGGACTCTGTTCTCGTCATGTTACGTTGCTTTCTCCAGCGAGCCAACAACTTGAGGCGTTCAGACCCTCTGGCCAGTGTCACATTCAGAGGTAAGGGAACCCTGCAGTCCAAGAGTGGGATTTTAAAGTCTGATTAGGGAAAACCGATTAAAACAATAATAATTGATCTGCAGGTTTCAGACCCTGGAGAATGACAGATTTCAAAACGACCATGTTTTTTCTAGTTTAATCCTCATGGTTGTGTTTTATGTTCAGGACAATAAGAATTTTTATGTTATGCAAAAGATACATTTTCAATTAGGTATAAACAGATTCCTAACTGGTTCTAAAAGCTGCTAATTATGACAGATGCTAAGTAATGTTAGCTGTGTTTGTTTTTGAATTAACAAGCTCTATAAGTCTTTATACCTTATCAAGGAAATAATGAGCAGTAATGCTACAGTGCTGATTGATAATTGTAATTGAAACCTCAAAATTAGCCTAAAAATGTCCCATTTAGTAACATCAGCTTGGTTCTGATAAATAGTTTTTCAGGAGAAAATGGGATCTTGTTTTCATTCATAGACGTAGCTCTGGATGCTGCTCCTGTCAGTCACAGTTCCAGTCTCCTCTTTTCATGATGCAATATCCTCCATTAGCATTTGTTTAGTGTTGTCTAGCATGAGAGCTTACCAAAAGTATAACTAGCATTTGTAAATGAAACTTGAAAGGTGAAAGGCTTAGCTTTAATGTTTGGGACTTTATAAGTCAAAATTCTTTCACCTTTATGTCAGTTGGCTTAGCTATGTGTTAAGCTGTTAGCTTAAGAGTCTTTTGCCCCACTTTCTTCCTAAAATATGTCAAATAAATCAAACAATTACAATGAATCGTCATGGTTTTTGTAACTTCTCCCAACCAGCCCAGTTTAGTTAGTTAGGCTAACTTGCTAGCTTCCTTATCAAATAAAGAATACATTATGGGAAAAAGGACTGTGCTAACAATGCTAACATGCTAACAGCAGCACAGCTGACCACATTTTCTTGATAATTTTCAGTAATGTTACTTTACTATCCTTATTTTAAGTATTTTTCTACCTCGCCTCGCCTCGCCTTCTTCCGCTTATCCGGGTCCGGGTCGCGGGGGCAGCATTCCAAGTCGGGCAGCCCAGGCCACCTTCTCCCCGGCCAAGTCCACCAGCTCCTCAGCTGGGACGCCCAGGCGTTCCCAGGCCAGACTGAAGATGTATTTCCTCCAGCTTGTCCTGGGTCGACCTCCTGCCGGCAGGACCTGCCCAGAACACCTCCCGAGGGAGGCGTCCAGGAGGCATCCTTACCAGATGTCCGAACCACCTCAACTGGCTCCTTTCGATATGGAGGAGCAGCGACTCTACTCCGAGTCTCTCCCGGATGTCTGAGCTTCTTACCCTATCCCTAAGGCTGAGCCCGGCCACCCTGCGGAGGAAACTCATTTCAGCCGCTTGTATCCGCGATCTCGTTCTTTCGGTCACTACCCAAAGCTCATGACCATAGGTGAGGATTGGGACGTAGACCGACCGGTAAATCGAGAGCCTTGCTTTCTGGCTCAGCTCCCTCTTTACCACAACAGACCGGTTCAGCGTCCGCATCACTGCAGACGCTGCCCCAATCCGCCTGTCGATCTCCCGCTCCCTCCTTCCCTCACTCGTGAACAAGACCCCGAGATACTTGAACTCCTCCACTTGAGGCAGGACCTCTCTCCCGACCCGGAGTTGGCAATCCACCCTTTTCCGACCAAGAACCATGGCCTCAGACTTGGAGGTGCTGATCCTCATCCCAGCCGCTTCACACTCGGCTGCGAACCTCCCCAGCAAGAGCTGTAGGTCAGAGCCTGATGAAGCTAGGAGGACCACATCATCTGCAAAAAGCAGAGACGAGATTCTCCTGTCACCAAACTCGACACCCTCCACACCACGGCTGTGCCTAGAAATCCTGTCCATAAAGGTTATGAACAGGACCGGTGACAAAGGGCAGCCCTGGTGGAGTCCAACCCTCACTGGGAACAGGTCCGACTTACTGCCGGCTATGCGGACCAGACTCACACTCCTCTGGTACAGGGACTGAATGGCCCTTAACAAAAGACCATCCACCCCGTACTCCTGGAGCGCCCCCCACAGGGTGTATTTTTCTACATTAAATAATATTATGGCTTAGCTAGCACGTTAGCTGTGCTTCTTTTGTTTCACTGTGGTAAAAAAAACCGCATAGATATCTTATATATAAAGGCTAGATATCTTACCATACCGCGCTGTTCGCCAGTGGACCCTGACGTACCTACCACGGCCATCTTACCACCAACAGCTGCCTTCTTTCTTGGCGTCAATGGTGCATGTACTATTAAATATCTCTAACTTGCTCAATTTTTAACCGATTTTCAAATGGTTTGCATTGGTATAAACGTCAGAGACGTGGCTGTGAAATATATCAGTAATGGCTGGGAAACTCATAAATTCTGAAAGTATCCCATCTCAAGCCTGTACATAATAAGGTTTGTAAGAAAGCAAACCGTTTGTAAATCTGTTAATATTTAATCGAGTTAAGAGTGTTTTTAGTTAAGTTGATCACTCACCTTCCATCTGCTACCATAGAGAGCAGAACAACAGCTGTCAGTGGTAAGATGGCCGCCATGTAGCTATGCTGTCAAACCCCAGATGAGACATCTAGCCTTTAAATATGATATCCATGCAAAAATGTATTAAATCTGACTGTAATGGGGTTGTAAGTGTACATTTTTAGTAGGCTACTGTTTACAACACACATATAGATAAATATTTGATTGGTTCTTAAGCAGATAGCAAATTGTCTTCCAAAAGCTGAAGAAGGTTAGGGACGTTTTCTGCTAAGATATTTGTCTATTTAATCAATGTTCGTAGCATCTTAGGCCAATATTCAAAGACACCAAGTGTTAGCGAAGCACATAAACACATTTTGCAGCCAAAAAATGCAGTTTTTATTTCAATAAAACAAAACTGTGGCTTGACTCCAGCCTTGTTTACCTATTTTGGCTGAAAGACAAAGTGATCACAACCTGGCTACCTGTCCTCTATTGTTTTGTTTTTCCATCTTGTTTTGAACTTTCCATAAGTGTTTGCCTCCTTAATGGGGGAACTGTACTCTTAACTTCCTGCCTTTGTCCTACCACAATTTCCTGATGCCATCAGACATGACGTTCCTACCCAGCATGCACATTTATCAAATCTGAACGCTAAAATCAAGTCTATACTAAAGACCGGGGGAACTTTGGGTTCTCAGCAAGCAACGACTCGACTAAAACCAGACTGAACTGAGCATATTCTGCTTTTGTAGACATCATACAATACCCAGTTTATTACTAAACAACTCAATACCTTGTCTTTCTTTATTTAAATCAAGATACCTATACACAAGATAAAGTTAATAGCATTTATATAAAGCAGTTTGTATTTTTAACCATTCAGGGAATTCATTGAGAGAGCATTTGCTCCCTTCAGGGGAACAGATACCATGTCCATTTATAGAAATTATAAGAGAGTATAGGGAGCAGTAGGAGGAGAAAGAACAAGAACTGTTGGATGAAGGTAATAAATCTGTGCTGAGGTTTAAACACAGAGAGGAACTGATAAGAGAGCTGCTGTCATCACAGAAACCTCTAAGCTTTTCAGAATGTTTGCTCTGCTGGAAGCTCAATTTTTGCTTCAAAAGGATTCAATTGATCCATTTTTTAAAACATTAAGAAGTTTAAAGTCATTTTGCTGAGGAATATTCTCCTGATGTGACCCTAACGCCTCCTTATATCTGACTTCTACTTCATGTATTTGCTTGTAAGCGTGTCTGCAGGTGGAGAAGTGATTACATTTGGCACCATGTGCTTGTGTTTACTGAAAGAAGGATTTCCGGCCAAAGTGTTGTTACTGAAACAATAAAATCAGGAATCAAAACTATTCTACTCTTCTGTTATCATACAGTTTTGGGAACTTTTCCTCTAAAGTATATGCAGTGCTGTGAAGAAGTTTTTGCTCTCGTACAAATGTTTTCTGTTGGATTTAAAAGTTTCAGTTAAAAAATACATTTTAATATTTACAAAGGGAAAAAGGTACTCAAACCAACTTCACTGTGTAAAAAATGTATCCCCCCCCCCTATTGTTACATCATAAATTAAAAGTTAATATTATTTGAAATAAAAATCCCTTCAACAGAACCTGTCTGACAGCATGATGTAGGCCAGGGTTTTCTAGTACAAGCTGGGGAGGATCACTAACAGACAGTGGAGACTCCGCGGGCCGGGGGGCTGCAGCTTGTTGTGTGTGAAAAATTATATATGTATATATTAGAAGGTGTGTGTCCTGTTCGATCTAGAAGGTGTGTGTCTCTTCCATCTGGAGTCAAACTAACTCAGTATTTCATAAAAACTCCACCATTATCAGACATGGTGGTGGACTGGTGGTAGTGTGATGGTGTGGGGCTGCTTTGCTGCTTCAGGATCTGGACCACTTCCTGTAATTGATGGAACCATCATTTCTGCTGTCTACCAGAAAGTCCCAGAGGACAATACCTGACCTTTGACCTTAAACATGCTGGAAAACCCTCCAGTATGGTTGAATTGATTGGTTTGGATAGCATATTCCTTAATAAACGAAGCCATCTTTTGAAAATTGAATTTTGTATTTACTCAGGTTATTGCTATTAGCATATCAAGAAAAGGATTAAAATACTTCTTCACAGCGCTGTAGATGTTACTGGGAAGCTCCCCGTTAGCCTGTTACTTACCAGACTCTAAACTCAAAACCAGCACTGGTGTAGCAACACACACTGTGGAGGTCTAAACTTAGGTTTCCCAGTTCAGTTCACGGCGCTCTGTTCTATTCTCGGCTCATGACAGAAACTGTGCCAAGCTGAACCAGCCGGGAAGTTAACGCTGTGCTACTTCCTCTCAGATCCAAACTGAGATACCCACCCGGGGGACATTTAAGCCACTGACACACTCAAAACACACACGTTACAAAAATGAATGTAACCTTTTGACATGTCTGTGGAAGGGTGGAGGTGTTTTTGAAGATATATTCTCCAAGAACGGAGGTAGACTTACGTAGGTTTGCCTGTGTGTGTGTGTGTGTGTGTGTGACTTATTCTTAATGGTTGTGTGTTCTGACACAGGATAATGACTACAGGGAAAAACAGGAAAGCAAACACATTTCAGAGGCTGCGTGTTATGAGGAGTGTGTGTTTGCATATTAAAAATACACGCAAAGAAGCAAAACTTGTGATAGAACTTGACAACTTAAAATGCATGATTTCTGGCCACTAGAGGGAGCACTTCAGACCAACAAACAAACAAAAACAAGCAGCGCGTGTACGGGGAGGGCTATTAATGATCACAGGTAACAACTTTGATTTCACCATATCATTTTGTTTGTCAGTCTTTAGGTTTTTCCATTTGTTTCCTCCAAAAATCAAAAAGTAGCATCATGAATCAACCACCTCTTCTCTGTGTCTGGACCAGTTCCTCTTCTTGATCCAAACTAACTGAAATAATCATCTCTGTCCTGGTTTGTCCTCCTTTTTTGATGATTCACGTTCTCATGTGTTTGCTTACACGCTCCCTCGTTCCCTGAGACGACCTCTGTTGTGAATTATATGAATAAACTGAGCTGAATCAAAACTGAATTCATGAGTTGAGACCTTCTCAGGCGTCTCACCCCTCCAGTGTCTGACTGACTCACCCAGCAGACAGGAAATCAGAGCTCAGGACTTCATGTTACAGGAAGTCAAACATAAAGTCATTGTTTGTTATTGGTTGTTATTTGAGATCGGCTCATATAGCACCATGTACTTCTGGTCACCTCTTTATGTATGATCCCTACTTTGACGGGATGACCTGTCCACATGGGACAATGACTCGTCCCAATGACAAAAGAAATGGTCATGTTCTGGTTCTGGTTTAGGTTAGTGTGGTCCAAACTTAGATTTAGATCGGGCTGACTGTTTTTGAATAGAATCTAAAAGGGGAAAGACGTCTCAGTTTTAACAGACTCCTGAAGAACAAGGAGGTGGAACTTCTGGCTGCAGATGTTTTATATTTATTTTAGTTAAATGTTGTATTTAAATGTCTTTTTACTGTTGTGTTTGACTTGTTTTATCATGGTCTTTAGCCCAGTGGTGCCTCTAGAAAGTTTTCACAGGGGGCCCAGTGAGGGGGCCAACAAGTATTGGGGGTGGCCACCCCTTGGTGGCACCACTGCTTTAGCTCAGGACACTCTTGTAAAAGAGATTTTTAATCTCAACGAGTTTTTTCTCTGTTTAAATAAAGATCAGAAAAAGTAAGGAGACAACCTGACTAAAAAACTTTATAGTGTAAATGCTGATTTGTGATTTTTACAGTAATGCTGAGTTGGGATGTTGATGACGACTGTTTAAAAAGAAAATGAGAATGTTTTCACTGGATGCGACCAGTAAAATTATACACACTGTAAAAAATTTAAATTTCATCTGACCGAAGCTTTGTGAACAAACAGGTTCAGAAATGATAGGAAAGCTGTGAAAATGTTAGAAACTTATTAGAAAATAAAATGATTTTACCAGTTTAGTCAAACAGAATATACATGACTGTGTTTTAAAGGCTTTTAAACTCATATTATTGTTGTTTCTGTGTCTGATCCAGGGTCAAAGAAGAAGACAAAGGTCATCAAAAACAACCCTAACCCCGTCTGGAATGAGGTCATATTTGATTTTCATCATCACTGTAACACAATGCCTCAAAAATACACAGGAACAAACCCCAGAAAGGATCAAATTCTGATATATAACATTATTTTGTCAAGGACAAATGAATGTTTATAACATTGTAAAGAATCCATGTTATTTTTTAATTATAATTAAAAAAAAAGAAAACTTAAAAATGGTGCTGAAAGCATAAAAGCTTCCCAAACCCACTACTCTTTTTATTATATAACTGTATCTCGTGTGTCTGTCAGGGGTTTGAATGGGACCTGAAGGGGGTTCCTCTGGACTCTGGAGCAGAGGTTCATTGTGTCGTCAAGGACCATGAAAAGATGGGTCGAAACAGGTACAGATTCATAATCACCCCTCACCACTCATCAATAAATTATTCACAATGTCTCAGAGCAGAGGAACTGATAAGAACAGCTGTGTTTGTGATTCTGGGTCTGAAACTACTGTAGACCCATCAGATCTCCATGGCCGATGGTTCCTGACCTGGATTGTTTTTTGCTCTGTTTTTTTTTTTCTGTCGAGAGGTGAAACAGTTTTCTAAGAGGGGAAGGAGCAGGCATGACAGAATCAGGCCATCCTTTCATTGTGGTTTAATTTAGTCATATTTCCACCCATTCATGACTACATGCAGACTGATTAATGGGCCCATTCATCAGCTGCTGTAGACCGGAGTGTGACCTCCTTGTTTTGGTGAAACGAGTGGCTGGAAGTGACACAAAAATCTGTTTTCTTTTAGGAGTGCTTCAAAGATGGCCGCTCCTTGATCTCTTTGTGAATTTTGAAAATTTCTAAGATTGGTTGAAAATAAAATCTTTCCATTCTGGTCTCCTCCCAGTGATAGTCCTTATAGCCTTCAGACGGATGGAGGCACCAGGAAGCATCCTATTCAGATACCAGACCACTTCAGATGATTCATCTCTAATCTTTAAACTCCCTCTGGATTATGAAGCTTGGCGCTCCTAGATTAGTGATTCTCAACAGGTGGGATGTGGACCCGTTTTCAGTGGGTCTCAGATCTTTACCATGGTGCACAGAAGCATTGTGCATGAGCACCCAAAATAATGCATACGTCTTTTTTTCATGACTATACGCTTTTGCATACTGATGTTATGTCTATAGTGGTATTGATCGTGATGAACTGACGAGCTGCAGCCTGAGATACACGTTTGTGTAAGAAAACAGTTGAATCTGTTAAAAAGATTGAATTTAATATAAAAAAGACTCATGGTTTAAATTAAAGTGTAGCTAATTGAAGGTAAAAATGAAGATGTCCCTCTCTAGCGCCACCAGTCGATAGTTGTACCATTTAACTAGTTGTTTTCTGTGTTGCTATACTGTAATGTGCCACTTTACTGTCTCAGGTTTCAACTGCACCATCATTTCAAGAAGTTTAAATTTTTCTCATTTTGGGTCAAAGCTTGTTATTAAGGGTGGTGGTTCCAAAGCCAGACCAGTTGAGAACCACTGTTCTAGATGATGGATCTCTAAGGCTAAGCTTGGCTTCCATCCATCCATCTGTTCGTCCGTTCATACGTCAGGGTTACAGGGAGCTGGTCCCTTCCTCCAGCAGACACAGGGCAACTAATTAAATCACTATCCTAAAAACGTTAGCATTGTCTTTGCTCAGAAACACCTAAATCCAACTGTAGAAATGTCTCCTCAGCCTGCATTGCTTTCTACTGGAGCGGTTCATCACTCATTCAAAGAAATCAGCTGTGTTCAAGCAGGGAGAGATAGAAAAAAATCAGGAATCATGAGCTAAAAACACTCCAGAGCTAGCATAACAGCTAGCCACTTTGGGTTAGCCTAACCCTCGTGAGACACGTGACTTCCTGGGTACCGGGACGGCGACGAAGATCTTGCAATCGTGGTATTCCGGATCTAATCACCAGATGGGGCTGAGTGACTTTTCATTAACTCTGTAAAGGGTCATATTAGCACAGACTGGCTCAAGGAAAAGATAAACTGATAAAGAGTCTACTAATGTAGAGCTGATGTTTCTGTCCTCTGTTCTGATCAGGTTTTTGGGGGAATGCCGTCTGTCTCTCAGAGACGTCCTCAACTCTCCCAACTTAGCAGCTACCTTCACCGTCTCCCTGCTGGACACCAAGAGAAACAACACAGGGGTGAGAAATCCCAGCACCGACACATTAATACAGCCTGACCGCGCCGTAAATCAACCACATATAACGTATAATAAATCACCCAGAGCTTCCTGTCTGGGGATTAAAATAGAGAATACCTTCCTGAGTCACTGCTGAGTAACACCTCCCTCTGCTTTTATATTTAGGCCTGTTGTTCTAGTCTAATCTCAAAGGAAACAGAAAATTATTCCAAAATGTTTCATTTATTATTTTCCTGTCAGTTCAGGCTGATGTCAACGCTTGTTTCAGTTTCAGGACACGAAGCAGAGCTCAGTTTTGATCATCTCTATCTTTTATTCTCTATAATCTGTATTTTACATTTGGTTTCACAGTCTGAGTGATATTCTATAAATGTGTTCCCTTTAGGCCACGCTGACCCTACAGGTCTCCTACATCCCTCCTCCAGGATCGGCTCCAGTCTTCCAGCTGCCCTCCCAGCCCGAGTCCCTGCCCCATACCAACCCCGGAGTGGAGCTGGACACAGTTACAAGTAATCATTCCTTCAAACAGATGTAAATACTTCACTCTGTATTTAATCACGTCCATGCAATACCTCATCTTTGTGTAACAGTGATTTCTCTGGACACTCTGGGCGAGGAGGACACAGAGAGTATGATCATGGTGGAGGCCACAGAGGACCAGGGACCTGACGACAGTCGCTCCATGGTGATTATTGGCCCTCAGGGGCCCCCCGGCCAGGAGTCCCCCACCGCCCATACGCCTAAACGCTCACCACCAGCCTACAACACTCATGGAGGACTGAAGAAGAGGAGGAGAGGGTCCTCCAGTCAGAGCAAGCAGCTGTCCAACAAACCTCAGGACATTCAGGTTAGACGTGTCCTCATCCGCCCTCATCTAAAGCTCCACCTGCATCACTGTATGTCTGGTTGCCATGGTTACCAAGGACAGCTCCCTACATACAGTATCTTCTCATCCTTCTGCTGCGTCGTCACATTTGAACCTCCTAACAGTTCTGTTCCTGACCCACATATTTTAATCTTTTCCGTATCTGCTAACACAGTGCTTCATAAACAATAATGTTAATAATCCTAATACAGTGTTTTATAAAAACACAGTGTTTAGACAGTACTCATAAGGTACTTTAAAACCCCACAATGCACAAGTCATCAAATATGGTCACTTGTTTTATAAAGAGTTAAACTGTTCTTTTCCCCGTTGTTCAGGTTCGTGTTCGGGTCATCGAGGCGCGACAGTTACCGGGCATCAACATCAAGCCCGTTGTCAAGGTAACCATATCCGGACAATCCAAAAGGACCCGCATCAGAAAAGGCAACAACCCAGTGTTTGACGAGGTGAACAACAGTTTTATTCTTCCTGATAACTTCTCTACCGTCAACGATTCGTCCTTTAAACTCCGTGTTTGTTGGTTTCCTTCTGCAGACGTTCTTCCTGAACTTTTTTGAGACGCCCTCAGACCTGTTTGACGAACCGATCTTCATCACTGTAAGTGTGCATTTTGGAGCCATGATATGTCAGAGTAAATATAAAAAGAAAACTCGCACTGTGGTTCTGTTTTCAGTCTATGTTTTCCTCTTTAGGTATGTGACTCTCGCTCACTCAGAACGGACGCTGTCATCGGGGAGTTCAAGGTCAAACGTCTTTAACTGCACTTTTAGTTCATTTACATTATTAAAGCGCTCATCATGTATTAGAAAAATGTTAAAATGAGTCAAAAACTAAAACCCTGTTCCTCTGCTCCACAGCTGGACGTGGGCACTGTGTACAATGAGCACAGTAGGTTCATGTCTTTGGAGATAATATTGGTGTGAATTTGGTGAAAACTGTCTCCAGACACCATTTAATCCTCCTCCTTCTGAACAAATGTCTCCCCACTCTGCAGGACACTGCTTCCTGAGGAAATGGCTGCTGCTGTGTGACCCCGATGACCTCTCTGCCGGGGTCAAAGGTTATCTGAAGGTCAGCTTGTTTGTCTTGGCAGCTGGAGACGAGCCACCGGTGAGTTGGATCAGGAGAGATTTCAGAAACATCCATAAAAAGGATCAACCTGATTAGTGATTCCTGTGTTTCCAGGCTGATAAACGTGAGTGCGTCGAGGAGAAGGAGGACATAGAAGGAAACCTCCTGAGACCAGCCGGCCTCTCTCTGAGAGGAGCCGTCTTCACTCTGAGGATCTTCAGAGCTGAGGACCTGCCTCAAAGTGAGTCACCAGTTTGTGCTTTTGACCTATCTGGTAGAAACCGAGACATGACTAGTTTGTCTCTGCAGTGGACGACGCCTTCATGGACGGGATGAGGCAGATTCTTGGGTTTGATTCAAACAGGAAGAACTTGGTGGATCCGATGGTTGAGATCCAATTCGCTGGCAAAACCGTGCGTCCAACCCAAACCCTTCCATTTTATGAGTCAGCGTCCTGTAAAGTAAACTATGATCGAACATCTAGAGTCTACCTTTATGTTTCAGGTCTGCACTAAAATTCTGGAGAAGAACGCCAACCCACAGTGGAACCAGAACCTGGCGATGCCCATCAGAGTGAGACCGACTGTTGTACAGCTGTAGCGTGTTATCAAGTCAGCCATTAAACTGTGTTTTACTTTTGTTTTCCAGTTTCCCTCCATGTGTGAGAGGATGAGGATCCGGATTCTGGACTGGTACATAATGACACATCTAGGAACTTTTATATTAGACAAAAAAAAAAAAAGATCAGTTGCATGAAATCTTTTTCACTTATTTTCTTTCAAAGCATAGAGGTAGAGGTAAGGTGACACAGCAGCTTCCTTCTCACGGTAACTTGAAGAAACAAAATAGGAAAGGTCTTAAGATGATGTTCAACTCTACTTTTCCCTCCTGCCTCGTAAAGATCTCGTTTCATTATTCCATTAGACATGGAATTCTCATCTTTTTTCACAGCACACACAAATATGCTAACAAACCGTAAGCATTGGAAGGCAGCAACTGCATAGCCACGGAAACATATTCTCAGCAAGGGGTGCTCAGCTGGCCAAAGGGGTGTGTATGTTGCTTCCGAAACAAGAAGTGCAGATTAAAACGAGCCGCTCAAATCCCGGTCTGGACCAGCCCACAGTTACCATAGGTCCACCGTGGAGATGTATGCCCAGTGGGCAGTCCAGCCCGGTCCGCATCCAGGGCAGGTGTTGTCGGGGTGAGCAGTTCAATGCGGACCTCTGTCCAGGAAGAGGGGGCGTCCCTGGGAGCATTGACCGCAGCATGCATCACGGAGCGAGGGGCTCGCTGGTCAATCCGGACACGCCTCCAGACTCCAGGCACAGCCGCACCTCAGTACGCTTGGTTTTCTTGAGGCTTCCCAAAAACATCTAAAATCTGCTTGTGCTGTTTGTGGTAAAAACATCTTTGAGGCCACCAGCAGGGGGTGCTGCTGCATCCCCAGCACCCCTACTTCCCACGGTAATGAGCAACTGTAACTTCATTGAGTAAATAAGTACTCAGCATACTAAAAATTCTATCATGCAGGCCTGACTCTGACCTTTCCATTTGAATCACAGCAATCCATTAAACTCCCGTTCTGGGTCTTTGGAGAATTGACCAATCGGCAGGTTTGATTTGTCCCCCTGAATATTTGTACAGCCTATAGGCTTTATGCACAGAGTACTTAGTAGAACTTCCGGTTTAAAATTAACTCGCGGGACCATTTCCGGTTCCATTTGAAACGTGAAGATTTCCAGAGTTAGAGTGCATTTCCAGCTAAAGATATTGTTTATAATCAAAACGAGTAATAGTATAGTATAGTACAGTATGATATATATATTATAGCACTAAGAAAAGAAGCCATCATATAAGTATCAGCGGACGGGAAGCCTCGACAGCTGAACACTGCTGTGTTCCGTTGTGTACCGCATCAGCTGAATAGAATTCATCAGTCCGTTTCCACACATTTCCACTGAATAAATAACTACAAAAAGGAAGGATTGTGAACTTAAGAAGAGAAAACGTGATCATTTCTAACCACACCGTGTCTGCAGTCCACACTTTGCAGCACAGTAGTCAAAGAGCCGAGTGGAGGAGGCTAAAGGAGGAGGCGCGGCGCCGTTCATGTGTTATTTCACTGGAACAACTATTCTTTTGGTGAATGAAGACTTGGTGTTTGATAACGTACAGCTAGACCAGAGAAAGGTGAAAGTTGGGAAGCAGTTGGAGCCCACGATCACGGCTATATAGATTTGTCTCACTGTTTTTTGATGATGGAAGCTACGAGCTAACGCTGTTAGCTTAAAGCTGGTTATATACAGCTTAAAGTCCTTCACCCGCTTGCTCGCAGACGTCTCTGTGTGTTTTTCAAAAATCCGGTGGACATCGTTTACCGTGATGCGCGGCAGGTCTTGAAGAAAACGGGTAAAAAAAATCCATTTTGTCCAGTTTGTGTGGGAACAGCGTTGAACCGGAAGGGAGGGGCAGAGGCTATCGCAACCAGGAAGTGACCGTGCATAAACCCCATTCTTGACAACAAGACTGAGATTTAGTGGGAAGCTTCTTGCCTTCAGCAGTAGTCTCACAAGGCGATGGACTATGATCAGAGAATTTTGCTTTTTTAACTACGCAGATAAACAAAAACCACGTGATTCTCTAACGTCACCTGAACGAGCTCTATAGGTCTTGTATGTAATGTAATAATGAACAGACCCGACCCTTTAGTTAGGTTTACTGCATTTAGGAGCAGAAACATAATCAGATATTCAGACTGATTAAAGCCCACAAATAAATGGTTGGTTATACTAATAGTCCTCCTGTGGACATGGTTAGGAATCTTTGTCAACTATTTATAAAATCTTTAGTTTCAGGTTTTTGCTTTATTTAATGTAATCATTTGGCTTTAATTACTTATTTAAGATGCTGTTGTTATTTTTTCCTCATTCCAGGGACAGAGCGAGTCACAATGATGTCATCGGCACCACCCACCTCTGTATGTCTAAGATCTCTGCCCCGGGTGGAGAAATAGATGGTAAGTGACTAGTCTGAACTGGTCTAAACTAGACCGGTCCAGCTGAATCTAGACTGGTTCAGACTGGATTTGACTGCATCAGAGTGTTTATACTGAACCTGTTTAGTGG
This sequence comes from Callopanchax toddi, assembly GCA_006937965.1. Taxonomy (NCBI): domain Eukaryota; kingdom Metazoa; phylum Chordata; class Actinopteri; order Cyprinodontiformes; family Nothobranchiidae; genus Callopanchax; species Callopanchax toddi. The sequence continues at coordinate 1,343,439 of SSNR01000133.1, forward strand.
TGTTTTACCAAATGTTCTTCATGATCAAACCACTGAACCAGAAACGAACACAGCTCTGTTTTCTGACTGGTGGGAAGCACTTGGCTTCAAGATATATATATATATATTTTACTTTTTAAATTTGAGTTAACCTGATAATAAAACAAATTTGTTTTGTCATCCATGCCTACAAAATATCAACCTGCCCAAGAATGCATCATTGCATTCTGAGTAGCCAGTTAGCTACTTTAAGCTAGCATAGCTAACGTGGAGAAAACAAACATCTTGTGTTGTGTTGCTGGTGCTGTGTGTTTTAGTTTACTTGCTAAGGTTGTGAATATGCTATTGGATTAGATCACTAGTAAAATTATGTCCCAACCTCTTAATGTTAGGAATCACCAACTCCTCTCTTTTTCATGCTAGGCTATTGGATCATGTAATGTCTAAAAAAGAAACAAAAACACCACAGAGAGAACTTAAAGTTTATGTTTGTTACAATTCTACCATGCCTGATTTATATAGATCAAGTACTGGTAATGGCATTATTTAGTTATGTGTTATTTAGTCTGGTGTGTTTGTTTTAGTGGCTAATGCTAATTGACAAGTTTCTGCTGCTTTTGAGCTAACAGTTAAAGCCCATTGGAAATGTACAGATTTATCTCCCCTGCCTCAGACTAAGTTGGCCATCTTTTCGATGTAAATTTGGCTAGCTCCAGTTTGCTTGTCTTTATGACTATGCTAACTCACATTGGCACTCAAAACCATTGTATATAGGAGCCCAAGGTAAAATGGTGTCAGTCTTGGTATATTGAAATGAAATGCTAATATTTTTAACTTAATAATATGTGGTTGACACAAGCTAGGTGTTAGCAGCTCTGAATTTAAAACAGAGCTAATCTGGTCTTAGGGTAACCCTTTATGTGCACAATGACTTTAGTTACTTTTGCAGAATCCAGTTGGTTATTCCAGTTTTTGAACCTGTCATGAACTATTGGAAGGATTTCTGTACATAACAGAGCATTGGAATTTTGCGGGTGACGTGCATGAAGACTAACGTGTTATGGTTGTGTGCTAAATGTAGACCATGCTTGAGTTTTCCACCTTTGGATCTGATTGAGACAGCATGTTTTGTTCACTGACATGCAAACATGCTTTCTTTGCTTTTGTTGGAGGAAACATGAAAGAATAAAAACATGTTTTTTTTACCGGACGGATTAAAGAACAGCAGCTTCTTCGCTTGTGTTTGGGCTTGAGTTGCGTTCAAAGATCCTTCATTTCCTTTCTTTCTGAGTTTGACTTTTTGTGATTTTTAACCATCCTTCCTCTCTACGCATTCAGATGACTTGACTCCTCGGACCGTCCACTCTGGCAGTACGTCCACCATCCTCTCTACACCACTTTGCTTTCCATACAGATCTCAACTCACTGTTTTCAGTTGATTTCAATTCTCCTCTTTTTATTTCAAATCAGCTCAAAATCAATCTGAATTCTGCAAAAATTGATAAAACTCTGAATCAGTCTTTAATTTAACATCTTTTAATGCCAAAGGAAATGTCCTAATTTATTGTTATTGTTCTTTTTGACCTAATTAAAGTTGCTGTGTATGTTTTGTCTGTGCAGTTGATGACAGTCTTGGTTTCCTGCCGACGTTTGGTCCATGTTTTGTCAACCTGTACGGCAGCCCCAGAGAGTTCACCGCCTTTAATGACCCCCATGAGGCTCTAAACCTTGGAAAAGTGAGGCTAGAGCCAGTTTCTCCTTTTTAGATGATAAAATGAAAGTGGAGCTTTTATTACCAGACCTTAGATTAATTTTATTAAGATGAAAAATGGATGTAATTAGAGCTGAGTGTTCTTCTTCTTCAGGGGGAGGGTGTGGCGTATCGAGGGAGAGTTTTACTTGAACTGACCACGAAGCTGATGGACAAGCCAGAGCACAAAACGGAAGACATACCATCAGATGACCTACTGGTGTTGGAAGTGAGGAAGAAGAAGAAGCACCTAAAGACAAACTGAATGTGTGAAAAAGAAAAGACAGATGAAACATTCTTATTCCCTAATCTCTCTGTTTAACAGAAGTTTCTCAGGAAGAGGAAGTTTTCAATCTTCGTAGCGTTTTACTCGGCTACGCTCCTTCAGGACGTTGACGATGCCATCCAGTTTGAGGTCAGCATCGGTAACTATGGTAACAAGTTTGACTACACCTGCCTCCCTCTGGCCTCCACCACGCAGTTCAGCAGGGCTGTGTTTGACGGTAAGTTAGAGGTCAAAGGTTAAATGTCTAGTAACGTCTTGGTCTGTGAGCTTAATAAAGATTTGGGGTTTTCTTAATTTTTAGTATTTCTGATTTGTTCAGATTTGTCCTGGTTTTCTTTTTATTAAGCTAAGAAACGTTCAGTTTTTGTCTCATTTCCTGTTTTATTTTGAAAACCCAGTAATAAACCAATTAGACTGTTCTGTCATGTTAATAGCTTGTATTTTGTCAAACGGATTAATTTCATTGTTGAGGTCTTGACGTCTTTGCTCATCTCTAAAATAGTATTATTATAGATTTTTAAGTAAAAGTATATAATCAGTAAAAGGGACCAAATATTGAGCCTTGAGGTACCCCACAAGACAGTAGAAGAACAAAGAATGCGTCCCATAAATATACAGATGAAGTTGTATCTGATCAGTATGACTTGAACCATTTTAGGCTTGTAGTTTTAATACCTGTACACCTGAATCAAGAGATAAAGAACATGTTATCTACAGTGTCAAAGAGAGCTGTTTGATCCAACAGAACGTTCTTAAAAACGACTTTAAAAGAGGTTTTTTTGCTATAGATAATTTGTAACCTGACTAAAATATCTCGCAGACACCATTTAGGTCAAGTAATGATCAAAAACCATTACTTATAGTTTTGATGGAAAATATAACCTTAGAAAAGGGCTTAAAGTTAGTAAGAACAAAAGCATTAGGTTGATTATTCCTGATAAACGGTTGATCAACCATCAGAAGCAGGGTCAATATTACATGAACCACTTAACTGTTTCCAAAGTGAAGAATATATTTGTTGAATGGATTCAGTTTTTTAATGTTTAATAATTTCATACTGGTGTTTTCAGCCTTAACGTTTTGCCTTTATCCCAGGCTGCCACTACTACTACCTGCCGTGGGGAAACATTAAGCCGGTGGTGGTTCTGTCCTCAGAATGGGAAGATGTCCGACCGAGGATCGAGGCTCTCAACATGCTGCTGGCTATCATAGACAGACTGGTGTGTGCTCCTGCATTTGTTAGAAAATATGTCTCTTCATATTTAGACTCCTTATAAACTAAAGGATACCAAATGAAGTGTGTTTGTGCATCCAGGAGGGGAATCTGCAGCGGGTCCAGCTAGAGGTGAAGACAGGAAGCGACCTGGAGGAGGTGGAGCAGCGAGTGATCGAGCTGTTGGATCAGCTGATCACAGACTGCAGGTAAACTCCAGTCCTCATCACTGCCATGGCTAGTCTACAGACAGACAGCATTACAACAAAAATAGTTTTAAAAAGAATTCTCATCTCCCTTGTTTCTCCTCAGCGAGGAGCTGCCCTCCTTCGATCAGTGGCAGTGTGTTACCCCTCTGGATCGCTCACTAAAGCACATTCGAACCCTCCACCTGCAGCAGATTGTTTCTGCGGCTCTGGCCCTGAAACATGGACCTGAAACCGACCTCTCCACGGTGCTGGAGCAGGCGGAGGACTGGGCCAACAGACTGAGGAGCATGGCTGAGGAGGTGAGTGAGTTTTGATGATATGACCTCAAAGTAAGTTAAAAAACTTCTGCTGATATTGACCTGCCTGTGCTGGCTGTCTCTCTCAGCCCCAGAACAGCCTCCCAGACATCGTGATCTGGATGCTGCAGGGGGACCGCAGGGTGGCGTATCACCGCATCCCAGCGCACACTGTCCTTTACTCCCAGCAGCACTGTGGGAAACACTGTGGGCAGCTGCAGAACATCTTCCTCAAGGTAAAGAGACAACCCCACTACTAGGGGTCAGTTTGTTATTCAAGATGACAGATGATACAGGGATGGGACGCTCCAGGGTCTGGTGTGCTCTCTGATCTTACTGATGGACCAAAACATTTTTGCTTTTTGAAATGTAAATATATCAATTTTACCTTGCAACTTTGTGTAGCTTCTCTTTTTGTTACAGTTTTTGAGCCAGACTTTAACATTTGGGGGCTTGTCCGGGATACAGCATTTGAGTGTAGATGTTGTAATGTGCAAACAAAAGCAAAAAAATTTCAACATCAGTGTGGCAGCATACCTTTGGAGAGACACACACATAGAGCTTCTCCTTCTTCTTCATTTTAATGGGTGTTGGCAAAGCGCTGCATGTGAATTACTGCCACCTTCTGGACAAAAGTGTGAATACATGTCATGATCTGTGTCGCTTTGTGTTTAGTTTTTAATTTTGGCCTCTGTTTCCACCTGATTCCCTTCACTGATCCTCTGCCGGTGTTTCTTGCTGATCACCTTCCCTCATGTATTTAAGCTCCCTTGTCTTATCAGGTCCTCTGTTTGTCATGCCCTGTTTGCAACCCTGTTAACTTCTGTGTCATCCTGTTTCCCCTCCTGTAAGTCCTGTAATTCTCTGAATGTTACCCTAACATTTTGGTTATTTAGAGTTTTGGCTGCCATGTCAGCCTTTATATAAAGAGTCTAGTTCAGTCTATGTCTTTGGATCCTCACCCACCCAAATCATGACAGTAAACCCTCAATTCCACTTAAATTGCCTGTTTTCTTTAAAAACACAAATACATCCTGAAAACTATCAAAAATGTAACCTCTGCCCCACTGTTCCTGCTGTCTAAGACAGACGTTAGACTGAATGCATGATAAGAAAAAGACTTACCAGGTCAGATTTTATCAATCAATCAGATTTGATTTATAAAGCACTATTCATGCCAGGGGCAGCTCAAAGTGTTATACAGATTTCAAACAAAAAAATAAAACAATTCCATAAAAGTAAAAACAGTACCCCCCCCCCCCACACACACACACACACAGACACTTCAAGATACCTACATAACAGTAAAAGTTATTAAATAAGACTCGACCCTGGACTGAGCACAGAAGAACCAGGTCAGGAAATGCGACTAAAAAGATGGGTCTTGAGCCTGTTCTTAGGTCTCTCCTGGTGTCTCACGTTACCTCATCACAGTATATATACTCACGCCTCTCTTCAGACATGTGACCAGTCAGGTGTGTGTTTGCTGTTCAGTACCCTCAGGGCAGCGGCGGAGAGGCCAAACTTCCAGGTCATCTGAGGGTCAAAGTGTGGTTTGGATTGTCTGCTGATGTCAAACACTTCAACCAGTACGCTGAAGGAAAGCTGTCCGTCTTTGCTGAGACGGTAAGAGAGACGTGTCTGAATGGTGCTGCAGTGACACAAACTCAGCTTTAGTAGCTTCATTAAATCAGCTACAGTGGCTGTTTTCTTTTAAGGTTTTGAACATTTTTGTAAAAAATAGTTTAAATGCTGTGCAGAAGTTTTAATCCGGTACCCTTTTCTGTATGGTTTCCTTCCAAGGATCCAGACATTCTTGTAGTTTTTCAGTGATCTCAATTAGTTTGTCAAGATTTCTGAAGGTCTTTCAAAGGTTTTTTTGGACTTTGTCAGCTTTTTACTCTGCATTTTAAGCAAAACCTGATAGACACATTTAATCTTCAGTTGGTCATCTACTTTATGTTAAATTTGAGCAAAGAAATCTGTAGAAATCACCTTGTTGGTGCAAAAATACTGTTTTATGTATGTTGAATATTATTTTTTGTTGTTTTTATATATTCATCTGAAGAATTGGAAACAAATGGTGTCTTTGTGAAAAACTGATGATAACAAAGTGCCTACAGACCCAGTTTAAAACTATTTCTTTACATTGTCCCTTATGTGATAACACAACACTGAGTGGGTCATAGGTCAAAGTTTAGTGGATTAATGAACTAACATTTTTCTGAAAAAGTTCAGACGTTGGTCTGAAAACTGTGAAAGACCTCCAGAAAACCTGAAGAACCATAAAGATGAAAAGATCAGAGAAAAACCTGGATCCTTGGAAGGAAAAGATAAAGAAACACAAGATAGTTTGAGATTTTCTTGAAGTAGTACATACATGAGTGTAGATTTGGCATGGACAAAGGTGATGTGTCCCCAACAATACCCAGCAATCACTGAATTGTCCCCACTAATAATTCGATCCAAGGGTGCAGAAATAGCGCTGCATCCATAACACATGCAGCCAAGCGGAGCAGGTGCTGTGCTGCTGTACGGTGTACGTATCTGGATCGACCAGATTAGTACTGGACTGGACAGTGTTGATGTCTCACCCCCTGACTGAACTCTTGATTCTGACTCGGCAGTATGAGAACCAGACTCGACTCGCTCTGGTGGGAAGCTGGGGAACGACGGGTTTAACGTACCCAAAGTTCAGCGACGTCACTGGGAGGGTGAAGCTGCCCAAAGAGAGCTTCAGACCCTCACCTGGCTGGACCTGGGCTGGAGACTGGTTCATCAGCCCCGAGAGGACGTGAGTTTCACCTCTCAGTTTTTCACACTTTTTAGGCAGAAACCTTGTTTTTCAAAACCAAAATATTTAGGGAAGTAAAAAAAAAAGAATTAGTTGTCCTAAAAGTTCAAAAATCTTTTTGACTTATTCAACCATCAAACAGCTGAGAGGAGTGAAGTGTCATCAACAGATTTGATTTATGCAAAAACATGAAAATTATTTAGCCTGAAAGCCATGTTTTTAGCCATGTGGGCCATTTTTGTGTATAATATTTTCACAAGTTTAAATAATAATAATGTATTTAATTCATCTGCTAGTCAGGGTCAGGGTTTATTTCTATTGCATCATTGTCCTAGATGACCTCGGCTACTCAAGAATGTATTTTTCTGAAATTTTGTCAGAATAAATGTACTTAAAAACAACATTAAGAAATAAGTATTTTAATGTGATCATAAACATTAGTATCTTTTATTGAACTGATCATCCAAGCTAAGATAAAGTAGTTTTTTTTTTTTTTATGTATAAAGGCAAATATGACTCTAATGTGTTTATTTTCCAAGGGACTCTAAATTTTGGTCATTGTAACCATAGAAACTATGTCTTAATTTCATGAATCAACCTTAATCAATATTTGTTGTAAAAAATCTTCTAATCAGAAGCTAAATATGTTCTTAGGTAACTGGTTTAATGTTTATGCTGTTTGTCTCAGCCTGCTGTTTGACGTGGACGCTGGTCACATGACCTTCACAGAGGAGGTGTTTGAGAACCAGATGAGGTTACCGGGCGGTCAGTGGATCGGCATGCCTGAGGGGTACACTGACGTGGTACGAACCTGGACTTGATCCTCCTGTGGCTCCATTTCAAATCGGCAGGTCTAACGTCTGTGTTCTGTGTGTCAGAATGGGGAGAAAGCGGTGCCAAAGGATGAGGTGGAGTGTCCTCCTGGTTGGGCGTGGGACGAGGTGGAGTGGAGTGAAGACCTCAACAGAGCTGTGGATGATCAAGGTGCTCAAACACAAAAAGACCCGTCAATGACCAGAGGAGCTGTAATAAAACACGCTGTGTGTGTGTGTGTGTGTTCAGGTTGGGAGTACGGCATCACCATTCCTCCAGACCGCCGCCCAAAGTCATGGGTTCCAGCAGAGAAGATGTACCACACCAACCGGAGGCGACGATGGATACGGACGAGAAGACGAGACCAGCAGAAGATGGAGGCTCTCAGGAAGGTAACAAGAAGAGTCAGACCTCCACCTGATTCTCATGGTTTCAATCAGAAAGTAAAAGTTTCACTTATTTATTATTTATTTTATACACCACACAAGAAAAGCTCCCATCATGCACCAGAATTAGCACTCTGACCATGAAGCTGCTTTCTCAATCAAATGGGAAAAGTGCAAAGTACCAAGCTTTACTGGGGGTCATTTATTAGCCTTCCTTTATGATCTCTATTTCAAAAGACTCCAGGGAGGAGATGAGGTGGTGGGACAAGTCATCTACTGTATAATTCACCTACAGAAACCTCAAACTAAAAAAACAATTGGACATCTTCTTGTTGGTTCTGTTTATTTTGATAGAAAAAAATGAATTCTGGCTTGATTGACTCTTCTGGGCCTTTTTTTCTGTTATAGTAGCTGAAGTTTCCTCTTCCAAACACTAGATGGTGCTCAAGATTCAGAAATCAAATCATGAGGAAACACCAGAAAGTTCAAACAGTTTGACCTCCACAGTAAACTGTGTGTGTGTGTGTGTGTCTCACAGCAGCGCCCTGATGAGGCGGAGAGGGAGGGCTGGGAGTACGCCTCGCTGTTCGGGTGGAACTTCCACCTGAAGCCCCGGAAGACGGACAGCTTCAGGAGGCGCAGGTGGAGGTGCCGGATGGAGCCGCTGGAGAAGACTGGACCGGCGGCCATCTTTGCTCTGGAGTGTTCCCTGGTTAGGAAATCTATGGTTTTCATTATCATCTTTAAACGAGCTCTACAGCCTTTACTTCTACGAGGGAACACTGTGGCTTGTGGGAAAACTGACTGGACTGATGTTGGACTTTATGCAGTCCAGTCCAAGACATCCATATCAAACAGTGAACTCCCTAATGGACAACATGTTGAAGCAGGAGGTTTGCTTATCCTAACCAGTCCTAAATGACATAATTTCCTGCAAACATATAATCACAAACTTGTCACAGGTGGCCAAAAATATGCTTTCAGTCTTTTATTTTGAAGGTTTAAACAAAGTTTTGCTTTTACTTCACAATTATATAATCTTTTTATTGTGTAAATGAAAAAATGACCCACTTTTCCACACGCTTGTCCTTCTGCAGAGCAGCATAGAGGACAAACATGATGACAAGTCAGTCACAACCACATTTGGAGTCAACAGACCGACTATTTCCTGTTTCTTCGACCGTAAGGCATCACCTCCTTGTTCTTCCACCTTCCTCCTCTTCCCCGTTTCCCTTCGGTGTTCTAATGTATTTTGTGTGCAGGTGGCACTCGCTACCACCTGCGCTGCTACATGTATCAGGCCAGAGACCTGCTGGCCATGGACAAAGACAGCTTCTCAGGTACTGTAATAAATAAAGCCTCCCATTCATCTACCTCCTGCATCCTGCAAACATTGATCTGTTCTGGTGATTTGGTGCCATCTGCTGGTTGAAAAGCTGGTTTCAGTCTTACTTTAACTATCATTGTTTTGGCCAGATTTATTTTAGGAATTTGTTTGGAAATAAAAGCAACCAAAAAAACCTTATTTAATTTATGCAGTGTTTTTTGTTCTTTGTTGTTGGTAAATTAGGTTTAAAGTTCTACAAAATAATTTTTCAATTAACAATTATAAAATTTAGGAGATTATAGCTGTTTCAAAACATTTTAGTCATGCTTCGTCTAGCCGATAGCATCAGCTTTGTCGGACATAAACTAGTTCTCAAAGCTGTTCAGGAAGCTAGCTATCAATGGATAACAGGTAAGACAATTATTATTTATAAAGTTAAAACTTTAAATCTGAAATAACTGATGTTAGGAGTAACAGAGAACTCCCTCCTACTTGATGAATTTGTTCTAGCTAGCTTGGCCTATTTGGCGAAGTGCTTTAAGCTAGTGAGTGTTAGCCTTTTAGCTAAGCGTTAGCTTGTTGCTAATTGTCTGCTTGCTCCTTAAACACAGAAAAACACTTTAAAATGGCTGAAAAATCAATGTCGTATTCAATCATAAACATGAAATAGTAACATTAGCCACATTTTAGAAGATTGGGAATAAATATGAGGCGATTAAAGTACAATTCAGCACATTAAAGCTAAATATGATAAATAGTTGTTTATAAAACCAGACAACCCTGATTGTAATGGAGGATAAAAACAGGAAAGAGATGTTTGTTTTGATTTAAAACATCATAAAATGCAGCTACTGTGTTAATCAGAGCTCCACCACAGACTGGTGTGTAAAAACAGAGGGATGGATGAAGGAGATGATAGATGGGAGGCTGCTTCAACTCAGGGTTAGAAAGAGGGAACATCAAACAGGACTGATGATAAATCACTGTTAGCCTTGTTAGCTCACACACACTAACAGAGTAATGAGCGAGTTGAGCTGATGGATGGAGGTTAATCTGGTGCTTCACAGTGATTAAAGCCTGAATCTGTTATCAAACATCTGGTTCCCTTTTCTATTTCAGTCCTTCCTTTTTCTTGTCTTTTTTACTTCTCCATTCATCTGATATTATTTTATTCCAGATTTTTCTTCATCCTTTCACTGTCTTTGTCTCAGTAGATTTACAGGAGGTTTTCCCTCCTTATAAAACCATCACTTCATGGCTTTTTGGAGCCTAATAAAACTGAAAATTGACCAACATTTAACAAGCTAGAGAACATTAAAGTTACCTGATAACAGTAATTTTAAATTTTAAATGAAAAGACAATTACTGCTATGAGATTTGAGCATACCACAGCCCTTTAATTAATCCTGATGTTTTTCTTCTTATTCATAGCTTGACAGATATTGTGATGTATCATTTTATTACTGTGTTGAATAGATTATCATATGAATTACTGTATTGTGATGTTATCTGTAGAGTGGGTTATGTATGTGATGTAAAGGTCAGTTTTCTGCTTTACAGGAGAATAAATCAGCATTTGAAGGTTAAAGAGCTACGAACACAACCTGTTTTATTTCTCATCAGAACTCGTTTTCTAAATTTACTTTAGTTTGAACCAAATTAGTCAGTAATGAGTGAAACTGGTGGGTCAAATATGACATTACTGAATGTTTTCTCAGGTTATTGAGTTACTAAAAACAGCTCCTGTTTTGTGGAGCAGTTTATTAGAAATCATCTGCAGTTTAAACTAGGGGTGTGTATTGGCAAGAATCTGGCGATACGATATGTATCACGATACAGGACAGACGATACGATATATTGTAATATAATGCAATACTATGAGTAAGACCATATATTATGATTTTTAAAAAAATTTAAGAGTAGAAAAACTGTCACAGCATTTTAAAAACTTGTGCAAACAGCCACCAACTAGCGGTCATACTTTTAATTTTACAACAAAAATTACCGTCATCATCAATGGTTCCAGTATTTTATTTTTTTAAATAAAATAAAAATGGATAATTTGCTTAAAATTTCAATACAGCAAAATATTTAAATACAAAAACATCACAATATCGATATAATATCGTGACAGAAAATATTGCGATATATTGCAGTATCGATATTTTCTTACACCCCTAGTTTAAACCTTTATAATGCAAAGTCATCATATTTGATCACATGTGCTTGAAATCTTTATGTTTTAAAAGTTTGAACAAAATTGTAATTTATAAAAACATTTAAGGAAAAAGTAAGAAAAGTTTTAAAAAATTCAAAAAGATTTAATAAAAATAAAAATGGCAAATTTTAAACTTTAAAAAGAAAAAAAGTTAAGTTTTAAAAAGTAAAGAAGTGAGAAAAAAATAAGGCAAGAAATGAATTTAAAAAAAAGTAAATTAAAACAGTAAAAATATTATTAAAATTTATTCTAATAGACCCTTATAACACTCAGGGGTTGAAACATTAAATTTCCAAGTACTTCAGCGAGCGTCCTTTAAAGAAGTTTTATTTTTTCGACTTGACCAGTTTTTCTTTTTAAAATCATGACATCATCATGGCATCACTATGGTTACATTCTCTTTTCACTACTTCTTTTTTGAGCTTTTATCACACAAATTCACATATCCACTACAGAAAGAAGAAAGTTGGGAGACACTAGATTAAAAAAGAACATTTTAGCTGTTTGTCTGGATTTTCTCTGAAAATCTTTGTTAAGGTTCAACTATAAATAATTTTTAGAGTTAACCCAGTGATGCTCGCCTTTACAAACACAAAAACGGTTCTAACTCAGATATCAAGCTGATATTGATTGTAGTGTAGCTGAGAGGCAGGAAGGAGGCAGCTTTTACTTTATTTCACTTTCTCTGAACCCCCCATGGTTTCTTCCTTTTTGAATACTTTTTATATCTAAAACAAATTCATATTATAAATCTCTTCCTCTCTTTTCTGTCTGTAGTCATCAGTTTTCTCCGGTCTTCGTTGTGTTTATGGACCTTGCTGCTCCCTGCGGAGCTCCGACTCCCGCAGCCTCCCTCCGCTCCCCCAGAGTTAGATAACCCCTCCAGGCTGTTTGTGTTGCTGTTTATTTGAGCTGATGGCCTTTTGGGGATGGGCGCTAATTGAGTGGGTCAGCGTGGGTGGTGTGTGTGTGTGTGTGTGAATATGTGTGTGTGAGTGAATGTGTGTGTGTGAGTGAATGTGTGTGTCTGCTACGGGGTTAATTGAGGACTGGTGGGAAAATGCATCCTAACTCGTGTTTACTCTGGTGCTAACGGCTCCGTGGAGACTCAGCCTAAAGCAACAAACCTCTGTGTAACTGTATGTACATGTGGCTTTTTTATGCATGCACCACACACACACTGGATGTCGTGGGTGTGTGTGTGTGTGTGTGTGTGTAACATTTAGTTGTGTGGATTTGACCTGGAATAGCAAACTTCTCAGAGCGGCGTTCCCAGAGCTCCGTCTCGAGCTCAGCATTCCCAAGCTGCTGATGTCATCGAGTGGGACGCCGGGACAGTTTGGACACACACATTAAAAACGTATTTATTGCTATACTAGTGAGGACTCGCACATAACCTCATCCCCCACACTGCACATTAAGATATAAAGGCACACGGCTCTACCCAGAATATGTCATGCTGGCCTGCATGTCTTTTTATTTTGGTTGTAAAATTTAGCAGTTAAAAATAATTACAAAGACTTGTACAGAAAACTGTTCAACGTTACAGGAAAGTCGTTGAACTTTTTCTGTTTTATCTACTGTTTAATGTCCGTTTTTCATTAGTTTCTTTAATTTTTTTCTCTCCAACTGTGAGGTATAAAATACAAAAGGCTCAATTCATTCTTCAGTTTTTAAATACAGAATTACAAAAAACTCAAATTTTCAACCTCATAATTTGGATCTTATAGTTGTTAGTGATTTAGTCCAGGCTGCTGTTTGTCAGACGGTTTGGTTGTACCACTTAATAAATGAACAATGAATTTATTTTAACTACTTACAAAATTCCAATTACGCAAAGAAAAATAAAGAAATGACATTGACGTTACCTGGGTTAGGGTAATCAGAAAGGCTATACAGTAAGCAGCATATCAGAGAGGAAGATCTCCTGATTTCAGGTCTACAAACAATAATCAGCTGATATTTAAACTAAAACCCAAACGGATCAAAGAGGAGGAGACGTGGGAGTAGAGCAGGAGCAAAGTGAGAGGGAGTAAGTTTAAACTATCACTTCCATTGATCCTAATGCGGAACGTGAGATCTCTCACGGATCAGATGGAAGAGCTTGTATCTCTGAGGACCCAGACAGTAAATCAGGAGTACAGCATCATGTGTTTCACTGAAACATGGCTGCAGGATCACATCCCCGACTACAACGATGATACGAGCAAAGAGGTTTGAAGAGCAGTGGAAAAAAGCAAAGAAGAGGTTTTTTCAGATCTAAAATTCAGGCCTTACTACTAGATGTGCAACGGATCATTGGTTTGTGATCTGTACGGATCGCCCTCTATGGATCTGGACACACGTGGTCCGTGGTCAGACGGCGCTCGCTTGTTGCTAAATGGTCCCCGACATCCAGTGCTCGTGTTCTTTGAATCTGCTGATAATTCCCCTCTGAGCAAGATGTTTGATTTGCCATCATGTATAGAGCTTCACTCTATCGGACTCAGTCATTTTAGTTGACCAGAACGAAGCATCACTGATCGATATCTGATCCAGTCTCAGTTGCGCGCGGAGCGGCTGAATCCTCCATCCCTCTCTCCATCAGCTGGATCATTCTCCTCACTAATGGAGCAACCAGACTCGTCTATTTCTGTCTAAGATAACGTGTTGTGTTGGACTTTTATACGAGCTAATATTATAACCGGAGCCACAGAGCAGCGCCTTCATCGTCATGCCTCCTCAGCTGTTCCTGCTGCCTCTCAGACCTCAGTGAGCGGATTGTCTGACAGAAACCAGGTTATTGCTCCGTCAGACCCCTGAGAGGTGCATAGAAGTCTATTCACCCTTTAATTTGTTTTTTTATGATTCTAAATGTTATTTAAGCATTGGGTTGACATCTTGAGTTAAATGTTTGTATTTAATGAGCATTGAGCAGAAAAATGTTGCAAAGTGTTCTACAAAATAAATAAAGAGTAAAGTTATTTGTCTCTTATTTTTCTTTCTGCTGATCCGAAAAATGATCCGATCCGTGATTCAAATCTGTGATACGATCCGACCCGTGAGTTTTTTGATCCGTTGCACCCCTACTTACCACTCCCCACTACTTCAACATCGAGTTTTCTTCTGGGATTAATAAAGTATTTTTGATGGATGTATAGATGGCATTTCTGGTTGTAGAAGCAGATTTTAAGGGCTGAACTACAGTTCACTATTTTCTTTCACACAGAATCATTTTTAAAGATTGGTTTAGATTTGTACTTTTATAAAACCATAAATGTGAACACAAACCAGCCTCACTAATCCTTCCTAAACAGCTAAAACACTTGGGTGTCACTCACATGTATCTTTGTGCTGAACAGTTGGGAGTAACCTTGTATTTTTGTCCCATTTAACAATCAAAGCTTTTCCTAAATAAACCATTGATTCATGTCCATGTTTCCAGACCCGTACGCCATCGTGTCGTTCCTCCACCAGTCCCAGAGGACAGTGACCGTCCGTAACACCCTCAACCCCACCTGGGACCAGACGCTGATCTTCTACGAGGTGGAGATCTTTGGGGACCCCGAGGCCACGGCATCCAACCCTCCCAGTATGGTGGTGGAGTTCTACGACGAGGACACATACGTTAGTGTTCCATGACAGCTCTTATCGGTCCTCCTTTTTCATTCCTCGTATGTTCCAGTAGAACGAGCTGGACTTGACTGTGTTGTGTTGTGACCACCCAGGGAGCAGATGAGTTCATGGGTCGTTGTGTGTGCCAGCCCTCCCTGAGTCCTTCGCCCCGATTGGCCTGGTTCCCCATCAGCAGAGGAGACAAGAGCGGCGGCGAGCTGCTGGCTGCCTTTGAGCTCATACGTCGAGAAAAGGTCACGAGTTTCTACACCGTTTTTATAACTTTTATTTAAAGCTTCTGGGGATGAAATATTTATTTTGAGTTGAACCAGCAGCTTCACCATTTAAAATCCTTAAATCCTACAGGATGTGACTAAACCCCTCTTAATCACTACATCTAGCTGATAGTTTTATGACACACTATGAAAAATACATGCACTAACAATATTATAGATGAACATTATAATATAGGTTGTATTTAACACATTTTCTTTTGTCTTCCTGATGCGTTTTGACCAATTTCCTCTAAACTCCCTGTGGAGATTTAGGGATTAAGAAATATTGTCACGCAGTTTGTGCCTGAGATTTATTAGAATCCATGGAAATTGAAGATTTTCAATATATTGTTCAGACCTACTAGTAGAGCAATAGGTCATAGCATCTCTGTGATTCAAACTGAATTCACCATAAAACTAGAAAAACTTTCATTTCTTGTAGAAACAATGTTTGAATGCTGACAGAAACTTCTGAAGACCTGAGCAACTGTCTGAATTGTTTTCAGGATTTAAATTATAGGTAAAAAAAAAAAAAGGATTGAGTGAAACCTCCTCTGGTTTATAATGGAGATAAATCTGACCACTCACCATTCTGAGGAAGATTATGACGTAACCAGAGGACTATGGTCATATGACACGTTTTCTGGAAAAGCATAAAAATGACTACAGTTTGACGTATACATTGTTTCTGTACTACAAAAGGTGTGGGAGTAATATGAGTTTGTTAGAAAAATAGTTGAAATGTCTAGGCTCTCAGACTTGTTATTACATTTTAAAGTCATTTTTCAAAAATTTAAAATCACTTTTAATGTTTAGGATTTGGATAAAACTTCAGCAGATTCATTAGTTTAATGGCAATTATATTTAAAGAACTCCTTTAAAAAATCTGTATTTAACTGTTCTAGAAAAACAAAACAATATTCTTATTGACAAATTGAATGACTGAGTTTTGTGTTCACAGCCTGCAGTTCACCACCTTCCAGGACTAGAGGTCAGTTTATCCTAGAGGATGTCATTCTTACAAACCGATCTTTAATTATTTTTCACGCTGTTAATTGTTTTCCTGCTTGGATGTTTTTATCCATTAAATCCAATCGGTCTCTCCTACAGGGAGACGTCAGTTCAACACACATACTGGACGAGGTAAAACCTCACCGACTGCATCCTCCTCAGTGAGGATTGGCACAAAACTTTACTGATTTTAAGAAAAACTGTTTGCTCAGAGCTCTGTTTAGAAAAATGTTTCCTCAGGTCTAGTCATCTTATAATGCGTTAGTAGTAGGGATGTAACGATGCTTCGAAAATCGATTTTAAACCGGTGAAAACTAGTTTAAATATGAGTCGATGTAGAAAAAAGAAAAATCGATTCACAACGGCGTGACGTAATACCTCCATGGAAAGCTCTGATAAGGGGAGAAAATGCTAAAAGAACCACAGATACGTTACTTTCTCTGCTCAGACGTGTATTAAATGACTTAATTCAACTTAAATAAATACAGAGTGATCATAAAGAAACATAAAATACAAGTCCGATTGTCGTTTTAACTAGTTAGCATCATCGGCTATCAGCTAGCAGCTACCTGTGGCTAAACTTCGTTCAACAACAAGAATAAAGCTGAAACAAAACCGGATCAACAACTGAATGCATTCATGAACGTTCTGTTAAAGTTACATGACACTACAGGTGTTCTTATGGATAACTCATACCTGAAAAGGAGAGTTTATAAATACATAATATAAATAACCACGGAGTATCTTCTGCTGCTGCTTAAATGTGCTTTCTAGCTCTCTAGCGCTAGACGTCCCCTGCTGGTCACATGTCGTTACTACAGCTACTAAATCAAAATCCACATTAACATCAGTTTAACTAAACTACATCTAGTATTTGGCTAAAAACTACTGACAAACATTGTTAATGTAAACAGTAATGAACACATTTCCCTTAATATCTATTAAACTATACATACTGTACTGACTAATACATTTGAAGTTTAAACAACAATGAGGACATTTCAACATCACACACAGTGGTGACAAAGTTCTGCTAATCATTCAGAACAGAGACAAGCAGCTTCAAGATAGATGATGCTCCAGTCAATTAGAAGTCAACAGTGTGGCAGCATTTTGGCTTTCCCTTGTTTCCAGTAAGACAATAGAAAATTACCATTTGAAACAAGGACTAAAGGGCTAATTGTAAAGAAAAAAAATTATTTGGCCATAAAATAAATTAATTTTGTTATGAAAAATCGTAAAAAATCGAAAATCGTGAGCTTAAAATCGGGAATCGAATCGAATCGTGGCTTGAGTGAATCGTTACATCCCTAGTTAGTAGTGATAATAGTTAGTCATCAATGCTAGGGTGTCCAAACCTTTCAAGACATTCTGAGTTGAAAATCCTTCTTGGCCACAAAATAAAAAAATGTTAATTGAAAAAAAAAAAACAGCTCAACCATTCATTAAACATAAATAAATTTATGAAAATAACAAATTATTTGTTATTGTTCAAAGGGATCTGCAATAGTTTTAGATACAAGCAACAAAAAGGATATTTGCTTTAATTAATGAAAAGTATTAAATTCCCTGGATTTGATTGGTTGATTGGTGTCTATGTGAGGGCATGTGGTTCTTTTGAAATTAGGGCAAAACATTTGGTTAATAAAGACAAACGTTTGTATTGAACTTTACATTCCTCACTTCTTTCTCTGCATCATTTGTTTGGCCTCACATTAGTAAAGATTTGATCACACATTTATTTTCTTGAATTGCAGTCGAAGGCCACGAAAAAATCCCTTCTAGGGCCACAAATGGCCCACGAGCCACATGTTTGGACACCCCTGCTTTAATGTATCCACTTTTTGAAACAGTTTTTAAAAAAGACAAAAAACAGTTTACTTCTAAATATTAACTAAAGATCATTTGATTGTGTTTGTGGTGGATATTTTCTACGTTTTGAAATTTTTCTTTTTATTGTTTGTCCTCGTTTCTTCACCTCCGCTCCTTCAGTTGATGTTTCCTGGATTCCTCACTGAAAACCTGCAGCAGCAGCAATGGGTAAAATGTGCACAAGTCACCGAACCCATCTGTGTTTTCATCCTGTTTCATGTCTACAGATTATCTCCTAATCTAAGCATGGTTTTCATCAGCTGTTGCACAAGTCTGCTTTATTTTCTTGTTTATTACATTTTTTTCTTCATCATTTTAGTGTTACATAGATTTAAAGAATTATACAAATGCATGAAGAAGACATTTTCTATTTCAAAAGTTTATCTTCCCAAAATGTTTTTAGACAAGATACTTAACAACTTATAATAAAATAACAGTTTTGTTTTTACAGACAGGTCTTATTTTCTTGATTTAAGATTAGACAAGTAAAAAAAAAAAGAAGCTTTTTGTAAGTGTACACTCTAAAAAGAATATTTGGGCTGTAGTTGATGTGATGGACTTATTGACCTAAATCTGACCTATTATTTTGGTTTAGTCAGGACAACTTAAGTTTTTGGGTTCAATCAACGTAAAAGTCAGTGATATTCACACTGAAGAAAATTAATAGTTGAACCAACTTAATTGAATTGCTTCAGCTGGTAACAAGTAATTCAATTAAGTTTATCCAACTTAAATTATTAAGTTTTTTAACTTGACAAATTTAAGTCAAAACTTACTCAAATAATTTAGTTTCTTACAAATCAAAAATTCAAATCCCTCTAACTGAAATTTGTGTAAATTCTACTCAAATTTATAAGTTTTTCCAAATGAAAAAACTGAATTAATTAACTTAAATTTGTCAAGTTAAAATGAATTTAAGTTGGATAAACTTAATTGAATTACTTGTTACCAAATGAAGCAATTCAATTAAGTTGGTTCAACTATTCTCTTTTTCCAGTGTAGGAATGGAAATTAAATCTTACGATCTTTAGAAACCAAAGTTTTACACTTCTGTAAATTAACTTATTTTCTACATTTGAAGGGATTTTTCAGCCACTTTTCAAAATGTATGAATAAATAACATTTTACTTATTTTAGAAATCTTACTAATACCTTTTGCACCTCCATCATTTTGACATTACTCAGTTATTTGCATGAACATTTTATGTCCTTTCCCCCCCGTATATACTACTCTGCATATTGTTATAATTTACACATGTAAAAATAAAACCCCAATTATCTTCCCACAATGTAAATGACATCATCAGCAAAATGTAGAACTTCTGCAGCCTCCAGGGGTTCAATCTGGCCGGAATGTCTTAATATTTCTGATGAAATAATCAGGTTTCTAAATTAATGTTTGCTGAACTGTGATGAACAACACTCTTTGGTCGTGGCTGGATGCCGTTTAGCTTTTAGCTCATCAGTTCTGAAGCTTGGTCATCAGTATTTCTTCATGTTAGTTTAACCAACTAGGCAACATGTTCCTAATGACCCCGTCTCTGTTCTGCGCTCCTATTGGCAGCCAGAGGAGTCAGACCTTCCTTACCCGCCCCCTCAGAGAGAACCCAACGTCTTCATGGTTCCCCAGGGAATCAAACCCGTTCTGCAGAGAACTGCCATCGAGGTACGACGGTCCTCCATATGCTGTATTTCACAAAGAAAAGACAGTTTGTAGAAAGTCCTCCCTCTCCTGGTCTGTGTCAGATCTTAGCGTGGGGCGTCAGAAACCTGAAGAGCTTCCAGATGGCGAGCGTTACGTCTCCGAGCCTGCAGGTGGAGTGTGGAGGCTCCATGGTCCAGAGCTGCGTGATCCGCAGCGTGAAGAAGAAACCAAACTTTGACGTCAACACGCTGATCCTTGATGTGGTGAGATGGCAGGAACACACACTCACACACACAGTAATCAGAGCTCTGAGCTCCTGCCTTCATGGCTAATGAGGGCTCTGCTGTGATGTGGTTCTCTTCGGTCATTTATCTTCATCAGTGGAGCCACAATAATGGCAGCAGAGAGGAGGACTCTGAGCTCCCTCCTGCTTTTCCATGAAAACTTCAACTACTTCTTCTGGTAGAAAAGAAAAAGTTACACGTTGAGACATTTCCGTGGAGCGTTTCACCATCAAACAGGACGAAGGGTGGGGAACTTTTCCTACGACTGCTAGTGTGTACTTTACATTAATAATACAGCATGAATATAGAAACACAGGGTGGAGATTTTTAATGTGAAGGTCCAGATGTTGACCAGATGACTTTAAGCTGGATAGAAAACAAGGTCAAAAGGTCAACTGATGATGACGCTTTATAAAACCTGAATCTTTAACCGTAAAACCAGAAGGGTTTAGGATGTTTACAAGAGCTATAGAACGTTCATTTGAGAAGACTGGAGGATGCATAGCTAATAGGCCAGTTTTCATCTTGTATCGCTGAACAGCCACTCAAAAATTAGATTTTTTTTCCAGAATATGTCAAAAACAGCAGATGTGCATCATTGTATATGCCTTGTTAAAAGGCGATTCAGTGCCTTGACCTCCCAACAATGTTTTTTAATAAACAGGCTTACGGTCCATACACAATAGGCCTCAAGTTAACTGTAGCTGTGCTATAACTCTAGGTTGTGCCAATAAATTCGTAGACTGAGGGCGTTAACGGGGTCAGATGGCTGTACATGTTCATTTTTGTGTCTCTACAAAGTTTTAACCAGAAGATATGAGTTTAAAAGACCCTTCAGTTTTAGTTTTGTGGGGAAAAGTCGGTGCTCAGGTATCGTTGTACTCTTTGGACGCTGAGGGAATTTGAGATAAAATTTCAAGTCCTAGAACAACGAGAGGTACACTGGGTGAAAGAAGACAAAAATATCTACATGTTGATGTATAATTTGTGTATGTACTAAGAAGGTTTTGGGATAAAATATTAAACATTTTAAATAGTTTGAAAACAACCAGTTAAGCATGGAAATGACCAGTTCAGTCATGTAAAGTCCTAGCCTGGTAAACTAGTCAGCTTTGTTCTGCAAACTTTGGTCTAGCCACGCTCCATTGGAACCTCCACAGTCCCGGTCAGTCTGGTACCGGACCAATCACAGTGCTCTATTTGATGGACCAATCACAACTCTCTAATGGCTTGGTGGGCGGGGTTAGCCGATGACGGCAGGCGAATATCCTTTTTCTAGTTGATGTCAACCATGGTCCCGCCTTCCTCGCCTGTGATTTGCTGCAAGCGCCAGGTGCGGATCTAGAAAAAAGTTAGAGGGGGGGCCAGGCAGGGGCCAGCTGCTATTTTAAAGGGGTACATTCTAAAACAATAAGCACTTAACATGGGGCCACATGGGGGCCAAGCTTGTTGTCAGGGGGGCACGGGCCCCCCTGGCCCCCCCCCCCCAGATCCGCCCCTGGCAAGCACTCTCCTCCGATTGGCTGTGGGAATTTAACCACATCTAACCCTAACCTAACCCTAACCATTTGAAGGAGAGCGCTTGCAGCCAATCACAGGCGAAGAAGGCGGGACCATGGCTGATATCAACTAGAAAAAGGATAGTCGCTGACGGCAGAGCTGCGACTTTGAAATTAAACAACATGGCGGCAGCTCAGGAACCGCGTTAGTTTGAAACAACTTTGGACGATTTATTACAGATAGATGCACTTACGTCTTTTATTTTGAAAAAGGATGTACTGGCTGCTTTACCGATGGGATACGGTAACAGTTGAATTTACCAGCTGGCTCCTTGTCCGTCGCTATGATTACGCAACAAACAGTTGCTTCAAAAGTCTTACATTTAGGAGTCGAAGTGTGAAAATGTAGACATAAAGACATTTGATTAAAAACAAACATCTCCCAGGCTGAGGTTGGGATTTAAAATACGGAAACATCTGATAACGGAGCTTTGTTGATTATCAGATGGTTTTAATTAAAAAAGAAAAAAACAAATGAGCTGAAATTTTCTCAAACACCAAGGACATCAAGTTCAAAGCTGTTATTTATGATAGCATGGGGAAAAGTTTCATTGTCATTAAAAGCCAAAGTCCTTACACGTCTACACCAAACTCATTTATTTTAATCAAGTTAACGTCTATATTAAAATCAAGGAGCTTAAACAGTCATTATTCTCCATCCTGTGAGAATATATTTCCACTGCCGGCCATCACATTCCTCCTCAGTGTTTCTTATAAAAGCCTAAAATGAGAATTGAACACGGCACACACATTTCCTCCCAGCAGCAGCTCCAGAAAGTGCTCCGGAGCTTAAAGTTAACAATATTAAGGCCTAAAGTTGTTTTATTATGACAGCTTTAACCGGAGTTTGGAAATTTACACATGATTTTCCCTGAAATGCAGCTCGTGGTGTTTAACACGATTAAGGGTCTGTGTCGAACACCACGAGGGTCCGAGACGGCTTCAGCCGGACTGTGGTAATACTCTCATACTTTTCCTTCAAACCCAGCCCCACAACCAGGTCCGAACATCCAACGGTAACAATATTAAAGTCTTAAGTTGACTCAATAAGTGTTTTCTTATGCTGCTGAGCCAGAAGAAATGTCACAGGTTTGGTTTCCTCAGACACGGCTGTTTGAAGAGTCTGACCACCTTGTTTTAGCTCTCTGAGTTTAATGTCCGTCTTTAGGTTCACTTGAGCCTCTTTAAACCCACAGAGGTCAAAACTATTACTGTTACTGAATCCTGTTTCGGAGAAATGTTCCCTCTTCAGCCACACCTCGCCTCTGACGGAGCCAGGAGAGACCAGTCAGACATGTTGTTATGACGGCTTTGAGAGCACATGAAGTAACTGCATCCGTCACCAAGATGATCAATACCAAACAAGAGCTTTTCAGCAAGTGATGGTCCGCTTGTCACAGCTAAACTCCAACCAGGATGTCTGAAATCTGAGTGACAGTTTCAGGAAAAAGACACTGAACATCCCGGAGGAAGGATTTAATCAATTAGGTTCAAACCATAAAGTAAACATCCACAGGATCAAAATATGACCAGCTGAGGAGATCCGTGACTTCCTTCTGCAGAAAATAAAGCTAAACAGATTAAAATGTGCAATGAATTAATAATAGAATTCAGTTTGTAAATGACGTTTCTTCATTCTGTTGCAACACAGACTGACATCTATCATGAACTCTTTACTCAGAGCAGCAGGCTGCAACATTTACTCATAAATAATATCAATATAGAGCCACAAAATCAAATTCAACCTCAAATTTAAGGTGAAGGATTCATTAAGTTTCTTTCTCTTTATGAAATAGCTACAACCTTTGTGTTACTTAGTGTTTAAGGCAGTGGTTCCCAAAGTCTGGCTCAGGACCCCACTGTGGGTCATAAAGCACTCCTTTAGGGTCTTGAGATGATTCCCAAAAATCAAAGAAAACAGAAAAAAATTCCAAATAGAATATTTTCATTATATAGTTGATGTACAAGCTAAAAGTAACCAATAAAAATAATAGTTAATAATTCTTTATGTAGCTTTGTAGCATGTTCTTATCATCCAGTTAGTGATATTTAGGGTCACAAGGCTTAGCTTTGTAATTTTCAAAAGCTCAAAGGTTTGGGAACTTCTGGGTTACAATATCAGGTATTTTACATTCTTCTGTTTATTATTGTGTAACATATTATATGTCACTACAGCATCTTGTTTAAATTATTTTAATTTAGTCCTTTCAAATAAATGTACAATATTACTTTAATTTTCATGTCAATTTGCCTCAAAAATGTCAAAGAAAAAAGTTAAATTTCTGGTGAATTTGGAGTAAAATGAGATTATATGCTATAAAATAAATTAGAGAGCAAGCTAACAAACTAGTATCTGAGGCCACATTTGAATAATTCTGATACCGAAATGTTGGGAATCTGTGTAAACACTTAGATATTACTATGACCAGTGTTGTTTTCGTTGACTAAGTCTATAATGAAAATAAAGCGCTAACGTATCTATTTTTCTAGACAATAACGAGACGCTGACGGGCCAAATGCAGCTTTTTGATAACTGAAATGAGATAAAATGTCTGAGTATTTGTCGACGAGACGAAAACTTTAGTGTGTGGAGTTGTGGAACAGGATTTGGGTTAACACTTTTTGCTGTCAAATATGTGATGTCAGTGTCCACTTCTGAGCATCCTTTTATTGTAGCGGGGTTGAACCCTTTCATTAGTTCCAGGGCCATCTCTCTGTTACTGAGCGCATCTCATCAAATGGATACAAAGATTTCTTGACAGCTTGTGACAACCCTGCTGATTGATTCCATATCGTGTCCTTATTTAATCAACACAGTGAGTCGTTTGCTTTTTGTTTCTTTAGTTTTATTAAAAATGCGGCGCTGCGTTCAACCTGCTGATGAGCTAATGGCTAGGCTAACAAGCTTTAAGTCCTGATTAGTGATTTTATTCATTAAACAGTGACTTGTCTTTGTTATCGTTATGGCCGAACGTTAGATCAATACTTATAGTGTTGATTGAATACTTTGGATTTTGTAGTTTTGTCCATTTTGGATGCTTTTTGTTACTTTTCCTGTTTAACGCCAAATCGGCCTATGGTACTTTTGAATTGACAGATGTGAGTCTACCTTCGATAAAGGAATCATACTTTTTTGGACTAAAACTGACTAAATCAAAAACTTTTTTTTTAGTTTTTGTCAACTAAAACTGGACTAAAACTATGACTAAAATGTGACTAAAATGAATTATTTTTGTCCAAAAGATGAAGACTAAAACTAAGATGGCTGCTAAAAACAACACTGATACTAATTCCTGTTAAATTAAACTCATATGACCATGTTTCACAGTGTCGTTCTTCTGTAGGAACTCATCGCACTCACTGCAGAAATCTGGATGAAAACACACTAAAAACAGTTCTTTCCTCTTGTCAGTTAAAATGTAAACATGACTCAGACTCATGTCACTTCAGGTCAGACTTACAGGGAGCCTTTACAGAGGGGCTGCAGGTTACAGACCCCTGACTCAGAGTGGCGTTTTGATTCTCATTTAAACAAATAAAGTCCCTCGGTGACTGGAGTCATTTCCTCCTATAGGTGGGTGTGTCCCTAGATGTAATCATGTCCTGATTGGACGCTCACCAAGGCGTAACCAATCAGCATCATACAATCAGCAACCAGAGCCAATCAGCATCAGGCAGGCAGGTGGCGTAACCAGTTAGAGTCAGGGATCTTGCTTCAGGTGGTTTTAATCGCTTTGTTTTAATATCTACTAAAAGGTGAAGGGCAGGTGATAATGGTGGGTTTTAAGAAGAGGCATAAATAACCCATTGAATTCAGCCTTGTTCCATTCTGGTTAACGATCAGTGATTTTCAGGTGTTTATTGAGTATTTATGTTGTGAAAATTGTGTTTTTATTTCTAATTGGTGTAACTTGGGTTTGTATGATGCATTGTAGTAATTGTTCCTCATGATGTGAAGTTGAGTTTCCTCTCTCCTTCTACTCATCGCTCCCACAGAGGCTTCCCCGTGAGGAGCTCTACATGCCGCCCATCGTCATCAAAGTCATCGACAACCGTCAGTTTGGGAGGAAGCCGGTGGTGGGTCAGTGCACCATCCGGTCGCTGGAGGAGTACCGCTGCACTCAGGAGGAGGAGCGAGCCCAGGAAGAGGAGGAGGAGGAGGACGGATGGAGACGTAAGAGACGTGAATAGAAAACAAAGATTCAGACTGTTGATTTGAGTTAAAAAGCTGACTTTTTCGGGGTGTGTTGTTCAGGTGAGACGCCCCAGCTGACCTCCGGGGAGGTCTTTATTGACATTGATGATGAGGAGCCTCTTGTCCAAGACCAGGTAAAGCCTTCTCAGTTCGGTGTCCAACGGTGTCTTTTAACGCTAAACTTAATAAAACTCAGAACTATTTATAGGTGAAGATGTAGCGGTGGTTGGTCTGGAGACATGTGTCCCAAACTTTTTATGAAATATGTGACCCCTGCAATTGTTGGTGGAACTTTACAAAATCACTACTATGACAAATATGAGAATACTGGCAACCAGACTTCATAAACCATGCATTATTTTATCCATTTATCAATTTGTTCTTAATTTTCTGTAGTAGTTGTAGTAAAAGTCATACTTTTTAAGTTTCATTTGATATTTGGAGGTCATCTCGAGACCTTACACTTTTTGTTTTAGTGGGACCCCGACCCTAGTATTGGAAACCATTGTATTAGTGCTGTCATGAGCTTGTAAACTTTATACAAAGACTAAACTGGGATCAATGGTTTTACATACTTCTCACAAACAGAGTAATATAATTAGAAGGTATAAGCTCAGGGTGGACCACAGGCTGGTGGGACACCTGACGGTTTCCACACCATGTTTAATAAAAGTTATAAGACCTAAAACATTCACTTCTGTTTTGATCTTTTACTTTGAACCATGCACCTCTGGATAGAAATCAGTCAACGCATCGTGACTGGTCTTGGAAAAATCTCTTTGTAATGTTGAGAGGATTTGAAGTTAATGAGCTTCAACATGGAAAACCGCTGGACTGGCCCTTTAAGAGGCTGCTGAAGAAACGTTTAGAGACAGGGAATCAGTGGAGGACATCGGAGTTTGGAGGAAAGAATTCTAAACGTGATTCCTGTTGACCTCATCTGTGTGAGGAAAACGATTCAGGACTTCTGTTCTGGATTCTCTTTTCTTCTCTGTTTATCACTTTCATCAGTCAGCTTGTCTTTTTCCATCTCTTTTCTCTTCTATTCCAACCATCACTTTTTATTCTTTTTAAGGTCACTTCTGTTTTCTTCCTCTCTTTTCTCATTTCTTCTGATTATTCTTCCTCCTCCGTCTCTTCACAGCATTTATCAACCTTTTTCTTTAATTTCACCTCTCTGTTTTTTTGTTTTATTTCATGTTTTCACATAAACTAATGAATCATTCTTCTCTATTCTTTTCCTCCTTTCTTCTATTTTTTTTCCTGTACATCTGTTTTATCCCTCCTTCCTTTATCACCTCTTCTCTTTCTACTTTTTCTTACCCACCTGTCTTAGAGCTGTACCTCACTGGGGTACTGGGGTAATCTGCTGGCGATTAGTTGGTGACACTAAATTTTGAGTAAATCTCCAGTTGGACGTACTCAGGATGTGCAACCAATCAAAATGTATTTTATTTGCATTTCTTTATTTCAAAAAGTTACAGTTTCAAATACAGAGTTGATACCAATTACTATATATGTACATAGATATACAGTATAATATGTAGATATGTGTACGTTCATACAGTGAAAACAGTGATTGACACAGATTTTCCAAGTAATCCCACTTTCAAAAAAATGTAGAGGTCTGTAATTTTAATCTTAGGAAAACCTAAACTGAGTGAAGAAATCTTTTTAAAAAATCCAGAAAATTACACCTAGTTCACACCGGGTCCGGAATGGATGCGATCCGGTTTCCATACAGACTGCCTGCGGTTTGTGTTCAGAATGTCTCCGGAAATTTGCTCCAGAGAGCACATAATCTCAGTAGTTCACGCGATAACAAGTACGTCTTTTAACAGGAGCAGGTGAACAAGAGCTAGACTCGTCTTCTCGTACTTTTGTTGAGGATTATTAATTCACTTGTTCTACAATCTACACTTGTTCTACACTCAGGTTTCATATAGTTTAGTGTAATGCTTATTTAAGTCTATGTTGTTTCTTTGTCTTTTAAATATCTAAATCGTGTTAACTTTAGCAACGTAGCTAAAAGTTTTATTTTGAAATATACAGGATGCACCTCACTGACTTGCGTCTCACTTCCTGTCTGGCACATTTAATTTTTTTAACTTCACAAAAAGGCTTCTGGGGGAAAAAAAGACGATACGGAAAGTTAACGGAGCTCCACATTCGTACTGCAGCCACACCGGATGCTCTGATTGGACTCAATGTTTTTACGTCTTTGCGAAAGTCATAAGGAAACCGGATTGCCTCTGAATTACCCGCTACATTGTATACATTTTTTAAATATTGCATTCTATTGCATTTAAGAAGTATTTGATACAACAGAAAACTATAGCTTAATATCTGGTACAAAAACTTTTGTTGATAAGTTAATAACTGATCTTTAATCCATAATTATGCAGCTCCACAACACTTTGCAAGAATTTTTATATGTCTAGTCACACATGACATACCGGTAATTACAAACAAATAGGGACAGTTGTGCAAATGTTCCTGTTAAAGTTCAGTCCCAAGCTGATTTACCTTCATTTGGTCTACAGTCTGTTTTCCAACCCCTTCCAAAGTTGTCTTCATTTCTTCCATAGATGCCTGTAAGGCGAGTCTAAATCCTTTAAAACATGTTCGAAAGTTCTGACATGACAGCAAGGCCCCGCAGCTCACATGAGAAAACTGGGAACCATCGTGAACATTCTGAGACTCGTTAGAAACTTCTTCCATTAGTTTCTGCTCCGTGAGCTTCTGGTTCTAGTCTTTACCTACATTAATCATTGATATTCTCTCTACCTCCAGCTTCACCGGTTCCCTGTTCATCTCATCTTCTCATCCATTTCCTCCACCAAGCTCACACTTTTAATGAGTCAGTTAATTAAAATATGATGTTTATGTTTTCAGATTAAACCAACCTTAGACTTGATGTTGTAAGGAGGATTTTTTTACATACTGCTGTTTCCTCATTGTTGCCACATATCTACTCCCTAAACACATTGAAAACTCTCTCACCCTGATATAAAACCCACTGGTCTTGTTGTGTTTGAGTGGGAGAAGCAGGTTTTACTGTTAGCCAACATGGGAGGTCCAGAAATGCACAGAATGAGCTAAAATCTATAAATCAGTGTCTGTGTGAGGGGTGTCGAAATTAGTGTTCATTCCCCAACGTCCACTCCCCCGTCTAATTAAAGGTTTGCTTTGACATCAACACAATAAAAGTAACGCAACCAGACAATAAATTAGCGGTAGCTGAATGTTCTGCACGCTTGCCGTTTCTAGCACCAGGATGATTTAGGGGTCGTAAATGGAAAAACCAAAGTTCACAAGTTGGTCAACAATAAGCCACCTCGTTTCGTTTAGTCTTTTGTGGATTTTCTGTGTTTTCTTATGAAATGTTGAATGAATTTTAATGAAATTCTCAGGAATGAATTGCTGGACGAACATCTACCACTGATTAACCCTACTGGTCGCCACAGCTCATCAACAATAAAAACACAAAGCATGGTTCTGGGCAGTCAGTTTTATGGATATTGAGCTAAACTTTGAAGTGATGGTAGCTGAGGGTCACTGTGAGTCAGTAGATCATGTGACATGATCATACTAGACTTATTTAATGTAAATCCTGTATAAAATCTTTTTATTTACCCTGTTTGTTATGCATTTTGTTGGGTGTAGCATCCATTACGTTGGAGTTTTACTTTTCTTTTCCAGCCTACCTCTATTTGTTTAATAATAGGACTGAAGTTTTAGTATTCCAAACTTAAGAAGAAAGAGTAAAATCCCAACTTAGTGCTTAAATTGCTGTTTGTCACTTTCTTATATGTTCTATTATGTGTTTCCAGATTGATAGAGAACATGGTTTTGTTTGTTTCCAAGCCTCAGCTGAGACACATAATGATTTCTAAGTTTATCTCAGATGTTTGCAGCGTGTTGGCGTGGGTTTGTCTGTGTTTTATGACTTCTGGTTTGAACAACAACGGAGATGATGCTGAGTCATTGGCTCTGGTTGACATAAACACCAGTTTGATCAGTTAACAGCTGTTCTCCTCAAGTCTTTGATGCTGTTTCGTCTCTCAGAGTCTAAACGGTCCCATTGATTTGATCTCTTTTGATCAGAACATGGAAAAAATGGCTCAAAATTCATCAGTAAAATTCTAGATTTTTTCGCTTTAGTCCAATATTTTATTCAAAGAATGTTGAAAGAAAAGGAATCTTTGTCTGGGGGTTTTCAACATGTTGAAATAAGTTGATAATCTGGCATTCCCAAGTTGAGGGTTGGTTAATCTAAATCCAATTTAAATTATTATTGGCCACCATGGATTAAAAAAAAAATTCTTTAACTTTTTCTTTTTGGGGCATTTCAGTAACAACATACAAAGTAAGACATACATTTAAAATCAGTACATTTCCAGGGTGAGTTTAATGATACTCCTAATACCATGTGCCCTATTAAAAACCAAGATACAATACTACACTTGATCTGTAGCCCAGGATTCTAACAATAGCCACATGAACATCATTTAATTTCAAAACTGTGTGGTTCCAGGAAAGTTAAAGTACAGTGGTGTGGAAAAGGGTTTGTCCCTTCCCTGATTTCTTAGATAGATACTTCATATATTACCCCCACTCCAAACACCTGTTCTCAATCAAAAACTCAGGAGAGTCAGGAACAAACGAGAAACAAAGTTATTGTCATCCTTCAGTCTGGAAAATGTTCTAAAGCCATTTCTAAAGCTGTGGGACTCCAGAGAACCACAGTGAGAGACATTATCCACAAACGGTGAAAACATGTAGTGGGGAACATCCCAGGAGTGACCAAAATTACCCCAAGAGCTCAGAGACGACTCATCCAAGGGGTTATAAAAGACCTCAGAAAATCCAAAGAACTGCAGGCCTCCTTTGCTTCTGTTAAGGTCAGAGTTCCTGCCTCCACCACGAGAAAGAGACTGGGTAAAATGTCCTGCATGGTGGAGTTCCAAGAGGAAAACCACCTCTAAGAAAAAGGAACAGTTTAGCCAGAAAACATCTTGATGATTCTTAAGACTTATGAGAAAATGCTCTGTGGACGGATGAGATCAAAGTTGAACCTTTTTAAAAGGTGTGTGTCCTGTTACACCTGGAGTAAAGATAGCACAGCGTTTCAGAAAAGAAACATACCAACAGTAAAACATGGCGGTGGTAGCCTGATGGTCTGGGCCCGATTTGCTGCTCTAATTCTGCATGAAGCACGAATTCTGCTTCTACCAGAACATCCTGAAGGAGAACGTCCAGCTATCGGTTCAAAGCCTCAAGCTGAAGCTCACTTGGGTTCTGATCCAAAACACACCCATAAGTCTTCTTCAGCTAATCTTTAAATTTGATCTGAAACATTTAAGTGTGACAGACACACTTCTTCACACCACTGTAAATGGGAGTGATGTACATTTATCCCCCCCCCCCCCCCCCCCCCCCCCCCCCC
>SSNR01000133.1:1374603-1427954 GCA_006937965.1 Callopanchax toddi
CCCCCCCCCCCCCCCCACACACACACACACATTTCCAACATAGCTGTGGTACAGAAAGACATTTACTTTTTTATTTTGGGTGAGACCAAAAGTCTAATTATGTTCTATGTTGTGTTCTCTGAATGTGCTGCTGTTCATTTTCTGAAATGTCTATGCTTAGTTCTGTTTCCTATTTCTGCTTCGTACACATTGTGTCCTCTCTTTTTCACTAATTGTTTATACAAAGATGATATTCTACAGTTTTTATTGATAGGCACCAATTATGGGTCCAAATCATCCTATTTTTTCATGTTTTTAAATGTGTAAAGCGATATCTCGCTGGGCTGGGACTTTTGGCAGCAAGTTGTAAATGGCATATGTGAGTGAGTTTCCACAAACCGTCAGAACCGTGACCGGTGTTTGGAGCCCTTCTCAAATGAGTTACCACAAGTCAGAAATTGCTAAGAATGTGGGACAATTTTGAGAAGAGTTGGTAACCAAATTGTGCAAAAGATTTGGGTCAACTGCAAACAAATTTAAACATACGGTCACTTGGACAAAACTTTGCCTAACAGTTGCAGTTTGTGTGCAACACCATCATAGGTCCCACAAGACACGGCTGTATAACTTGTTGCAAAAGCATTGTACACACAATATCTGCAAACTTATTTGCCTCCAACCAGTCATGAACAGGGAGGCTGGTCTCAGCCTTAGAGATAGGGTGAGGAGCTCGGACATTCGGGAGAGACTTGGAGTAGAACCACTGCTCCTCCACATCGGTGCACTAAGGTGGTTCGGGCATCTTGTTAGGACGCCTTCATGGGGAGGTGTTTCAGACATGTCCTACCGGCAGGAGGTCCCCGGGACACGCTGGGGAAAGAACACCTCCAGTCAGACCTGGAAACACCTTGGGTTCCTGCCGGAGGAGCTGGTGGAGGTGGCCAGGCAGAGGACGGACTGGGACTCCCTAGTTGCTGCCCCCGTGACCCGGACCCGGATAAGCCAAAGAAGGCGAGGCAATCACAAACAGACCTTGGCTTTAGATTATCATGTCATGTCTTTTTGAGGTAATTGTATTTGATAACATCTAACAGTGAGGTGGTAAAGACAGCAAAACACTATTCCCAACATTTCAAGCCTTCTATTTTCACTAACAGTTTGAAATCAGTCCTGATGATGTGATGGTTGTATTGTGTCTAACCCTTAACCTAAAAGTGTGTTTTATGTTTTATGTCTGTGCTGTTGCATGCAGCTTGCAGATGGAGCCAGTTCAGCTATCATTAACCTCTCAGCCTCTAGTTCCAGCCTTCATGTAGGTAACAAACTCATCCTTTAACACATTTCACTCATTCATCATGTTTGAAACAAAAACCTGTTAACTGGCATTTCTTGTTCTTTTATCATCCATTAATATATTACTATTTATGGTTACATCCTTCTGCATCCTGTTCTGCATGAAAGTGAAGGTTAATACAGTCATGAAAACAAGCAGCAGAGTTTTATAAAGTAGGACTTTTACACAATATTAGTGTCATTGTAAATAATTTATATTTAACAAAAATAGTTTTATCTGCAGTTTTGAAGGATTGAAACTGTTCAAATTAAGAGTAAATATGAAAAATTAATACATGCCAGTAAAGTCTAGAAAAAAGTCTTTGTCCTTTTTGTTTATTTTACCTTTATTTTCTATTTATTCTTGCATACATTTTTTGTGTTTGCTAATAAAGTAACCGTGTAATTCCTTAGTTTTTGTGTTATTGTTTGAATGTTGATTCAAAATTCAAACAACTGGTTTCCTATTTCTCTTTATTTATTTGTTCTTCTGATTTCTTTTGTACGTTTTTTGGCACTTAACCACTTCTGCAATTTTTCAGTTATTTCAGCAAATTATACAGCAAAACATGCAGCTCGTTCAGGACTTTCCTGCTATTATTTTTGGTTATAACATATTTGATACTTTTTGAGTCATTCAGCTGTTCATTTATTTTTTTAAATACATTTTTCAGCCCATAAAAATGTATGTAAAATTATTCAATCCCATCAGTTTTTTGTCTAAACTTTCTGTTCTTCAGCTGTTATCTACTCCAGCTAACTTCAACTTTAAATTTCAAACTTTCAAAAGAATACTGCTCATTTTGACAAACCGATACGATACTGATACTTGAATCTGAGTACTTGCTGATACAAAGTACCAATGTTTCTACCGCACAAAAAAAATGCAATGAATTGGAAGACAGGTTCTATTTTGTTCTATTTTCAGTTAACTTTAACAAGTACGAGTATACGGTATCGGCCCGATACAATACTGGTATCCCCTCCAACAAATTGCACCCTGGTTGCTCATGGTGCAGAAGACCGCATAGAACTTTTTTTTTTGCCGCTGAACTATACTGAAAAAAGAAAACAGGGGTCTAACTTTAAAAAATGGAAGTAATCGGTCACATGTAATTAAATTAAGTTCTTTCTAAATAAGTTTATTAAGTTTGTTCAAAGTAAACTTAAACAGATTAATTGGATAAACCTAATTAAATTACTTGTGACCGATTACTTCAATTTTTTAAAGTTAGACCAATGTTTTTTTAAGTTAGACCAATATTTTCTTTTTTCAGTGTAACTACTCAGGAATTGATAAAGGAAACTGGTAAGGAATTAGATTGATGGGCAGAATCAACGATGGTGTTGATATTGATAAAACGTATCAATTCCCACCCCTAATCTGGACTCATACAGAGCTTTAAGACAGTTTACCATGTTTGTGTAAAAAATATAAAACTTAATCTTTTTTTAAAGCCTAGAGAAAGAGAAAAGGTAAGATACAATAAAGACGTATACATAAAAGAATACAATTAATATTAAAAGAAATACAGTGATCTGACAATAGAAGTATTGTAAGTGTATCTTAAAACACACACAAAAATCTAAAAATGATAGATGTGAGTTTTATACAAAGCTAATGTTTCTATTGATTAAGTTTACTCTACTTTGACACTGATGGATATCCACTGGCTACACAGAGACGAGTGGAAGGAATGAAAACTTTTTACATTCAGCTTTCTTGGTCTCCTCTCAGGAAAAAAACCTAAAACCTTCCAACACAAGACATCAGGGTTTTAGCGAGCGACACGCTCCGGTCCTTGTGGTTTCAGCAGAAATCCGATCCCTGACTCGTACAGGAGACCACGCTCCTTGTTACATTCTTTCTTCTTATTTTTCTAAGCCAGGTCAATTTGAAGACTAAGCTTGACCCGAAGCAGACAAACACACACATCCAGTAGTGCGCTCTCGTTCCTCACTCGGCAGTAATTGAGGGGGGTGATTTCTTTCTCTCCAAACAAAGTTATTTGTTTTATTAAGGGACAGATATTGAAACCAGTCAAATTAAAGGCTCGGCTTTCTGTCTGGCTGAGGCCAAAGTCAACAGAACTGGTACAGATCCTCTACACCACAACTCCCAGTACGCTGACGGTTACCACAAGGAAAGATGAATAAATGGGAGAGGGTTAAGGAGGGAGAAATTGGCTAAAGGAGAGGCAGGGCGACTGAAAGAATCAGAAAGGATTGGAGTGAACGAAGGGGCTGATATCACATGGCACCAGGGAAAATTCTGACTATACGTTGTTTGGGTTGCGACCAAAAATCAGGTCATAGATGTATGTCTGATTATTACCATATTACTGCAGGAAAACATGCCCTCTGTGGAGCAGCTTCCACAGCAGATCAGTCTGATTTAGTTACAGAGTTGGGAAAAGTTGAAGACGATCGTCTGTCAGGAGCGTCACGACTTCACAAACCGATCCTCTTAACGTATAGGCCATCTAACATCCCTCAGATGGAAAACGTCATGTCTCATTGGTCGGATCCACGCTTGCTGACAGTATTTATCACGGATAAAACCAACCGCCGTGTTTTCTCTTTGCCATAAGGTAGCCGCGTTACAGAAATCCCTCAGATCACTTGCACATAATGTGGTTTTTAGCCTATTTTTTCTTTAGGTGAAAAATGCGGTTTTACTGCACCTCTCCTTTCCCATTAATCCTCATCAAAACTATTCAGGTTCTCTGCCAACCACCAGTCAGATCGGGTTAAAATCCCACTTTGAAAATGTTGTAGTTTGCCTGAACTTCCATAAATCCTTTCTGGCTGCTTTGGAAGAAAAAAAAAAAATCTAACTGACATGGCTTCATGCCAGGTGACGCTGTGGCATTTTTAAGGGGGGGGGGGGGGGGGGGGGGGGGGGGGGGGGGGGGGTGTTTGTGAAACACACATTTATGGCCCTTTAATGACACTGTGACCAGAAACAAGATGTCAACATAGCTTACTAAATCATTATTGTTTTTCTTGTTCTGCTAATTACGGCCACAGCCTGATGTAAGCTGCTGCTGTCTTCCAGAAAACCTGAGCGTTGCACATATTCTCTGCCCTGAATGTCATTCAGATGCCGTTCTGGGTGGTGCTTTGCTTTTGCGAGGCCTCTGTTGTACATTTGGCTGAGTATTAGATTGAAGTATACATTAGAAGAGGGAGAATGTTTGACTATAGCAGATATGATAAAAATATTAACTTTTTACATCAATTAGTTAGATAAACCAACAATAATTTATCAACAAGAGTTTGAACAACTGATCAACTGTCTGTCTTAGAGTTATCAGCTGAAACAGCTGGTTTGGGCTCATTGGGTGAGTTTTCTAATAAAATGAAATCCATCCCTAATAAAGTGATAGTTCAGATCTTTTGTAGTGGGGTCCTATGAAAAAGTTATGAACAGTAAATATTTTACCTGCTCTTTGAACAACCTCAGTCTTAATTCTGACTTATAGACTGTAGAAAGTTTGTTGTTAGAAGTGATGCCAAATCATCTTGTTTGCAAGAGCTGCCATGTTGTATTTTTGAACCACAGTCTGCAGACCTGGATGTAGGTCTGGAAGTCCCGCCTACTACCCTGCACCCTACCATTATGTTTTTTAAGCATCAAATAACAAACTACAATTAAAAGTGTATGAAAAGTTTAAACATACAGGAGCAAATTAGGAGTAATGCTCAGTCAACACCTGAAAATACATTTTAGAATAGCTCTTTTTTTGCTCCAAAAAATGCATTACCGTATTTTCCGGACTATAAGTTGCTCCGGAGTATAAGTCGCACTAACCCAAAAATGCACTATAAAGAAGAAAAAAACACATATAAGTGGCACTGGACTATAAGTCACATTTTTGGAGGGAAATTTATTTTACAAAATCTGAGACCAAGAACTGGTATTTCACATTATTAGCTGTTTTCATAAAACAATGCTGGCAATTTGCCGCCAAGCTGAGCCGGTATCTGGGAGCTTTTGGTCGTTCATAAGGGTTCAGACCGTGCCGGTAATGTTGCACAATAATGTGCTTTTCACAAAAGATTACTCACTGGCGGTATGGGGCGGTCTTCATGCTGTCGGCGTGCAGGGTTACAGAGACGTGAGACGGAAGTTCCCTTAGTAAACAAACAGGCGACTTCTGCTTCTGCTCATAACGCCAGAAGCACCCGGATCTCTGCGTCGCTCCAGTTTGCGTCTCCGCTGAGTATGTGTAACAGCTGTCCGGTGTTTACCTGATTTTTAAATACTTTTTCCAGTCGGGGTTCAGCTCACCTTTGCTACGTTATTAGCAACACCTCCCTCTGTTGCACCAAGGCGTGATTTTCATTCACAAGTCCGGCGCTGCGGTAATATTACAACCAAGCATGGCGGCTGATTGTTACACAGGCCTAGAGCGCCATCTAGCGGTTTTAGGTGTGAAAGTGACAAAGGTGAAATTAATCAAAATTATATACTTCGGTATATAAGTCGCAGGATCCACCAAACTATGAAAAAAAGTCTGACTTATAGTCCGGAAAATACGGTAATTCTTTGCTTTCTTTTCTTGGTATGGAATTTAAAGGGTTAGGATATGTACTGAAACCAGCCACTAGGGGGACATGTACAGTTCTAGATTGCATTCATATAAGGGATGTCCTGATCAGGTTTTTTGTCCTCAAATCCGAGTCATTTGATTTTAAGCATCTACCGATACCGAGTCCCGAGCCGAAACTTCTAAAAGAATAAAAAGAACGAAGAAACAGATCCAGCACTTCCTTTGCCCGTCACAATAAACCAAATTATATTATGATGTTTATGTTGGGGCGGCAGTATCTCAGTAGGTAGAGCATTCGTCTGGCAACCGGAGGGTTGCTGGTTAGAATCCCAGCTCCTGCTGGGCGCCGAATGGTTGCCTCGTGTCTGTCAGACTGGGCAGCTGTGACTGACATAAAATTCTGGTGTTATTTGCAGTAAAATATAACCTCAATCTGTTACATTTCAATTTGAAATTCATTAATATTTGTGCAAAAATAACTCCATAAGCAAACCATAAACCTTTGATATTTGTGAGATTAGAGTTGTTTTAGGATTGCAGTAATCCACACTGTCACTAGCTATTTTCTCATCAAGACAAACTGAGATAGAACACCTACCTACAACAGGTAGGTACCTACAACATTGGTTATACCCTTTTCATGGAAACACACTCAGAAAGATCTGAACTACCCCTTTAAAAACCTCTT
The DNA here is from genome assembly GCA_006937965.1 of Callopanchax toddi. Lineage (NCBI taxonomy): Eukaryota > Metazoa > Chordata > Actinopteri > Cyprinodontiformes > Nothobranchiidae > Callopanchax > Callopanchax toddi. The sequence goes on from SSNR01000133.1 coordinate 1,381,159, forward strand.
TTTCATTTGATTTTTTTAGAACTGACCAGATGTCTGGTTGGTTTTCTGCAAGTCAGAATAATTTTCTAGGAGAAGCTCTTACCAGGCAGAATGAGACTAAAGCAACAAGTGGAAAAGTATTCAGGAACTGGATATAGACTGAGTCGGCCCTGTCTAATGTCAGTCAGTGATAGCAAGGAAGACATTTATTTATGTGAAAGAATGCCACAGATTTTTACTTGAGGTTTGCTGCTCTGCCTTCAAACCACAATGGAGCCAATGACAAAAACACGTTTCACAAACAGCTCTGCTGAAGAACTTAGCCCAGTCTTTCCACATTATTCACACGGACCTGTCTGCTTTAGAGGGCGCTTATAGGACGGGGTCAACAACAAAGTGATTCTCAAGCACAAAATCTGACTTTAGCAATGATTTTGAAGTGATAAACTCCCTTTATTTCAAGACTCAGTGTCATTCTGATCAACAGAGAACAGCTCAGTCACTTGCTGCAAATTAATCTGTGAAATATGAAGAAGCATATCGCGACTTGATGCACCAGTTTTTCAATTAAAACATTTTTCTGAGAAATGGGGAAACTTTACGTTGGCAACTTCTAATGTGTCCCAATAGCCAGTTTTCATGTTTGAGGATCAGACCGCCAAAGCTCCTGTCTCAGTCTAAGATCCACATTGCACCCGGCCCTTCATGTTCCTCCTGCAGGTGGTGGGTCCACAGTTGGATGAGCTCATGTATTCGGTTCGGGCCAGGTGCCATGGGCGAAAGCCCGGCCACTAGGCGCTCGCCCAACTCCAGGCCTGGCTCCAGGGTGGGACTCCGGTAACCCTCTGAGTCGGGCACTTGAACTCTTTGTTCTAGTCGCCATTAAAGGTGTTCTGAAACGCTCTTTGTCTCACCCTTCACCTAGGACCAATTAGCCATGGGAGACCCCCAGACAACATAGCTCCTAGAATAATTAAGGCACTCAAACTCCTCCACCATGGTAAGGTGACAGTTCAAAAGAGGAGTTGATAACAAAAGCAGTAGCAGTCATCGCAGTCTGAATATTATGGTATTTTTACTGGATTAACAATATATTGTAAAATGTATCACTATTTAATGGATTCCATCAGAAGTTTACCATTTTTAGATAAAAACAAAAAATGAATCTACTAATTTCACATACCTACAGTGTAACCTTACCCGTGGGGGGGGGGGGGGGGGGGGGGGGGGGGGGAGGGATTGGCATTATGCAGTTGTGATCTATGTAAAGTGGAGGCTTCACTTTCATTTGGTGAAGAATGGACTTTTATTTGCCCTTTCATGAGCACTGTCCTGTTTTGATGTTCAGTTTTTAAAGGCATATTATGCAGTTTTGGCTTGTTTTTAGCATCCCCTAGTGTTTTAAATCACTGCCGTAAAAACGTTAGCAATATTGTTTCTGCTCGAAAACACCTAAATCGAACTGTTGAAATGTTTCCTCAGCCTTCACTGCTTTCTACTGGAGCGGTTCATCACTCATTCAAAGAAATCTGCTGTGTTCAAGCAGGGATGGATTTAAAAAATCAGAAATCATGAACTAAAAACACTCCGGCACTAGCATAACAGCTAGCCACTTTGGGTTAGCCTAACCCTCGTGAGATACGTGACTTTGTGAGACTTCAGGGCACCGGACTGGACACTCAAGAAACAGATTTAAAAATATGAAAAAGTTGCATAGTGCGCCTTTAAAAGATGATCCCACACTAGATAGAAATATGGAAGAAAGATGTTTAACCAAGTTTAAAGAGTGGATTTGGAGGACTGGGTAACACCAGTCCCACTATCCAGCATCCCTATCTGTTAGGCAGTGGATCACTAATAATAAAATACGGGAAATTAACTTTTCCATGGTACATTTAAGCCAAATATTTTCTAATCCTAACAGTAAAGCTGTTAGTTTAAAAACATAAAAACTTCTGTCATGTGTTTACTATGCTTAAAATTCTTATTTAAGCTTAGCTTGGTTGGTAAACTGGTATATCTCGCTGTGAAACACATTTCTAAGGGTATAAATGAAGAAAGGTAACCTGAGCCCTGACCCCGCTGTGGAAGGGGTTTCCCCACAAAAAGCTTTTATGAAGCAGCTCTTACGTAAATCCAGTCTCTCGGAGCTCTTGGCAGTGCCACCCTGCTTTGGTTAGCCTGGCTTTCCCAGCGGGGTGTAATGATAGGCTGCAGACCACACCGACACCCTGAACAGACCGCTGCAGGCTCTGTGTGTGTGTGTGCGCTCGAACTCCACAGTGTATACTTAATCCATGTCGCAGTCTGGAACCAACGGCCTTAATCTGTCTGAAGCGAGAGTCGTGGACTGAAGTGGACACACCCTGAAACGGTGGTGGGGCGCACACACACACACACACACACGATTGCTGGCGCCCCTGTCATCAGCGTTTGGCACCGGCTGCACACAGAGGGCACATTAACACACAGCAGACACTTCACGCCTCAGACACATGTGTGTGCTGAACCCCACGTGCTGCCCTTTTCCACGCCACGCTGCCACTTCGGAAAAACTAGGAGTTCCATAGTTTTTCCTTCCCTCGTTGTGTTTCCTGGTGGGAAGTAGGAGAGAGGGGATTCCACACAAACCTGCTGCAACGAGTTTGTTCAGCGTCAATGCACAGAAAGTTAAAAGTAGTGCATGCGTCACGAGTTAGAGCAATCCTCGGAGGGTTGAAATGTGTGTTTTTGTTTGCATGAGCACGTCTGCTCCCTTCATGTTTTTCTTTTTTTTTTTGCGGGGGTCATCATCATCCTTCTTGAATCATAGCCACATCCACAAGTGAGAAAACAACCCGAAAGCAGCTTCTAATAACTCAGCCGTCAGCGCTGCCAACGTGAGCGGACTTTTAGTAAACTTGATGCACGAGGCGGCTTCACACTCGATAAGATCTCATAACAAAGCTCGACTCAAAGATGTCGCTCGCCGGCCCAAAGAAATCACAGCAGATGAATGAAAGCGCTCCTGATCCAAACCGCAACATTTCAAAACAAAGATCAGTGTTTCGCCCTCCGAACAGAACGACATTGTAAGACCTCAGCATGACTCATAGCTGTAACAGTGAGACTTTAACAACCTTCACTTTCATGCCAGCAGTCATTCTGCTATAGAAGGATTATTTCTCTCTTTTTTTTCATTTAATGGTGCATGTTTCATTTTGGACTGAAACCTTTAATGTTTTATGTGAATTAGGTATTAAGAAAAGTGATGAAAATCTCCTCAGACTGTGGTTAATCTGGTTATTTTATTGTGTGGTAACATTCTGACTGTGGGTGAACGATCGGACTGAACCTAACTCTTGTCTTTGTCGCTTGCCGTTAATGCGGACCCTAGATGTTACAGTGGGTAAGTTTGTAGGAGACATTTATATTTATATGTTAAACATTTAATAGTCATTGTCATGCATTTAAGCTCAGAAATGTCTGTTTTTGGTGCATAATACCCAACCAATACAGAGAATTGAGGAAGTACTTGGTGACAGTTGAAATAAAACTCACTTCAGGTCCTTTAGGGGGAAAAATCTTATAACTCAAGCTTGATGCATATCTGTTTTTGTCTTATTTAGCCAAATTTGGATTGAACATAAAAATCCTCGAACCATGGAGGCAGCTTGATGCAGCCTTAGCTAAGCCTTAGCTAAGGGCTAGATTTGATCATGTTTTTGTGGAGCACAACCGTGCCTTTTAGAGCAAAACAGACTGAAAAGTGAGCCTCAAACAAACAGTCACCATCTGAATGTTGTATTGAAAGAATCCTCTAACTGTGAGCAACAAGCAGGTCAGGTGGTAGAACTGGTAACATTTTAGGTTTCCGCTGTGTTTTATGTAGAAGATACAACAAAGTAAAGACATGTCACCTCCTGTTTTGAAGAGAAAATTTTGCACTTTTATGATGAACGTCTAGAGCCGGGCTATTCAATAGGCGACCCGTGGGCCATTTGTGACTCATGACCCGCATATTTCTGGCCCACCAGCCAGATATACAAACTTTTTGTGTGTGCATGTGTGATCTAATGGTAGTGTGCTCATGCCGGAATTTGAACCTGGGTCTGTCGTTGTGTAATAAAATCCAACGCAAATCACCCGCGGAGGCTCCACAGAGTGTAATGCGGCCCATCCCGGTTTGAAAGGGGCACTATGTGAACGCCCTGCCTCCTGGGGGGGGGGTTTGAGAGAAGACCAAAGGTCTGACTGGAACATGAGACCCATTAGTCATTCAGGTTCTTTTTTCCAACATATATGGTCAATAAGTATGTTTTTATTTACCTTGACATGTTTTGACTCACATCTGCGGTCTTCATAAGAAGAGTCATTGCTGTAGATGGGACGTGTCATCATCAGCTGTTCTTCCCGTTGGGCGTGACCAACTCAGACCTGTCAGATCTGCCGGGTCAGTCATGTCCATCTCCTCCGGATGGTCCCTGGAGCAGAGAGTCTCAGGTCTGGGTTGGTCACGCCCAACGGGAAGAACAGCTGATAATGACACATCACACCTACAGCGGTGACACTATTGATAAAGACCGCAGACGTGAGTCGAAACATGTCAAGGTAAATAAAGACCTACCTTTTGACCACACATGTTGAAAAAAGAACCCCAGTGACCATTGAACAAAGAGAAATAATGAACTTGGTGAAATAAGAGACCGATTAGACGAAAGAAGACAAAAAAGATGAGGTTTTATTGTATAATTTGTACATGTACTTTAAAGATGTGAGAGTTGGAAGACTTTGCTAACGTTCTGTGAATGTGTCAAACTTCTCACTTTGAGTCATGTGACCTCAGATTTTATGTCCCACTGAAAACAAATATTAACTCAGAAAGTGGACAAAACATAAAGAACTGAATTTGTGGCCAAAATTATATTTCTTCACCCAGCTTCTTATTGCTCAGAACAAAGGGTACCTTTTTCTGGCCCTTAAGGAAAGTACTGTGTCCATCAAGCTGTCGTTATTTTACAAAATCTACTGTGAATCGTTGAGGCACCTCCCGTGCAGCACCAGGAAGAGGAGCTGCAGCTGCTGTATACACGTGGGCGTCCATATTTAAGAATTTGAACCACCCTCAAAAAAGTACAGCCAATGCCCAACTGCATACTCAGGCCATTTCTCTGAATACTCTGATTTGGGGAAAACTGAATTTCTAAAAAAAAAAAAAAAAGAAAAAAAAAAGATCTAGATAGATTTCTGCTTCATACAGCTCAACTATATTTTTACATTCATATAGAAGAAAACACTTTTACAAATGGGACAAGCAGAACAAATAAAATAAAAAGAATGAAAATAAATTAGTTTGACAAGCTACCCAACAGTTTGGGTGTCTGCAATTTTCATATTTTAACAATTTTTTTAACTTTCACTCATAAAAAAACTGTAATTACTTAAATATTAGGCACATTTTTAGACGGTTAAATAATAAAATCATAAATTCCTCAGTCATAAAATTTGATGTGTTTTTTTATCTTCTGTCAAATAGGCAGAATTTTTAAATTTGGAAATAAAATTGATACTAGAATGCCCAACATGACTGCCTTTTTAAATGACATTAAACACAAATAACTACTATTGCTTTATTGGATTTAAATGTGATTGAACTCAGAGCTGCTCAGAGCTGATGGTGGAGTTCAAACCCCGAGTTTACAACTTGGATTTGATGTAGGACCTCAGAGCCAAGTTGTTATTTTCAACTGCTTCTTTTAAATAAAATTACATCTCATTACATGAATCACAGTCGGGTGTGTATTCCCGTTTCGCTTCCCATCAGCGACGACCACACACGATACGATAAAACGTGTAGCGAAGATACAGGATGATGCTGAGGCTCAGAAACAGGGAAGTGATGGAAAATAGTGCAGCAGAATGATTCGTTTCTTCATGCACTTTTCACTCTAAGAAAATAACCCGGTTCCTCTGGTGTGCATGTTGGTTTTACCCACTTTGTACGTCTTCCAGCTGCAGTGTTGCACATTTCCATTCCCTCAAACAGCCATATACCATGACCTTAATGCCACAGAGCCACCAGAGACAACTTTTACTTGTGTTGACGTGAGTTGGCCAACTCTGTCTTTAAATGTGATCACTGGAAAAAAAAGTCATGAAACGCTGGTTATTTCTTACACAGCTCTACAAACAGAACCAAACGCAGGGCTGTGAATGTGTCTGAAAGGTCAAAGGTTTTTAAAAGAGTTCAGCTGTCAGATGAATCCAGACTCCCTAATGATGTAACTCCAGTTAGGTAGCCACAGACGTTTTGGTGGTTGAGCTTTTGAAGTCAGTTTTGTCAGTTTTGCTTGAGATTACATGTCAGGCACCAAAAACATAGAGCGTAAATGGAGTTTAATCCAAGGCAAATATTGAACTTGAGGTCTGACGCAGAAAAAATATTGAAATTATCCTTTGTAATTCTTGGGGAGAAAATACTCAAGTAAAACCAACTTATAGTGTACACAGTAAATATATTAGAATACTTCAAAAGCAGTATTTTCAATTAGTGAGCTACTTACCCTTTTATAAACTCACCACCTTCTCTCTATTTTATAATTTTCTGACTGTGATCATTTGATTACAGGGGGAAGAAACCTTGGACTGGTGGAGTAAGTTTTACGCATCCATCGGAGATAAAAGCAAGTATGGGACTTACCTGGAGAGAGGCTTCGACACCCTGAAGGTACAAATATGTTTTAAATTAATTGGCTGTTTTACGATGGGGAAAACAGTCTGAAATAAAATATTCCACATATAGCCATAATAACTAATAAATCAGTCATTTTTACTGCTTTTTATTTGATTTAAATTCAGACTTTAAATACAGTCTTCATTCTGTTATACAGTAAAAAAATAAAATAAAACTGGCACTTTTTATCTGTAGATCATTCACTTGAGGTCAGAATACATGAATAGGACTGGATATTGCAGGTTTTATTGAATAAAAGTACTAATCCTAATACTCCAGTTGCTAGCTAGATGATAAGTTAGTTAACTGTTTAGTAACTTGAAAGCTATCAGTAGGCTAGTTAGTAACTAGCTAATATTGCTAGCAAGCTGGTATTAGTAACTAGCTAATAACTTCCCTAGAAGCAATTCACTTTCTAGTATTTTGTTTAGCTAGCTGATAAGTTAGTTTAACTATAGTGACTTGCTAGCAAGCAAATTACTAGCTAACTTGCTAGCTAGCAAAGCTGGTACTCTTACTTACTTAGTAACCAGCTAGTAACTTGCAAGCTAACAGATAAGTTAGTTAGTAGCTTGCTAATAACTTGCTATCCAAAAACCTAGCTAGATTTTCAGAAAGTTTCTAGCTAAAGATTAAGTTTAAAATCTGGTCTTTGTTGTCTGTTGTGTCAACACAACTTTAGCAATAGGTAAGAATTATAAGGCTATGTCTTGTGAATATTTAGATACTTGTCCTAAAAGGGGTAAAATGCAGCAAATTTACTAACAAAAACTTTGAAAAACTTTCAGAAAATCTGAGAAAAAAAAAAAAATTGTCCACTTTAAAAATTACAAAGAAATGGCTGTTTGGAAAGAACATTTTAAGAAAATCATGAACGACTCAGCTTAAATTATTTTTATTAATTACATTAATTACCTTTTACTGTTTCTTAATTGAAAATTCATCCATGCATGTATAAAACACCTCTAATTTTATTAAACGTGTACATGTTTGTGTATAGAAACAATTATAAGCCAAATTGTGTTTAAGTTGTGTTTCTGTATACATAAAAAGAAGAAAAAACAGCAGAATACATTTTAAACGGTTCAACATAGGATGTAAAAGATGAATATGAACAAGATGAAGACTGAGATATTTTGCTTCACATTTCTGTCCTCTGTTTCTTCTGTCCATCACTTATTCTTTCCAATGCTTTTCTTTTCTTCTCATGCTCTTTGCCTGAGTACAACGATGTGACTTTCCATCCATTTTCCAATCTCTGTGATGACTCAACGAAGTGATTTTTTGGGGGAAATCAGAGCAGTGGGACTGATATAAGACCCTGGTCTGTTGTCAGCAATGTCTGAAACCTCCGATCACATCAGACTTCACCAAAGTTTGTCTTTAGTCACGTTCTTCCAGACTTTGTCGTCGTCCCAGGAGCCTCTCTGTTGCTGTCACCCACGCTCTATTCAGCTCTTATCCTGATTCTCTTGGTCCAAATTGCGACCTTTTATTCCAAATGGTCTCAAAGCACATGTCACTCTTCTTGTCTGGTGCCCAAACAAACAATTAACCACGTCAAAATGTGGCCTTAAATCCGATTCCCAACCATTTCCTCACATCAGTGCTGCTGCCTGGACTCGGCCTGTGTTTTCTCTGGTCCCAGAGGAAAGCTTCTGCTTCATTTCAGACATGTTTTCTGCACGTACACGAAATACATGAGCCAAACAAGAGTCACAAATTAACATTCTGACGGCTTGACTGATGTCAAAAATCTTTTATATTATGATTGTAGAAGAGTTCTGATTTTGTTTCCACATGGTCATATTGGATTAGTTAAAGCAATCAAAGTGCCTCAAATTATGAGAAAGAAATATTGTTCCAGGCAGCTCTGTTGACAGACATTTCCAGGATGTTTTCTTGCTTTTTTGATAGTAGCAGATTTGTTGAATCATTGGCCCCTTCACACTGAATAAAAGCCCCACAGTAAGGGAAAAGATCCACCAAAACATGGAAGATCTATGCAGGGTCTTTGCAATGTTCTTATTAAAAACACGGTTGACTCATTGTTAGCATAACATGTGGTAGCTTAATGATTTTGAACATGCTCAAAGCTTTCATAAACAGGTTATGGTGGTTTATCATCATGGTAACAGCATGTTGGGATCCTGGATGGAGAGTGGGTGGTAACATGTCATTAGACCCATAGAAACCAGCATGGCTTGGTCCTAGTGAATCAGATGCAGGACTGGCCTTGTCTTGTTTGGCCTATGACCCCATAGTGCCATCAACCCCACAAACACTCGATGTCCAGAGATGCTCATTTTGTAGGTATTTTAGGTCGGCTAGCCATTGCCCTAATTAGCCCAGGTTAGAGTTCTCAATGGGCCTGAAAATTCAACCGAAATGACATTAAGGACATGAAGCCCGAACCCGGCCTGCCCAACATCATCACTTTAAACACTCAACCCAAGCCCAACACGAACCTGAGTGTTGTTTTTTAATGGAGGGTGTCGGGTAGGTTCCGGCCGGTTTCGGGCTCAGGTTGAAACTGAGAACGCTAGCCCAGATAACGACAGCGAAGGCTTTGTTTAACCAGTCTGACGTGTCAAATTTTACCCCTTAAGAAGACGTAGAAATTTGGGCTTTAATTGATCTGTCTCATGTCCAAATTTAGCCCAAACTTTCTACTTTGTGTACAACAAGTTTTTTCACCTTTCAATTTTCAACCAATTTCCATGTAGTTTAGACCAGAGGTCTTAAACCCTGCTCCTCAAGGCCCACTGTCCTGCATGTTTTACAGGTTACCCTGCTCCAACACACCCGATTTAAAAGACAAAGTTTACTGCTTAGTGTCATGTTCTGCCCCCTGGTGTCAGTTCGTACCTGTGTTTCTCCTCCTGTGTCCTGCACTAATCCCCTCCAGGTGTGTCTTGTCTCCTTGATTAGCTCCCTCCCTATATATGCTGTTTAGTTCAGTCACTCCCTGTCAGTTCCTTGTGTTGTATCCCCCAGCCTCATGTGTCCTGTGTTTCCTGAGTCCAGCCAGCAATAAAGCTGTTTTGTGTTTGACCTCACCTGTTCCTGCCTCCGTTCTCCTGCATTTGGGTCCTGCACTACCCCAGTCATGACAGCTTAGCATTTCTAGTTCTGCAGAAGCTTTTCATTGACTTGTTCATCTAAATCAGGTGTGTTGGTGCAGGGAAAGTCATCTTTCTATGTCTTTTCAATGACATTTTGCTGAGAGGTACTAATACGTGATCTTCTAGATGTACGTGGTGAATTTGTTAGAATGCTCTGTTGTGGTGAGGGCACAGGAGAGCATCTCAAGGACATGGAATATAGCAGAGAATGTTAAGAGCACATCGGCATCCTGATTGCCTTCTTACTAAAAGAAGTTTTCCAAATTTGTTGCAATCCAGTCATGTTCCGAAGGTCACAGAGGGTGTAGAGAAGTTGTATTCCATTATAGGGCTTCTGTGGCTCAGGAGGGAAGAGAGGTTGTTCAGTGATTGAGAGATCAGGGTTTGATCCGTGCCCTTGGGCAAGATATAAACCCCCAACCCCTTGACTCAATACCTCTTTCCTCTTATGAAGGGGATGGTGATGGTTATTGTACAAAGACAGTTGCTCTGGTTGTATTTTGCCTGGGTACAATGTAGAAGGGCTTGAGAATTAACCAATGACTGACCTGTGCTACAGTGAAGTGCTTCAGGAGTACTATTTTGGTTATCAGACCTGTTCCACGAAGACAAACATAAATAAATGAAAGCACTGAAACACAGATGAACCTAAAGGGTAATCCACCATTGAACGACCCTCTCCTGTTTTAATGGGTGTACCTTTTCCATTCAGGAAGCTTATTAAATATTTTAACTCCCACCATTGGAAGCATATTGAGTTTTTGTGACATGTCCAAACTTTAGCACCAAGTTTGCTTGACAGTCGGACGGAAACTAAAAACGACCAATGAGGCACCAATCCCATTGTTGATCGGCCTCCCGCTCACCCTTTTCTAACTCCCCTACTACCACGTATTCGGTGCCAGCACCTCTTTTTTTCCATGTCCTCCCTTCTCTCAGGTTCCCCTCATTTATTTGACAAGCCCTCTGCTCACATCTGCTACTGTCGCAGGGAAATGAGACACTATTTCCAACCTTTACCTTCCTCTCAACCCATGCTACCACCTCTTTACTCTTTGTCTGCCTTTTTGTGTTTCAATTTTTCTGTTTATGGACTAAATTTGAACAAAAACACTCCATTGGCTGCTGGCTTTACTGTTTAACAGGTTTTTAAAATAATTTTAGACAAACAAAACTAAATATACAGTTGGATTCTTCATGTTTTAATGAGCACATTTAAGAATCATTTTCAAAGCAGGCCCCAAAAACTACTTAGACTTTCAGAACATTATGTTAATAAGTAAACAAATAAACACATTTTACAGAAATGTCATGATTTTAATTAAGGACTGACTGTTTTAAGACCCACATAAATCAAGTTTAAGAGACAAAAGCAGAAGAGTGTAATCTATTCATTTGACAGTTATAATTGAAAAGACTGAATAAACTCCACAATATGATTTATGAGCTCGTACGTTCCCAACTCTTTATGATTTTATTTTTGTCTTCTCTCTCTCTCTCTCCTCTCTCTCTCTCTCTCTCTCTCCTCTCTCTCTCTCTCTCTCAGTTCTGGGTTTGGTTTCCTTATATTGAAGTAAACCTTAATTTCTTTGGTTTACATCATCCCCATCACCACTCTCTTTTTCTTCTTCTCCCTCCCCTCCATCCTTTCAACCCCTTTCACTCCTCCTTTCTTGAATCATACATCATGTACCCTTTATTACTCTCATTTTTATCCCAATTTTCCTTCTCAAGTCCGACATCATTTTCTCTACAAACATCTTGTCTCCATTTGCTGCTCAATAAATATCACTGATTAACAATCATTTGTTATTGTTTACTTTATGTAAAAAGTGTCATTGTCTTTTATCTATAACACAAAAAATATTCTGCCAAACTGGTTTATTGCAGAAAAATGTGGTGGGATTACATAAATGATGTTAAGGTCCTGTATTTTAATTCTAGACTATTTGTCTTAACCATAATTGGTGCTCCCAGGTAACACAGCAGTTGTCATCCTATTAAGCTAGAATCAGAAAATTCACCATACTTTAAGCCTCGTCAATTTGTTTCTAAACTCATCTTAATTTTTTTGAATATAAAAGAATAAATGTGTGAAATAAAAATGTAAAAAGCCATTTTTCTGGATTGAGTTTTCAGTGACTGAAATGATCAAAAACTAAACGTCTTGGGGAATAAAGTTTGGTTCTTTGCCGTTATAAACAACTTGTGTTAACATTTCTTTCAAAATGTAATGAAATTGATGTATTTCAAAGCATTATGTACATTTCTCCAATAGGTTTTGCTTGAGAAATTAGGTTAAAAAAAATGCAGTATGCTAACCAGTTAGTTGACATTAGGCTAGTTATCATCCAGTTAGCATTGTGTTTAGGTTGCTAGCAATCAAGTATGTCTGAAAATTAGCTTTAGCAGAAATTTTTTTGAAGTGTATTTCTTGGTTTGATTCGAAATTGTTGCGATAATCTTGACAGCTTGATATTTACTCATAATTAGGACAGAAACAAAATATCACAGTTCAAAATAACCAAGCTCTTGTTTTTTTGTACATGATTCGTTGATTAGCTTGCCAGCTAACAAGATATCTTCCAAATTAGTTAATTTAACAATATACAGTAAATGAGAAAATATGGAAGGAAAAGACAATTTATTAACCACTTAGCGGGCAACAGTTTAGCATAATGTGTCTGGTAGCTATAGTTACCAAACAGGATTTAATTTGAAGGTAGCCATGATTTACTATAAAACAGACTTTGTATATTTGAATTCAATAACCTAAATAGACATGATTTGCAACACAAAAAGATTTAAACAGGTCTGGTTTTAGCTTCTAGTAATCAGCACAGTAAAATTTAATCTGTTGTTCTCAGGTTTATGATCAGGAGCTGGAGAAGGTTGAGGACTTTAAAGGTCTCTCTGATTTCTGCCAAACATTCAAACTGTACAGAGGAAAGACTCAGGATGAAGGAGACGATCCTTCGGTGGTCGGAGAGTTCAAGGTAAACTAAAACTGATTTTCTTCCACTGAAGTTTGGTTTCATTCTGAATTTAATGTTCATTAGGTCAAAACATGAAATCTTAAAAGGACCCAAACAGTTTAATCTCTTAGTATGTTGTCATGTCATATTTCACATGAAAACAAAATGTTCACAACACATTTACAGTCTTTAAATCATCATTTTTCGAGACTTTTGAGTAACTTTCCATGTTTTAATCAGGGTATGTTTAGGATCTACCCCCTGCCGGATGACCCCTCGGCTCCCAGTCCCCCCAGACAGTTCAGAAAACTTCCTCCCAACGGCATCGAGGAATGTTTGGTCCGCGTCTACGTCATCCATGCTCAAGGACTGCAGCCCAAAGACACCAACGGGAAAGTACGAGATCAAAAGGAAAATATATCATGAACCACTAGATTAATTTTACTGATTCATTTTTGGAGTCAACCAAAATCAAGATGGCTGCCACAACCAAGTGATATTAACGAACACAAAAATGGCTACAATGCAATCAATTGTACAGATATTGAGTTAAAAAGTTGTTATGGCGGTAGCTGAGTCATTCACAACACATACTATAACTGCTAACAGATTTATTATCTTTAGATATCACATTACTTTTTCCTAACTGATAGAAACAACGATACATTATTTGCCACCATAGGATGGTCTTAGTTTGGGCTGAAAGGTGGCAGCTGATATAGTCCTAGACTTTTAATTTTTAAAGTATCTCAAGGAATTCAGAAGAATAGAAATACTGTAAATCCAGACAAATAACTTGATAAAGGGTTGTCTTTTCATTTCAGTGTGATCCTTATGTGAAGATCACATTAGGGAAAAAGACCATCAATGACCATGAGAACTACATCCCCAGCACACTGGACCCCGTCTTTGGAAAGTACGTACAGATTCATCTGTTTTTATTTGAAACTGAATGTTTCCTAAACCCACAGACGATGATTCAGTTCATGACATTTCAATCTGTCAGACTCTCATTAGACGTTCCTTTTTTTTTTTTTTAAGTTATTTTTAAATCTTTTCCTGGTTCTTGCTGTTTTTTAAAACAGAAAACTCTCAGCATTGTTTACACTATGTTAGTGTCAGAAACCAGGATGACTCACAGAAACAAGACTTTAATTGTTGAGTTTAAATCTTTGTTTGCTTCATCAGTACGTACAGTAGCATAGTAGTTCAGATTGTTTGAATTAAACAACCTCATGCTAAATTGTAGAGGTTTACAAACAGGTAGTTTAGCATTCTAACCCATCACCACCAGTAGCACTTTTTTATCTAAGAATTGTTTAAAACCCCTAAATTAGCCTAGCACTTAGCGCTAGTTTGTCACCAATTGGCAGCAGTGTTTCTCCTGATCTGACCATTGCTCCTGTCAGAGGAATACTTCCAGTTTCTAGAGACTCCACTTACTTTGAGTGATGTCATCAGTGGGTGTGGTCCTTACTAGGGATGCTCCGATACCGGCATCGGGCCGATACTAAGCTCGTATACTTGTACTCATAACCCGATACTTAGAGCCGATACTTAGCTTAGCTCTCCATTAACCTGAAGCGTACACCAGCTGCTAACCAGAGCTCACTCTGTAGCAGATGGCATTAACTTACTTGTGTTGTAGTAATATTTAGTAGTTGTAGTAGTAGTAGTGATTTAGCCGTAGTATACACACTCCGAATCCTTAGTCCTGATGTCTGGTTTGGTAAAGTTCCAGTAGTCCATTCATACAGTAATGCCGACAGGATTTCCATGGTGTTAGCATGTTTAGCTTAGCCGCTAACGTTTTGCTAACAGAAAACAGTAAACAACAGAAGAATCCAGTAGAGCTGATTGAAGCTTCTATCAACCACTACTTCAGAATAAGGCAGAGAATTAAAGAGACACCGGCTTGGTTCTAATCAGCTGACGGAACGTTTTTTCGTCCGAAAATCTTTAGCTGTCCTATCATATCAAATGAACTGAAATCTCTGCGGCAGATCATTTGTGCATTTATTCATCTAAAATTCATTTTCCCACATTAGAAATCAGCTAGCTGAGAATTAGTCTGAGGGTTTTAATTTCAATTTATTTATTTTTCCCTCATCATGAGATGTTATTCAGCCTGTTTGACTTTAATGTTGCATCCAGTCCAGGTCAGATTAACTAAAGCAGTCGGTCCTTTTATAGAATAATTTCTACCTCAGAGAGAGATCAATCTTTATGGTGTTAACCAAAGTTTTAGGATTCTGTTTACAGTGAGGATTGGATGGAAAAACAGATAAATGTGACTTTTTATTTTAATTTAATTTAATTACATTTTGTCTGTTGTACCAAACCACGGTTTAGTATTAGTACTCGTATTGGTACTCGGTATCGGCAAGTACTCAAATGTAAGTACCCGTACTCGTTTAGGAAAAATCTGGTATCGGAGCATCCCTAGTCCTCACTGTAGAAAAATAACTGATAGAACACCACTTTAATATGACCAAAATATTCCTCTAAGGCTCAATCTGTAAGTTCTACATGAGTGGTCTGATGCTAACTCGTGTCCTGTTTCTCTCTCTCTCTCTCTCTCTCTCTCGCTCTCTCTCTCTCTCTCTCTACATATATATACTGTATATATATATATATATATATATATATTTTTTTTTTTTTTTAATGGGAATTTAATATTAGATTTTCATACTAAATTCATTCATGAAAAGCATAAAATTTAAAGTTTTTAAAAGCTCATAAACACATTAGTGATGTTGGTTTTAGGTCACGCTGCTCCAACCTCTGAACTGTTGAGTCTCATTTCATTTGTGGGTGGGTTTCCTTCTTCCAGCCCAGAGACATTACTCAGATTCACAGCAGTCTTTTCCATGAACACATGAAACATTCTAACGAAGAGAATTAATGACTATATTTATCACATCACGATCAGCAGGCTGACACATTCATCTTTCATGTGATCTCCTCCTTAGTGTTTCCTCTGTTGTCTTTTAGGTTCTAGACCAGTAGGGGGCACTACACACAAGCTAATCACAGAACAGAGTTCAGAGAGAATCAGGGGCAAAGTTCACATCTGTGCTCTGGCTGAAAGGTTATTCAATTACGTGGTTTTTGCACCTTTATGCAAGTATTGAGAAAGAGATACATCAATAAAATGCAAATACAGAGAAGAAATCTGACTTTTACATGACACGTACATTTAAATGTGATTATGATTTTATTTAGGAAGTAAAATGTGACTTTTCAGATTGGAAGATGCACTCCTGTCCCAAAAAGCCTAGACAGCATGCCGTTTTACATAAACACATGATTGATATTGCGCTGCAGACTCGTGACCAACATGTGAGCTCATTGTTGGGTTTCAGATTGTGACATCACACAGCATGTCAGCAAATATAAATGCCTGTTTGTCTTCAGGATGTTCGAGCTCACCTGCTCCCTGCCTCTGGAGAAGGACCTCCGGGTGATGCTGTACGACCACGACATGATCACCAAAGACGAGAAGATCGGAGAGACCGTCATCGACCTGGAGAACCGCTTCCTGTCTAAATATGGAGCCCTGTGTGGCCTTCCACAGTCCTACTGTGTGTGAGTAAACACACTCACCTGGTGCATGATGGGATTCCTTCTTATACTGTCAGTTACCTCCTGACAAGAAGACGCAGCAAAGTCAGCAGCCTCCCCTCTCTACAGATAGAACCAGAACAGCCCAGTTTTCTCCTCACTTCCTCCTTCTTCCATCAGGTCTGGGGTGAACCAGTGGAGAGACCAGCTGACCCCCAGGCAGCTGCTCTGCAGGCTGTGTGAACGTAGAAACCTGCAGAAACCTGTGTATGAAGACGAGGCGGTCCACTTCAGAGGACAGCGCTACACGGCTACAGACCTCGGTGAGTAATAAAACATCACGAATTAACAACAGCATGAATTTTACTGTTCGACTGAGGTGATTTTCTTGTAGTTTTATGATCCTATGTGATAATATGTAGCGTACATCTTATCCTGTCGTCCTCCATCAACCCCGCCATCATCTGACGTTCAGTCCACATCACATCCCGCTGTGTTGCTTTACTTCCAACCCAGTACCTGATGGCAAGCTTAAACTTGCTAGCGAATACCTATTAGCTGAAAACTTATTATAGAGTAGTGTTCCCCAACCACTTTTATATCACAGACCAGATTTGTACTCTTCTGGGGAAACGTCAAATTACAAAAGTCCTTTTTTAAAATATGTCTGAACAAAAAGAACCTGAGAATAATTTATTCAAAGCAACTTCTCTACAGATCAGTGGGGTGGGGGGGGGGGGGGGGGGGGGGGGGGGGGGGGGGTGTAGTGGGGTATGGAGGGGTAATCATGCACATAACATTTATTAGTACAAATATATTATAAATCATATCATTTCTACTGTTATGACACTGGAATAGTTATCAAATTAAAACACCCTACAGACAAACGTGATAAAACTAAATTCTGTGTGACCCAGAATCAAATGACCTCAGTCCGGTGGTTGGGTACACACACACACACACACACACACACACACACACACACACACACACACACACACACACACACACCCTCAGGTCGTGTTTCTGGTCTATGGTTTTGTTTCCTGCTTTTTAAAGACAGTAAAGAGTAAAAAGACAGTTTAAAGACTCTAAGATGATCAGTGGTGCTCAAAGTGGAACTAAGAAAGGCAATGCTACCTTTAATAAATGTATCTTATATTCATAATATTTTCATCAATGTGATTTGCTGAGATGAGAGGAAATGATTAAATTAAGGTGGGCGGGACCAGGAACTCTTCAGCTCTGATGCAGCTGTGCATCCTCCACCCATCCAGCAGAGGTGAAGGAGAAGTTAGGAGGAGAACATAGGAAGGAGGGTCCAAGCAGCAGCTCCATTCATTCTGTAGCGAATGGGGGGTTGAATTCTTCAAGGGTACCAGATTAGATAAAATGTGTTTTGGCTCAAGCAACGCTATGTTTTCTCAGTTGCCTTACCGTTCCATTTTGCTAGCTCCATCCCTTCCAAACAGTCGAATCATGGCCATCCCCACTGATCCATTCAGTCAGACACATTGATTGTGATTCACTCCGCTCCAGAGTTCGTTTGCAGCCAGTTCTCCGAGACAACTCCTTCATCACGAGCATTTGAATGTTCGAAGCACGAATCAGCCCCTCATGAAACACAGGACCACTGCCAATCGAACCTGCTAGCTCCGTTATTTTTTAATAAATCAGTCCCCCGCAGATGCCATTGAGCGTCAACCCGATCCTCATTAATCCAATAGTGTAATCCTCCAGAGACAGATTTGCGAGACCCGCCATTTGATCCATTACGAACCCCACAACATGTGTCCATGTTGGCTGAGTCAAACAATCCCTATCCACTTTAAAAGTGGAAAAAATTATATGCATAATGTTCCCAGATCTATATCGAAAAGAAGTGTTAATCCAGAAGAAATGAGGACGTTGCTCAGTTTAGACGAGACGAGACAGCTGCAGGAGGAACACAAAAGGGAGAGAACACAAAGTGCCACCACTCTCCACAGAAACACAAGAACCAGTTTCCTGTATTCCTCTAAACACCTATATGTGGCAACAGCATAATAAAACTCCTATAATTCTGCTACAGCTTTAAGTCTTTGTGTGCCACCCCCAAACTATCAGTGGCCCCCCTCTGGCTACCCTTTAGAAAACCTCCTGGATGCGCCCCTGTAGATTCTATCCATCTGCTGTAGATAGTTTTTAAGGCCAGACATGTCTTCTTTTGTCCTCCACTTGTCTATTCTTTTAAAGCACACACTCCTTAACATGCTGTCACAGTCAGATACAAGGACAGGACAGAGAATGAGTGAAAAAGCAGCCAAAGTCCAAAGTAACAGCTTTGTGAGGCCATCAGGAAGCATCTTGTAACCTTGACAACAACTTAGTGTCATTTTCAAGCTAAATCAACTGAACATGGTCTCGTTTTGCAACTTCTCCCCATGATGAGGTCACTTTTTAGGATTTTACATGATCTCAGTGTTGATACTGCGAAGTCCAGAAGATTTATGAAAAATCATGTACAAGTTTGGACTGAAAACCAGAACCTTTAACTGACCTGAGCTCAGTTGGATGAGGTCATAATGTCGCTGTCAGCTCCCGTTAACAGTTTTAGAGTTATTCAAATCCACAAAGCCCTTCTTATATTAATGAGAGTTAAATATGTTCATTTGTTCTAGTGTGATAGATCAGATGTATAACTCTGCCTCTCTACTTCTCACTTTCATTCATTTTTCTTCTTGCTCCTTTCTTTCTTGTCATTGTCTTGATTATCTCTCTTTTCCACTGTTGACCTCACCCGTTTCATTTCCCTCATCATTATTTTTTTCTGTTTCATCCTCTCCTCTGTTTTTCTCTCATACAGCCATGCTTTATGATTATCATTTTAATCATTTTCTTGTGATAACCTGGTGAGAAACAGACCTGATTTAAAACTTGATGAACTCATTTGTCTCTCCTGATAAATTTAGACCACGTTTATCCCAGACGGTTTGGACCTTAGTTTATCATATAGCATCATATATACACTAATCACAAAACGTTAGGGGCATTCGGCTTTCTGGTGAAATACACTCTGACCTTTACAGGTGAACCTCTTTGAGTGCACATGTCCAACTGTTCAGTAACTTTTTGCATAACTTGCTGTTTTTTAAAAGGAGCTAAATGGCTAAATTCACAACAGGTGTTTAATCATGAACGCCACACAACTCCAGGCACATTTAAGCAAGATTAGAGACACACGAGTGACACGCCAGATCATTGGAAACCGTTTACTGTGGTCTGTGTGCTAGATGACCTGCAGGGTACCTGAACACACCACCAGGCATCGCGGCCAAGAACACAGGACTCATCTCATCTTCATAGACGACATTGAGGTTACATCATTAGGCAGATATGATACAATATGATATCATACTCTAGGATACAATACAATACTATCTCATTAGATACGAGAACGTATTTTAGGATACAACATGATGCAACACTTAAGAACATGATACAATACGATATTATAGGATATATGATGCAATATGATATAATTCAGTGTAAGATGACATGTAATAGGTTACAGTATAATGTGATACTAAACCTGAGAAATGAGAAAACCAGAGCTGTCTTAGTAGCAGTTTTCACGATTCTATAAAATAAAACCAGACCCAACAGCAAGCAATCTCATCTCGTCTTCTTCCGCTTATCCGGGTCCGGGTCGCGGGGGCAGCATCCCAATTAGGGAGCTCCAGACGGTCCTCTCCCCAGCCACTTCTACCAGCTCCTCTGGCAGGATCCCAAGGCGCTCCAGGGCCAAACCAGAGATGTATTTTCTCCAGCGTGTCCTGGGTCGACCCGGGGGCCTCCTGCCGGCAGGACATGCCTGAAACACCTCCCTGGGGAGGCGTCCAGGGGGCATCCTAACAAGATGCCCGAACCACCTCAGCTGGCTCCTCTCTACATGGAGGAGCAGTGGTTCTACTCCGAGTCTCTCTCGAATGTCCGAGCTCCTCACCCTATCCCTAAGGCTGAGCCCGGACACCCTGTGGAGAAAACTCATTTTGGCCGCTTGTATCCGCGATCTCGTTCTTTCGGTCATTACCCAGAGCTCCTGACCATAGGTGAGGATTGGGAGGTAGATCGACCGGTAAATCAAGAGCCTTGCTTTGCGGCTCAGCTCCTTCTTCACCACAACAGACCGGTTCAGCGTCCGCATCACTGCACAACAGCAAGCTATATTACACAATACCTACTTTAAAAAGAGTTCATATGATTTAACATTTATTTAATAATATACATGTATAAAGAAATAGACGTATCCAGGTGAGATGAATTACATGATCAGCCCATGATTTTTATTCAGCTTTTATAAAATGAATAACTGCATTGCAATAACTGCACTGTTCTAATGTTCTGGACTTTCTGCCCTAATCTGTCATTTTCTCCCCTCTCTCTATATATTACCCTGACCCTTTTTCCTCATTTCTTCCACTCACTTTCTCTCTCTCTCTCTCTCTCTCTCTCTCCCCCTCATCATGTCTTTGAGGAGATATGGTGAGGAGGAAACCACGGGACCACCTGAGGAGCGGAGTGATGAGATAAATATTGAGGATCTGTTTTTTTTTTTATACCTTGGACACACACAAACCGAGGCCACACATGTTCCACGGCTGGCGCTGCGATGCAAGGTCATGGCTGTCGTTTTGGTGATTTATGGCACAGTCATGTGCGTGCACGTTCGCCAACATCAACATCGTGGTCGTCTCTTGGTTAGCGAGAAGCGAGGCCACCTTCTTTTTCCACTGTTGCCGTGGTTACCATGCTTCAGCTTGTTGCCCGTCAAACATGGCTGCTAATTGGCTCTTCTTCCTTTATTTGCTCTCTATCTTTTTTCTTCTCTTTGTTTTCTTGGTAATTTATTTTATTCCTTCATGTTTCCTGTTTTCTTATTTCATTTTCTTCTCCTCTTTCATCCCCCTTTCCTTCACAACTCTTACCTCTACTGGTGGTGGTCAGAGGGTGTGACGTTTGAGGCCGGGAGGCGATATTCAATGACACCGGCTCTTTATTTAAAACAACATCAGTGAGCATAGCAACATGAACCCATCAGTTCTACCGGGGAAGCTAATTAGCAATGCACACGTAGGTGTCGCAACAAAGAGTGTCATCAAACATAGTTCCACATGACATTTCTCTTTGAAAATATTGCAAAAAACCCATAAAAGAGCCAGTTTTTGAACGGCTCCCTTTAAAGAGCCATCACTACATCACTTCCTTCATTTTGATTTTTCTTCATAAACTCAAAGTATATTTTTATTTTTGTTCTTTCTGTATTTTCATTGTATTTGGGCCTATGGAGATTTCTATTCATGGGGTCAAATTGACCCCCTAAGACTCTCTTCTTGTTTCTCTTCTCTCTTTTTTATCACTTCTCCCTTCTGTTGATTTCCTCCCCTTCGTTTTCACTTTCCTTCCTCTCCTCTTCCTCCCGGCTTGCCCTCCTTTCCTCCTCAGTCTTTCCGTCCTCTCCTCTCTCCGATGACTCTGAGTTTACGGCCATAAACTCCTGACGTTAACACAAACCCTTCAGATATTCATTTCTCCTGGACGCAGCTCAGACTTTCCTCATTTGGTTGTGATACAGAGACCAACAAATGGCAGAGCGTGTTGGTGTGTGAATAATGAATTAGTCCTGAGTGACCCGCGGTCCGCCCGGTCCAGCCCGTATTCTGGGTTTCCATTCTCCACTCAGAGAACTTTACAGCCGTTTAAAGAGCGCCACAGCCTTCGTTTTAACGGCAGACTGTGTGTTTGTGTTTTCAGAGGATCAAAATATATCCAAATGTTACCTCGGTCCTATTAAGGAGCGACTGTCTCTTCACATCTTGAGGAAAATGGGCCTGGTACCTGAGCATGTAGAATCCAGACCACTTTACAGCCCACTTCAGCCCGACATAGAGCAGGTACCACACACACACACACACACACACACACACACACACACACGTTTATGTACTTTATTAACTTTGTTCCTCCTCATAATCTGTTTCTGTTTTGTGGTTTTCCTTCAGGGGCGTCTGACGATGTGGGTGGACCTCTTCCCCAAGTCTCTTGGACCACCTGGACCTCCGTTCAACGTCACACCACGCAGGGCCAAGAAGTAGGAACACACACACACACACACACTCCCTTATAATGCACAATTTGCCATTAATTTCAATTTTTATTTTTATTGAATTTTACTCATATTCAGAGTCACTCTGTCTTTAGCTGATATCCGTCCATCACTATCTGATCTAACCCCTCCGTTCTTCAGGTTCTTCCTGCGTTGCATCATCTGGAACACCAGTGATGTCATCCTAGACGATGTCAGCATCAGCGGGGACAAGATGAGTGACATTTACGTGAAAGGGTAAGAGCAGGAAATAGTTACGGCTCTTCCTCGTTCTGCTTGACGTGTGTTTTAGAATTCAAACGATGTGTGTCTCTCAGCTGGCTCGATGGACACGAACACAACAAGCAGAAGACGGATGTTCACTACCGCTCTCTGGGCGGAGAGGGGAACTTCAACTACAGATTCCTGTTTCCCTTCCACTATTTACCAGCAGAGCAGCTGTGTGTCGTTGACAAAAAGGTAAAAACAAGTTAGAAAACGCTCAAAACCTGTTTAACGCTGGAATATTAGAGAAAAACAGCCAAACGCGTACTATTTAAAGGTCAGTGTGTTTGATAATATCAGCAGTTCTGGCTCCAAAAGCTGAGTCAGACTTTAGGTTTCTGAGGTGAGGTCCTCCCTGCAGCACTCCATCCCTCTAAGTGATCCTCTGAGGCCTGCAATTAACAAAAATAATGATGTGACATTTCCACAAGAAGGAGTGGATGCTCCCGAATCTCCAAGACTCAACAAAAACATGAAGCGAGGAGCTAAAACAACACGGCTCTGAAAACTGGAATAACAGCCCGCCTGTCATTTGCTTTCCTTGGCTCCGGGCCGAGCCTCTTTAGCCGCTCGCGGCCGACATGTTTTACGACAACGTTCGCTCGCTCGCACCAGCATCTTCAATCAGCGAGCAGCTGAAAAGACAAGAGGGAGTTTTAAATGAAAAACTCTGCTGGGTGGAGAGCTTTGACTCAGAAAAGGAGTAGGAGCCAGAAATAGAGTTTATGAAGCCAGAAACCTCACGCAGGCTGATGAATGGGGCCATCAGCACTCTGAGACTGGGAGGTGCTGCAGCGTGATCAGCTCATCAAGGGTTTTATGACCTAAACTCAAGAATCTACTTCATAGAATTTAAATTTCATCTTGGGTTTTGATGTAGGTATTTTTGATGAATATATTTGTCCTTCATTTACAGGTTCAGATAAAAAGCAGCAGGACTTTTTTAGCTACAGTGAATGTCCAATGAAGAAAAGATAAAGATAAATCCTAGCAGACTAGAGTGGTGGTCCTAAGTTTTTCATTCCAACTACCAAATCAGGTCTCAATAGGGATGGGTGGTATAAACGTGTTGATGAATTACAGGAGGGAATTGGGACTTAGAGCAGGTTCCAACAGACCTGTTCCATCAGAATTGTACACCTCCAACTTTATCAATTATTTTTAACAATTCTCTTGTTTTCGGTATTCCCGAAATTTTACGTCGTGGACGGAACTGGAATTAGGTCAGCAAAATTGCACACTGCCCTCTTTGACATGACTCAGGGGATGAAAGCGGTGCAGCAGTTCAGGTCCAGACGCACTGTACCGGTCCTGTCCGGTTCCGTCCTCTTCATGCCCCCCCCGTGCTTGAAGCTGCACCTCCAACCGGAGCGGATTGTCGGACAGAAACCGGAGTATTTCTCAGTTAAACCAGTGAGAGGTGCATAGAAGTCTATCCTTTACGATGACTACTTCCTGTTTCCAGAGACACTGCCCACTTTGAGTGATATCACCAGTTGGTATGGTCTTTATTGTAAATAAATAACTGTTAGAGTGCCACTTCAAAATATCCCTTTAAGCTTTACTGACTTTAAACTTATTGGAAAATGATGAACTGGGGGAAAAAAAGAAACATTTCTGTAGGCTACATCACATTTCCAAATATTTAGATTCAAGATAGTTTTTATTGTCATGATGTTACAAGAACAAGGAAACAATATTGTCCTCGCCAAAGGTCATCAGACTGAGGCACTCTGGATCCTCTACCGATCATCCGACATGAGAAACATTTTACATTTCACACCATCTCTCCCTCCTTTCTAACATAATCCTGATTTATTGTCAGAAATAAATGTATTTGTCACTGTGGGAGGTTGCTAAGTGACGCTTTTTGTTTATGGAAACACAGGAGACCTATTTAAAATCCTGTGTGAAAACTCATATTTTATATCAACGGGACAACAGCCAAAGTGTGTCACACAGATAAAAACAAAGTGAGGGAATGGAAAGCTGAGCAGAGGAAGCAAATTAGCACAAACATGAGACGAGTTCAGATTCTGTCTGGCAGGTTAGTGTGATTATACCAGAGGTGATAATCGCTATAATACACTCCCAGATGTGTGTGTTCACACTGTGTAACTGTTGATACAGTGTGGAAGTGATGATGTTCTGAGAGACATGTTGATGCTCTGACTCAAGAGAATGACCATTGTTCAGCTTATTTTGGCTAAAATAAGAGAATCAACCAACATGGCTAAGAAAAAAAATACATAAAAGTAAAATTTGTGTTTAATATATCTTATTAGAAAATAGTTTGGTGGAAATATATGTTTTTATCTTTGCCAGTAGTTACAAACACTGAAACAAAAATGTTTGTACACTACTACTAATTATTTAACAACCTAATCCATTGGATTTCTTCAAACATCTAATGAGAATTTAAATAATTTCACCATTTATGCACTAAAATGTAGATCTGTAGAAAGTGATATTAGTGCTACAAGAACTCAGTGCACTTAGACTGCTTCTACAAAATGTTATGGAAAAACACCAGGAAGTAAATGTTACAGAAAACAGAAAAATGTTATAGAAAAGGCTAGAATACACCGGACACGTCGGCGACATGCCACGTCGTGGCTGCGCCGTTACTTTGATTAAAAACCATTCTAGTCCATCAGATCACTCACACAGAGCTCGCCACAACGCGTCCCAGAAACGCAAGGCGCCGCCATCGCGCTAAAGATTCGCACCAGTTTAAAAAGGGGCGCCAGTCACAGCTGTGCGTGTGTGTCACGACATGTTGAGTACTTTCTGACACCGGCGTTACGACGCAGAACGGCTCCTATTACGGCACACAGAAATAAACCGCCACAAACATTACGGCACACATAAACAACAGCTCCATTAAACAGCTTACTGACCCATTTTGAAAGAATTAGAATTAGGTTCCCACAACACACGACGGCAGCTCTGATCACATATAAACAAATAATTCACTTCCCACTTCCAGTTTTCAATTCCCGCGTGATGTTGTGACTATCGCGCGATTTTTCCAGCAGCGTCCTACGGCGCACCGTGTCAGGAGCGCGTCTTGTGTGAGTACAAGACTCGCCAACACCGCGGCCACGAGGTGGCGCATCGCTGAGGTATCCGGTGTATTCCAGCCTTAACGCTAACACACCGTAAGATAAATGTTACAGTAAAACACAAGTAAATCCTACGGAAAAACACTGTGAAATAAACGTTACAGTACAATACTGTCAAATAAATTCTACAGTAAAACACAAGTAAATCCTAGGGAAAAACACTGTGAAATAAACGTTACAGTACAATACTGTCAAATAAATTCTACAGTAAAACACAAGTAAATCCTAGGGAAAAACACTGTGAAATAAACGTTACAGTACAATACTGTCAAATAAATTCTACAGTAAAACACAAGTAAATCCTAGGGAAAAACACTGTGAAATAAACGTTACAGTACAACACTGTCAAATAAATTCTACAGTAAAACACCATGAGAAAAATGTTACAGTAAAACACAGTGAAATAAATCATGCAGAATAAAACACCTGCTAATAAATGTTCCACTAACATATTGATTAAAATCCTACGGAAAAACACCAGCAGATAAATGTTACAGTAATTTTCCAATAAAACATTAAAATAAATCGTAAACCAAGCCTGTTTCATACTCCACAAGATATTTGAAGATCAAGAACAAAGTTTGTCCTGGGCTGGTCATTTCATACTTCATGAGAAACTCAAGTGCAGAATTCTACAGTAATAAAGTTATCATATCTTATAATAATTGTTGGAAAATTACATTCTTTTCTTGTAGAACAAATGTTTTGGTTCTTGTGGACTATGTAACAGCTTTAAGTTGTGTCTGAATGGTAATTAAAATGCGAATTATTCTATATCTGAATGTAACTTAATTTCTTTTCTGTTTGTGCAGGAACACTTCTGGAGTTTGGATAAATCTGAGACTAAACTGGTGCCTAAACTGACGATCCAGATCTGGGACAACGACAAGTTCTCCTTTGATGACTACCTTGGTAAAACCAGCCATCAGTCACATGGTTTATTTAGTGCTTTTATAAATGTGTAATCATTTTCATATTTAAAGTTATAGTTATTCCAAATCTCTAGTGCCACGGATAAAAGATAAAGATCAGTCTTCAGAACCTGTTACTGGAGTCTGATTTGGTTAAGTTTAGGTTGTCCTGTTTATATTTCTTCAGTTGAGGAGGGACAGAGATTGTAGTTTTGCAACGTTGAAAGGTTTGTGTCGACGGTATTGATGTTTATATTTGTCAAACTTTAAATTCAAATTTACTGGACCAAAAATGGATCTACTTACACTTGAACAGAACAATGTCTGTTAGCAAATCGTACGAAATGTCCTCGACTGACAGCTTTTCTTTTTATTTTGACACATGGTGCCTGCTCAGCTTCATCCTAATAAACATTTTCAGAATTGAAATCATGAACAAATGACACATGCCAAAAAACACACCAATGACCTTTGTCAGACCGTTTTTTTCTCACACTCTCAAGAGTTGTTTTTCCTCAAAATATGTGTGATTTAAAAAAAATTTTTTTTACTTTCTACCTGTTGAAGTGAAACTACATAATGTATTACAGCCTTTTGGGGCAGACAGACACATAAGTCATTCTGTGTCTGACATTTAGACAGATTTTCTTTCTTACTTGGCCAAGGATTAGGGTGTAAACCTATCCCAGAAACCATATGTGCGACGTACGAACAACTACTGTGATAACATTTATCTTTAGAATTAACACTCTTTCATTTCCAGTGTGTCGGCACATTTCACCGGGAGGAGGGGCTGGTTTTATTTTGTCTTCCCGAAACTCAAGCTGTCATAATTTTGCCTTTCCTTCACCCCTGACTCTGCCCCAACCCCGTCCCTTGGAATACCTCGCTGCCGTGCCTCGGCTGGGTTTGCCTGAGAGGGGAGGACGGTGGTTTGTGGGCTGAGCGTCCCTCTGCGGTGTGATACGACGAAGAAGATGAGGAATCCAGATTCTGACCTGTTCCTGTCCGTCACCGTCTCGCTCCGCTGCAGCGTTTGCTCTCGATTGGGTTTGTTCGCCTCACACCGGCTGTGGGTGTGTGGCCACCTCAAAGCATTTTTTCCATGCCTGCCTGTCTTCAGCTCGTCGGCTCGGACCGCTGACTGTTAATCTTCCTGCACGGCGTGAGGGTCAGACACAAGCCATATTCCTACAGCCGGGCTTTGAAACGGCATTTAACTCTGGAAAAGCACTTGAAGCCGAAGTCTAGTCTTTCTTCAGCCCTTCATACTTAATGTCAACAAAGATCAAAACTTAACTAACCAACCTTCATCACAGGATCCTCCATAATTCACTCAAACCTCACTCAGTTATTACTCTTCATATGTTAGAAAACGATGAAAGTGTGGTTCAGAGCAACAGCTGGACAGACTATCTGCTGGGTTAACGTCTTATTCAGCAGGTTAACTGCTTTGATGTCTTTAACTTTACTGGGATCCTCTTTTTCTGGGTCTATATCGACTATCTTCATCCAGAGAATTTAAATAATCAAAAGATGGACTGCTCTCCTCAACCTCCTCTCCTGATGTCTGTTCAAACCCACTGTGCTCCAGGATGCCTCTTGTCAAGCTGCCTGATGGGCTTCACTGTGATCCTCATATTCTCAAAATCACTATCCACTGTTTGACCTAGATAAAAATCAGTAGCCTGAACCCCACGTCCACGCTTTCATGTTTGGAAGACCCAAGTGAAGCTCTGGTGCCAATAACCTGAAAGTTATCGAACTCTGATAATCTTGATGTCTCACAAGCAGCTCCAGAATTGATCACTCTCACCGTGTATGGTTGTGAATTCTGATGGACGAGCATGACGCTATCTGTTTTTATATCTGTGTCAGACATGCCAGTGTTTTTCAGTGCGTTGAGAGCTACAAACATCTGTTTGGATTTCAGCCACTCTCAGAGATATCCAGTTTTCTGTCTGCAGTAGGTCATACACACTCACATCTGAAAGTTTAAAAGCAAGGCGCAACCTCTTCTCGTATGTGGAACGTTCAATAAACCTGATCAAATTGTGTTTGTCAGGGTCAAGCATACGGATATCATTTAATGCCTTTGCTTCATCTTCAGCTGCTGATTTCTGGCTTTCTGTGATGAGTTTCATTGCCACAATATCATTGGTTCCTACTCTTCTGCGTTTAGCAGCTTCTGTGAATGCCCCCAATCCAAATACTTCGTCTATGTTTGAAAAAAGCAAAAACACTCCAAGCAGTGCTCATAAGCTGTAAAGAAATATGCTCACAGCATCTCTGTCATTCCATGTGGTCACAGTATCATGTTTACAGGCACTGACATGTAGTATTTTTGAAGCCACAGTCTGAGAACTCACAGCCAGCCAGCCTATAGGGGGCGCTTTATGTTTGAGCTTCTGTTTTTGTTGATTCTGATATATATATACTAATCAGGGGTTGCGCTAGAATTTTTGTTGTTCGTCATTTTGACCCATTATAATCTAGTCCCCAGTTGCCACATATAAACAATGAAATTAAACAATTGTAATTAAATATGAACAGTTCACCTGCTGTGGCCTAACGGCGGTCCCACAACTTCCTTCTGGTCTGGACTTGAAACACGCACCCGCTAACGAAATGAATATTGTCGTGACATGTTTGACTTTTGCCTCAGACATAGGAGTGGGCGATATAAATGGTATAGCGTAAAAGGATGTCAATTTGGCCAACGGTAGAGACTTTGCCTCTACCGTCCTACCGCGGTAGTGCATGTTACAGGAGGGAATTGGGACTTTGAGCAGGTTCCAACAGACATATTCAATTGGAATTGCACACCTCCATTTTATAAATTCTTAACATTTCGCTTGTTTCTGTACCTGAACTGTTGTGTTTTCACAAATGAATGAGATGAACGTCAAATCTCCCGCCCTGCTTTTTCCTCAAATCAGCTGCACCTCTGACCGGAGAGACGGGTATTTGTCTGTTGGACCAGTGAGAGGTTCATAGAAGTCGATCCTCTCCAGGGGTGAAAGATTAATGACCAGAGGAGAGGGACAGTAAAAGCAAAGCACACCCCTCCTTGTGGACAGGTGTCTTTATACTGTTAACGAGTTCAAACAGGTGTCATTAATATAGGTAACGAGTGGAGGACAGAGTTACAGGTCTGAGAGCCAGAAAACCTGCTGGTTTGTTTTTGCAAATAAAATCTTTAAAAACTCAGACAATGTGATGTTCTAGATTTGTCTTTTCTCATTTTGTCTCTCATAGTTGACGTATACCTATGAAAATTACAAACAAGTTAAATGTGTCCTCAGGCCACCTGGTGATGGACCTGAACCACATGCTGCGTCCGGCCAAGTCTCCAGAGAAATGCACCCTGCAGCTCCTGGACCAGCCGGTGGACAAACTGGTGTCTCTGTTTGAACAGAAGACGGTCAAGGGTTGGTGGCCCTGCACCTGTGAGCTGAACGGAGGGAAGATCATCGCTGTAAGAGCAGATAATCATCTGCAAAAGTGGGAATTAAACAAGTAGAAGTCCTAAAGAGATTTGATGAGTGATGTTTGTGTTTCAGGGGAAGGTGGAGATGTCTCTGGAGATCGTGACAGAGCAGGAGCAGGAGGAGAGACCAGCTGGACTCGGCAGAGACGAGCCCAATATAAACCCTCACCTGGAAGAGCCTCAGTGAGTCAAACGAACACAAAAACCAAATAAATCCATTTCTCCATCCTCACTCCTCTTCCTCCCCCCACCAGGCGTCCAGAGACGTCCTTCCTGTGGTTCTCCTCCCCCTACAAGACCCTCAAGTTCATCGTGTGGAGGCGATTCAAGTGGCTTATCATCCTCTTCATCATCCTCTTTTTCATCTTCCTCTTCCTCGGGGTCTTCCTTTATTCCTTCCCAGTAAGTCTGACTGAATCTGTGCACTGGATGAGAAGCAAATCAAAACTAGAAAGCAGAAAAAAGATGAGGAGAAACAGAAAGTTTAAATGCTGACTCAGCATTCAAACGATTTAACATCCTTCCGTTTTAATCTCACAGAACTACGCTGCCATGAAGATGGTCGGGCCGTTTGGACCATCCAAGTCTAAAGAGTGACGATGGAAAGAACACAATACGTCACATTTCAGTGAAATGAACTGTATTTCTCCTCTTGAGCCTTTTCTGTCATTGTGCTGCAGCTGAGTGGACTCAGACCCAGACTCGGTCAGCGATATCTCCACGTGTTTGTTTGTGCCTTCGATTTTAGACTCGCCAACTCCGAGCTGCTGTTGAGAAAATCCAAACGTGTCAGACGTTGTTGTGCGCTGCCTGCTGTCCTCATTCAGAGATCAGAGAGAATAAAAATGCACTGCTGAGCGTCTGCACTATAAAAACGGCAGGGAAACGTTTAAAGATTTTAACGTTTGATTGTTTTACAACCAGGTTTAAAATGTCAGATTTTATTCCTCCTAAAGTTCAATCCAACATTAAAGCAGGAAGGAAATTTCCTGTAATTATCCTCTTAAAGGTAACATTTAACATCGGTGTTGTTCTAGAGAGTAAAACTTTATTTTTCTTTAGGTCTGCTGACATGATGCCTTCAGGTGTGGTGGGATTTCTCAGTAGTTACTAGTTTAAATATTCACCCTAAACCTTTTTTCTCTGTTGTCATCATTCATTTCTCATTTTCTACACTGTAAAAACAAGCTGTTAGAATCACACCAATAAAATTGGTTGAGTTTTACCAAATTAAATAGTTTATCTGGTTAAATTTAAGGTTAAAACATTATTGCTATTATTTTATGTCTTATCCTCTTGAAGGAAAACCATGTTGGACAAACTTTTTTAAACATAATTTAACAGTAACCACATGTCAGTTAGGTTATTTAGAAAACAATTCTTATGATGTTTAACGTTAATCCTTTATATAAACCGAGGATTCTTGTGGCAGGTGGTGGAGATAAAGGAATTAGTGAAACTAATTAATATATAACCATATATTTGTCATTTTTTAAATTTAAATATTTTAAATTTACCAAACAGTACTTGTTTTACAGTGTAATTAGTTTGATCTTATTATGCTTTCTTGCACCTGTTCTTCTTCACCAATTCCTATTTTTTCCTGTTTTACCTCCTCCTGACGTCTTTCTCCTCCTGTCTTTTTCACCTCCACCACTTTTCCTGTGTTTCCCTCTCCTCCCACATTTGTCTTTTACATCCTTGTGCTCTTTTTTCCCCTCTTCCTTTCCTAATCTTTCCCCGCTATCTTTACCTGTCCCTTCTTTCCTCTATATTATTCTCCTGTTGTGTTTTCCTCTTCTCTCTAGTCTTGTTGTCGTCGTCCTCCTCCTCCCTGCAGTGTTCTCGGGGTTCAGCAGGTTAAGTCTTGGATTTGTCCTCGTTGATCTCGGAGCTTTAGCCTCATCAGAACAGCACCAGTCTGAGACGAATCCTGTAAG
Organism: Callopanchax toddi; assembly: GCA_006937965.1. NCBI lineage: Eukaryota > Metazoa > Chordata > Actinopteri > Cyprinodontiformes > Nothobranchiidae > Callopanchax > Callopanchax toddi. Next base: position 1,413,389 of record SSNR01000133.1, read on the forward strand.
ACTCAGAGTTAAAGTTTGGTCCTATAAAAGCTCCAGCTCAGTTTATGTACAGTAACATCTTGATGTCATGTAATATTTTCTCCTCAATTTCCTTCAAAAATCTATATTTTTGTCCTATTGTGTTTATTTCTGCTCACACCAGCCAATTAAAAGCCAGCTAGAGCTCAATATGAGTCACATGGACTCAAGCAGAAATCGTCTGTTTAAATTCACCTGTTTTACATCAGTTAAAGGAAACGTCATCTAAATTCTGATTGGTTGTTAAATAAAAGTACTCTGTTAGAAACTGAAATCTACATTAAATGTTTGGGGACATATTTAACAGCATCAGGTCAGTTTTGTGAGTAATCAGATGATTTAATGTAAATAAACGAGATCAATCTTCAGAAATAAGCAATGTTCTAAGGCACCAGGTATTTGAAAGAAAACACTGATGTTATCATTCAGGATATTTTGGGGAGTTTAGATTTTTTTTAAAGTGTTTAGATAATTGAACTGCCCTCAACGCTGCTAACACTCAACCTGCTTTCCTCCTGTTATCACTGTGAATGTCTCAGAAAGCCTTTAATCAGTTCTGCTTGTGCCTGATTTTATTCCTGTCAGTGAATGCAACGTGCCTTTAGCCTTCAGCTTTGCTTCCCGACATGCAGGAACCTTAACATCTACCTTATGATGAAAACATGTAAAGAAAAGTTCAAACATTTTAGTGAACTTGTCCGAGTTATTTTATGGTTTGGGTAAAAATACGAAGCCAAAGCCATTAAACTGACCTGAGAAGTAACTCGCTGGAACTTGATAAACGTGTTGAAAACGGTTTTTGTGTAAAATAAAAATCAGGGAAAAATCTGTTTGTTGTTGCTGTAAAAGATCAAATATATTTGGGGATGAAGAGCCTGGATGTATTTTAAACTGATGTGTATCTGACTCATATCTGCAACTGTGTGCACTGCGACGTGTCAGTATTATCAATAAAACTGCAGTTCTGATCAGCTAAGTGCTTGTGTCTGAGGAATCTTGCAAAAAGGACATTGAATTATGTCTTTTATTTTGAAAAAACAACACTCTTCTCTCTTCCTCTATCACTAAACACTACCACCACTTATAAGTGTGCTCCAAATATCAGGGAATCTCACTGTGCTCAGTCTCCCCAAGAAATCTAGTCTAGGGGGTTGGGAAGGAGGCTGAGACCAGATGTTGAACATCAAGTCATGAAACTGTGGACCAGGTCTTCACTGTTGCAGTTGTTGAGGGGGTCATTTGAGTTTGGTGGTCCAGTCCACGCGTTTTGTGGACTTCGAGAAAGTTTATGACCGTGTGTCTCTTGAAATTCTTTCAGGGGTGTTCAGGGTACCAGGGTCACTTTTAGGGGCTACCTGTTCCCTGTAAAAGCAAAACATAGGCTGCACAAGCACTCGTTCCCAGTGTGAGTTGGACTGTGCCAGGTTTTCCCCTCGTCTCTGATTGTGTTTCATTAACAGGATCTCAGAGCCAAGTCATAGTGAGGAACTTCAGAATCTCATCCCTCATTTTTGCAGATGATGTGGTTCTATTCAGGTCTTTAAGCCATGACTTTCAGCCTGGAGAGAAAAGGGCTCCTCTAATTTTGAGGCCATGTTTTTTGACTGTAAAAAGATTTGTCCAGGTTGGGAGTGAGGGACACACAGAAGACGAATGTGTAGCGCCCACGCCATTTTAAATAAACAAAAACATTATAGTTACTGAAAGTGGCTACATGGAGAGCGCAACGCAAACGCCGGTCTGCACGGAGGCGCTAAATATAGGATCCGGTTCTATTTCAAGAGCAGCAGCGCGGCTTTACGGCTTTTATTACGCCAATTTCCCAAGAAGCTGCCTAGCGCGTCCTGTGAACCCAAAAGACCATGGCGATTCCGTGGCACTATGCATCCGTCCTCTGTGTGCCCGTGGCTTCAGTCTTGTCCTCAAGCAAAGGAGTTCAGTAGTTTTGATGTCTTGTTTACAAGTCTTGACGATGTGAGAGATTGACTGACAGATTGGGGTTTTACTTTCAGTAATGATGGCATTGCAGTGGTGTGTTATGGTGAAGGAGTGAAAAGGCAAAGCTATTAGGCATGGGCGTAGATTTAGCATGGTGACGTCTCGCCTCGCCTTCTTCCGCTTATCCGGGTCCGGGTCGCGGGGGCAGCATTCCAAGTCGGGCAGCCCAGGCCATCTTCTCCCCGGCCAAGTCCACCAGCTCCTCAGCTGGGATGCCCAGACGTTCCCAGGCCAAACTGAAGATGTATTTCCTCCAGTTTGTCCTGGGTTGACCCGGGGGCCTCCTGCCGGCAGGACATGCCCAGAACACCTCCCGAGGGAGGCGTCCAGAAGGCATCCTTACCAGATGCCCGAACCACCTCAACTGGCTCCTTTCGATATCGAGGAGCAGCGGCTCTACTCCGAAAGAGCATGGTGACGTGTCCCCACTAATACCCAGCCATCACTGAATTGTCCCCACCAATAATTCGATCCAATTATTATTATCATCCAATCTGACATGTGCAAAAATAGCGCTGCATCCCCACGAATAATGTGTGCAGTCCAGCGGACTGAGGTGCTGTGTGCAGACCTGCGTCCAGGGGAAGGAGGATCAAGCAGCGCAAGCCCCCCGCCAAGCTGACCCACTCTGACGGCATTTGCCCCAGGTGTGAATGAGGCTGGCCTTTGAGCATTGTCCCAATGGGGTAACTTTGGGCCGGCCCGGACGTCCCAGATCTAAGCGGCTCTTTCATTCTTCTCCTCCTATTTAAAACACCCACCAATGTCTAGAGCAAATCTTCGCCATTTCTCTTGGGTGACCAATCTGGTAAACTCTCCCCTATGGCTTTAAGGTTGGAACATGGCCAAAAGAACGAGAGCTCCATCATCTGAGAGGAGCCTGGAGTAGAGCCGCTGCTCCTCCACATTGAAAGCAGTTGAAGTGGTTTGGGCATGCGACAATAATGCCTCCTGGTGGTCTTCCTCTGGAGGTTTTCCAGGCACATCCCCCAGGGCAGACTTCCTCTCTGATCTGAGAACAGATTGGGATCCCTCAGGAGGAGCTGGATGTCTGGGTGTCCCTCCTGTTGCCTCTATGACCCAACCTTACAAGTAAATGAATGTATGGATGGATATACTCTGTTTGTTTCTTCATTTAATGAATCAAGCATCTTAATAAAAAGCACTGGGCAACAGTTCGCCATAAGCTCAAGCTCTCAGTGCATTTAATGTCAAATATCTGAATTTATAACCATGACGACTGACCGCGGCTGAGCTAAAAGATATTTAAAGGTAGATAATTTTCTTCAAGGTTACACTAGATCCTTTTACTTGGCCCAGTCATTAGTAATTTGGGTTCTGCTTCTATTAAATTGCATTTCAAGATGTCAGAGCCTCTATGAAGTCCTCCCAGCACAAAGTTTAACAGACAATGAGTGTTTTCATACAGACAGGTCTAAAGTTGATCCGACTGATCCAACAGGTTTGTAGATCTGGTTTTTGGTGACATGTTATTTATTTCCTATTAAGGATGTGTTTAGTTCACTGACCTCTGTACAAACCTGCAACGCTGACTCAAAACTCCTGAATGATTCCTCTCCTGAGCTCCCACAGACCCTAATTATTACTTTGCTCGCCCTCTTCTTTCCTCCCTCTATCCTCCATCCCTCTGCATCCTGATCCTTCTTTTTCGTCTTCGGGGTTTCTCTCTTTCTCAGGGGTGTTGTTTTGGTCAGTGTGAACTACAGGTGAACCTTTGACCACAGAGTGTTTGCAGTGTGGGTGGCCTGTCTTCACTCCTCTACCGTCTTTCTTGTTTCTTTGACCTCCACAGTCTGTCCTCTTCTTCCTCCCTGATTTGTTTCTATCTTAACTGAAGACTTCTTTCTCTTGTTTTCACGTATCAGTCAATAAGGAACGGGAAATTGTGGAAAACTAGACAAATAAAAGAATGCTCTCTAAGCAGGAAAAATGTAAATACATAAAACAAACCAACTATAGTTAACTATAGAAACATGGCTAATCAAACGGGGTGTGGGGTTGGATTTACGCCAACTTCACACTGGATGCGGTGCAATGCGTTGACCGCAACCGCAAGAAATGACCCCCCCACACACACACACACACACACCGGCTGCTGTTTTGTTGCAGAACTTCTCCGGTACTTTGTCTTTGCAGGAGCACCAAATCTGTGTGGTGCAAGTGTTGCTTTAGGGCGCAGCTTTGTGGTTCATTTTACCATGAATTTAGGTTTAAAGTTAAAAATCCGGATTAACAAAAATAACCATTTTCATTTAAAAAGATTTTGATTTACCTCCATTTTTTGTGACGTCCGGTCTGGTAACCTGATCACTCATCCAGACACACTGAAACTGGTTCGGTAAACTCCGGTTCGGTAAAGTTTCTCCAGGTCAGACTCCATCACGACCAGCGCCTTAACACACACTAAACTCACGGGTTTGGATGAATAAATGCTCACATGTCTATTTCTTCTGAAAAAAGTTCACTTTCTGGATCATTTTTCGTCACAGTCGCCATGATTGATATCCATCAATCTCCTTCATCTGTTGGCTGACTTCATGTTGCGTTCACTGACTCCGATCCTGGCTCGGAAATAAGAGTTACTGTCAATTTGATCGCAGAAACACCGCTGGCAGATTAATATCATTGACGGAGGGGCGCTCCCTGGTGCACCGGCCTCCTGCCCTGCTCACGCGAGTTCAGGAACATGATGATATTCTGCTAGAAATAATGTGATTTAGAATAGTGCTCCTATGACCTTGACACTAAAGTTATTTTGTAGACATAAACATCTAGATTGGTATTCATCAGGCTAGCTGTTGGCTTGTCAATCCACTCAGAGCCAAACAATGTGTCCAAACTGAGAAACAGTTCATATCTTTGCCCCAAAAACCAATAAAGATTTAAATAATCACGTTAAAGTAAAATCGTAATACAATTTAATTAAATTTGTCCTTTTGTGCTAAATACAAAAATCATAATATTTTCTTATTGACCAGTACATCATCATCATCATCCCTCCACTCTTCACCCTGTTATTTCATCTCTCAGTTATGTTAATCACTGATGAAATAAACTCGAGTTAATAAAATAAAATAAAATTCTTTGCCCACAGCAGATAGCTACACCTCCAGACGCGGAGCTCAAGCATTTCTAGAGCAGCTTTGAACATGCCGGGGTCAAAGTTGACCTCATTCACCAGACGTGATGGAAAATGACTGGAGGGGAAGCTCGCAAACAGGACTCCAGTTGTTTCATTATCACCTCAAACACACGTCCACCAAGCTGAGAGCAGGCCTACAACATCAAACAGCTTGTAGCTAGTAAAAGTGTAGTAGCCCCATCTGTACCTGTGAGCCGATCCCTCTCACTGCCAAAGTTCAGTTCAGTGATATCAGCTTACAAACTCTCAAACTCACACATGGAGACACATGATATCAGCTTGCAAACTTGCATGTGTACAGATGTGCATTAACGGCTTGTGCTGACGCCTCTGAGGCCGTCCAGAGTGCAAATTCCTGCCTCGATGAAGACGAGTGCTGCCGAGGTCGGAGGTTCAACATTTGGTTTCTAACTTAAAAGAATGATTTCTGCAGGAAAACAGAGAATACAAATGTACATGTCTTTGTGTATAGCTGTAAAACCTAGTTTGAGTTTAAGGGTAAACAAGACTTGAGAAGATTGATTATTGATGAGTTTAGAAATATTACAGATTTTTGTGACAACAGAACATGTGTAAACACAGCACTTTCTGACAACTCTATTGATTTCTAAATGGTTTAAAAATGTAGGGGAATCTTTCTTTGTTACCTTTTCTAAAACGTAGTACTTTTAAAAATTCAGACTGTATTACAAAAAGTAAAAAGTACAAAAAGACAGGAAGACAGCTTGTTACTTTTTCTTGCATCACCTAGCTTTCTTCCCCTTATCAGTCCCTTCAGGAATTCGCGATGTTGCGATCGCAACTATCAACGCAAATTCAGCCAATCCTCGCAAGTTTTGCACATCTTGCATCTTTATCCAATCAGCGCAACCTTAACGCAAATTTGACCAATCACGACGCATTTTCATGTTGTTTTTAAAGTACGTCCTCACGTACACTTCCTGTTTATGCCCGAGGGTGAAATATGTCTTTAACGTATTAATTTCGATTTATAAATTAGAAAATAAAACGTGTTAAAAATGCATTTGAAGCATGGCGGAACACTCGTCAGCATGATTTCCTGCAACGCACAAATCGGACCTGACGCTGCCTGTGTGTAGATTCAGAGGCTGCAGCGGATCCAGGTGGTCTCTGTAAACTCAGGCCACCGCTCCTTCAAAAACGGAAAGTAATCCGCGGTGAAATTGAACGGTCTCTAGCCTTTAGAGTTATTCCTGCCCCTTCCTCGCTGTACGGTCCGGTTCGAAAGGAGGCCCGACCCGGATCCGTCATTGAAAACGAGGCAAAAGCGTCAAGACCGTGGGTCAGTTTGAACACAGCACTGCTAAAAACTATTCACTCATACCGTGTTTCCGCATGATGGAAATCTTTGATTATTATTACTTTAAAACTATACCCTTCTGAAAATGTACTTAAAATGAATAAATAATATAATATAGTATAGGGTCAGGTCAGGGATATTTTATGGTTTTTCTACAGTTTTGAACCAAAATGTAATTTAAATGCATTCTTTTATAAATTAAAGGAACTTTAGTTTATAATATTAGGTCTTTTATTTGATTCTTTCCCACAATAAAATCATTTAAAATAAAAAATGGCTTTTTAGGGCAAATTTTCTAGTTTAAAATGTAATTAATTGCAATTAAATAAATACAAAGTCTAAAATTTGATTAGTGTTTTTAATTGAGTCCCACCACTAATTAAAATGTTAAAATAAGATGCACACACATTGTATAAAGCCAATGGTACAGACTGTAGAAAAATTTAAAAGGAAGGGAATTTATATTATCAAACTGAAACAATTTATAAGCATGCCTTTCTGAAGGTGCCTTTTGCACCTGATTTGTGCACTTTAGATTATTTTGTCTGCAGGATTTTATTAATTTCTGTATTCAAATGAATGTAAACAAATGTAGGTACCATGAAACATTTATTGATTTATAATACTCAGACAAGAAACACTTTAGTTTTTGTACTCTAAATTCTGTGAACCTGGAGCTGTTCTTTATTTGTTCAAGCAATAAGTCGAAGCTTGAATGTTCTGCTGGATGTCAAGTGTTCTTCCAGTGCACTTATTACAATAAAAATGTTAGAATTTCATCATTTGACATGTTTAATGGATTTTTAAAAACAAATTTCAACTGATTATTGACAAAATTAAACAAAAACGCAAAAGAAAATATTGCAACTTTTGTTGCAACTTTTCACAAAAGCTGTCGTGAAATCAGGCTTTTTAGGCTGCAACAATCACAAAAAATTGCTGCGAAATCCTGGAGGGACTGCCTTATCTGTATCCAGGTCATGGGGGCAGCATCCCAAGTAGGGACCCCCAGAACATCCTCTCCTCTGCCACCTCACCCAGCTCCTTCGTTGGGACTTAAAGGTGTTCCCAGACCAGCCTGGAGATGTACTTCCTCCAGCGTGTCCAGTGAGCATCCTTCCCCAGAAAGGTGTTCAGGAGGCGTCCTGACCAGATACCCCAACCACTTCAACTGGCTTGTCTCAATTTGGAGGAGAGGCTATTCTAATCCAAGTCCCTTCAATGGTCTCTGAGCTCTTCACCCTATCTCTAAGCCTGAGCCTGGCTACTATGTGGAGGAAACTCATTTTGGCCACTTGAACTCATGATCTTGTTCTGTGGGTCATTACCCAAAGCTCCTGACCAGAGGTAAGGACTGGAACATAGACTGAGCTTCACCACAACAGACTGGTCCCCCCTGTAGATCTCCCATTCCCTCACTGATGAACAAGACCCCGAGGTACTTGAACTTCTTCACAAGGTAGGACCTCTTCCCCGACCTGGAAGCCACCCTTTTCCGATCAACCTTTTTACTTTGATCAAATTTAATACAAAGAAAGTATTTAAAAACAATAATTTCTCCTGAAATAAGACACTGCAAAAGTATAAATGTCAGACAGTAAAAGTAGAGTCATAATTTATCTGTACACATACGAATACTTGAACTGGGACACACAATTGAAGGGAAGTACACCTTGATATGGGATAGGAATATGATCATAGGCCTACATGTAATCTGCTCTGTAATTCTACTTTCCAAAACAAACAACACAAATTACTTTAAACATCTAAAAATCCCCCACAATGATCGATGGATCCCGTTTTTATTGTGATGTTTTATAGTTTTATCTTGGTGCGTGCCTCTGAGCGCTTTGTGTCTGTGCAGTTATTTGTTTTCTGTTGGTCATAAACTCATTTTACACACCATGCTCCTCTCATTAGTCGCTGTGTTAACTAGCGGTGAGGAATGCAGTTGAACAGCTCAGTGGAAAAAGCTGTATAATTTAACAAGATGCTAATCACCAAATTGTTGGGGGGTTTCGTCACCGTGTAGCTGAGGACTTTGACGTCTCCCAGAGCTCAGGTAGGAGATGGAGGCCTGCTGTTTACCTCACCCTTCAGTTCATCTCAGACCTGAGCAGCTGCTCTCTGATGTGATGATTCAACTGGAAAAACACAGGTGTTTCGTGCTAACACTATGTAGCAAGCTAATTTATAAATTATTTAGTATTACTCATCTAATGTCAACATTAACAGTAAGTTTAAAACAAGTATTTTTACACCTTATCACTTACCACAGCCCCCCCCCCCCCACCCCATGAAAACTTAAACTAAATAGCTTAGCCTTAGCGGCTGCTAATGTTGCTACTCTTTCATGACCTTGCAGTTTCCCAAGATATGTCACTGCAGGAGAAAACAGTTTGTTATGCTGGAAAGTTTAGAGGATTTTAATGAGTCAAGCTACACAGAACTGTTCTGTTAGAGGGACTAACTTTTGTGGAGTTAGCTACCTGCTACAGTGGAGCAGTTAGCATAGCAACACAAATGTACAGCTGAGAAAATAGTATTAAACAATTCTCTCAATGTGCGAACATTTTATAATGTTTCACTTATGTTGAGGGTTTTAGGCAGCTTAACCCTTATAGAAAAACCACATACATTTCACATGTGAAAATCACATGTAAAATTACCATGTGACACGTGAACTACATGTAACAAACATGTTTTCCACATGTTTCCCGTGGGAATTTGGAACAACAAAATGAACATGGGGGGGAAAAAAAATCATGTTTTCACATGTAAAAACTAGTGCTGTCAAATTTAACGCGTTAACTGTGACGATTAATTTGGAAGACATAACGTGTAAAAAAAATAACGCATTTAACGCAACTTGTGTTTGAAGCAAGGCGGAGCGCTTGTTAACATCAGGTTTCCTACAGCTCCTTGACGCAGCCCGTGTCCCTGCCCGCTCCTCGGATCTCATCAGCTCACTCTCTTCACCTGTCGACCCGGTAGAGGAACTCAACTCTCCGCTCCTTCCACCGTGAAAACCGAAAGTACGGTAATCTGCGGTGAAACTGGACGGTCTCTAGCCTTTAAGGTTTATTCCTGCTCCTTTCTCGCCGTACGGTCCGGTCCGGTTCAGTTCAGCAGTGAGCAGGTGTTACGGGTCCAGTCCCGGTCTGACACCGAGGTCCGAGCGGACGGAGGTGTCAGTTCGGCTCGGTACGAACTCAGACCCTACCCCTATCTGAAAAGTAAAACCAGTACTGGACCGAGGCGATCCCATTCCCACACTAGTCTTTAAATAATAGAGACCTGACCCGAACCCATCATTGAAAAAAGACCGTGGGTCAGTTTGAACACTGCAAAAAATGATTCTCTCATAGTGTTTCCACATGTTGGAAATCTTTTATTATTATTTTAAAACAATACCCTTCTGAAATTGTACATAAAATAAACAAATAGATTTATAAAGTACTGTATTTAGGGTCTGCCCAGTTTTAGTCAGGAATTTTTGTTTTTCAACTGTTTTGAACTGAATACTGTATACTGAATGTATACTCCAGTTCGACGGTTGGTCAGTGCTGCCAGACGTATGATAATTACTGCATTTGTATGTTAATTTAGCACTCTGTACGATCAATAATTCCATAAATCGATAATTTGAGCTCTTTGTTGTGTTGAATCTGCATAAATGGTGCTTGTTTTAATCATTGTGTTAGATTCTTTAAAGCTAAAACTACTTTAAAGTCTATAATTTTGCAGTGTTTGACACACTGATTTTAAAGCTGTAGGTCATCAAACTTGTCAGGCTTTAAATAGTGTGCAATGATTTTTCTCAAAATACAATACTTTTAAGTTCCAGGTACGATACTTTAAGATTTCCAATCTTGCAACACTGCGGTTGGTCATTTTAAAAAGAAAAGGTTAAAAACTGATTGCATGGCAACAATATCTGGGAACAATGGTTCGTTGTGTACGGTACTAATAATGAAAGAAGCACTGAAGATAATTTCCTCAGCATTTTGAAGATATAACGAATCTGTTATTTATCTTACAAATTAACACATAAACAACTAAGCTTTTGAGTTTAACAATGTGCCGTTAACGTGACAGACTATCAAAAGGCAAATGGAAGAAACAACTAGATCTGAATTTTAAAAAGTCAATCAATAATTTAGTAGTTAGTTTGAAATTTTAACGATAAAACAGGTTGTAATTGATTAAATATCAAAAAAAAAAAAAAAAACTATGGTTGTGCAACACGGTGATCTTAATATATGCACATCTTTGCCATGCAATTAAAAAAGCAGCATCTTTTTAAATGGAATTTTTACATAGTAATATTATATGTGAGTTCCCTGTTTCCTGTTTAAAGCTTAAAACGTTTCTTTTGTCTTTGCATGAACAGCTAATTATACCAAATATAAACATTAGTGATCATAATTTATTGACTCTTTTATGGTGGTAAAAAAATTCAAATCAAAAAGTTTTCTTTATTGAACGTCTTTATTTATCATTTCAGGTTTAGAGCTTAAAATCTTTCTCCTGTTCTCAACGTCGTCAATACAAACTTAAAGAGGAATATTCAAAATATCAAAATTTTAGCAACTTTTTCTTCAGTCTCTTTGAAAATCTTTAGGTTTTGGGTAAGAACAATGGAGATGGTTACAGATGTCCGTGACCTTCAAAAAGAACCAGGAAATGCTCGCAAACTTTTCCTGTAATTTCCCAGGATACCCTTTTTTAGGGATATTTCTTTACTTCCAAGCCTAAGATGTCAGAGACTTTCAGTGAGAGGTCAAACGTCCAACCCAAAGTTACGAGAACACGACCGAGTTGAACGAGGAAGAGGGGCGTGAGAGTCCAATAACGGACGTCCAGGCTTATTCTGATGGGACTTTTAAAGGAAATGGCTTTGACATTGTGACGAACGTCTAGCCCGAGGTCACTCTTGCAAACCTGTAAGGCTGCCTTTGAAGGATGTCATTCGTTCACCTACACGCCGAGCAAGAGACGCGAACAATCGTCCTACAAAACGTCTGTCCGTTTCCTGAGCCGGACAGGACGCCGGTCACCTCACGGAGACCAAAAGGAACCAAAAACACCCAGTCTGAGTCATTTAGTCGAATATTCTCGGCCTCACCTTTACTGTCCGGAGCTCAGTGTGGGAGCTGTAACTCCGTCCTGTCTCACAGCCTCCCCAGCCAATAAAACAATACCTGTCTTTGTTCTGCTCTGCTCTTGTTGTTTGTGTGGCCTTCATCGCACCTAGAACACTCCCCCACACAGGGAGAGGTTTTACTAAAGCACTGGGACGCTACAATTACAAATTAGCATCACCATTAATACAATTTCAAGCTGTTAAAGTTGCGGTTTTTATTTTGTAGCTCGTGAAAACTAACACTTAACAACCTCCGAGGCTGCTGGTAAAAACCAAAATAAAGTTTTTGTTTATACGGAGATCGAAGATGAAAACGTCTGTGGATTTCTACATGTAGTGTATTGATCATTATTAATATATCAAACCCACCTTTTTTTGTATTTCCGCCCATGATTTGTGTGCTTTCTGGTGGCCACAGTTACACAATATCCCTCTGTGAATTTGGTAGCAACAATAGATAGTAAAGTTAGCTTCATGCTGTGCTGATTGCTCTATAAATCTAAGTGTTCGCAGATCGTTTGTTAGTGCAGCTCATTGTTCATTGTCTGATATGTTGGTTGGTCACAGCTTTCTTCATCATCATTAACGTCCTCATCGGTGTGTAAACCTGATCAGGGTTCATGTTGGTGACTCAGAAGACGAAACAAGGATTTAACTCACAGTTCAAGTTCAAAGAGAGGTGAAAAAGATGATGAATAACGTCATTAAATAACACGAAAAAATGTTTCCAGTTTTAAGAAAAAAAAAATTTTAATGTAAAGAAACTGAAAAGTACAAACTAGCATTTCTTTATGTTTTTAGATACACGTATAATTTGTCAAAATGAAACAAATGATAACATACAAATTTACAAAGGTCAGACATTAACATGGTCGTTTCAGTTCACGAGAAGGTGATTTGTAATTAGATCTCGTCTCGTCTTCTTCCGCTTGTCCGGGTCCGGGTCGCGGGGGCAGCATCCCAATTAGGGAGTTCCAGACGGTCTTCTCCCCAGCCACTTCTACCAGCTCCTCCGGCAGGATCCCAAGGCGCTCCAGGGCCAAACCAGAGATATTACGGTAACGGGGGTTACCGCCACGATTGGCACCGGCTACCTTGCGACCACAGCTAGCAACAGCCGCCTCAACAATCGCAGAGCGGAACAAGGTCCATTCGGACTCAATGTCCCCCACTGCTCTCGGGATGTGGTCGAAGCTCTGCCGGAGGTGGGAGTTGAAGACCATCTTGACAGGTTCTTCTGCCAGGCGTTCCCAGCAGACCCTCAATTTGTAATTAGATGACATGGATAAATCTGATGTTTCATTTAGTTGGACTAGTTATAATTGATTTTTGTATTTATTTGGGACAATTACGGATGTGACGTTCATGAACAAGTCAAATCTTTTGAACAACTCTTCACTGTGAATGAGAAGAACCAAGTCATTGTAAAGAACTGTTGATTTTTTTGTATTAACTGTGGCGTTTGAGGTGTTGAGGCAAAATTCAACAACACTAAGTTACTTGCTGAAACAGAATGGCTTTTTATTTAAAACAACATCAGTGAGCATAGCAACATAAACCCATCAGTTTTATCGGGGAAGCTAATTAGCAATGCACACGAAGGTGTCCCAATAAAAAGTGTCCCCAAACATAGTTCCACATGACATTTCTCTTTCAAAATATTGCAAAAATACCCCATAAAAGAGACTCCCCAATGAGTGGCTCCCTTCAAGGAGCCAGAAATCCCATCTTTAGGGACAATAAAGATTATAATAAAATAGAAATAATGTTTATTCTCCCTAAGTGGGGAAATTCACTTGCACCAGCAACAAAGTGACCCAGATTCACACGAAAATAGCTAAATAGAATGCAAGACTGTAAATTAAGGGGAAATTTACAGCATAAAAAATATAATAAAATAGGACTACTAAGTTGTGTTAGGTGTGTAGCGTAATATAACCTGATTTTATCGTTATAGTACGGACACACTTCTACAAGGTTATCAGCTGAGTTTTGTCGGTTTTATGCTAAGCACTGTTAGCTACCTTCACTCAACTGATGGTTATGCAGGCATTCTAGATTCTCTTTGATTCAAAGGGAGACCTACGCACGTATATTTGAAAGGTATAACCCAGAAGCTGACTTAGACTTCAGTTATTTTATTAAAGAAAACAGATTAAATAAACAGACAGACGTGAGGTAGGTAGTTGCATCTTACGAGATTCTTCTGATGTTATTAAGCTGAGAGTTAATGACGAGAGCCCGTGATATGTTATTATCTAGGGATCTCGGCTAGAGAGGAGGGGAGCTGAGCTAACTGGATCGAGTGTTATTTATCAATAGCCTCGGTTTTACCAGGTCGGGTTGGTACCTGCTAAGACCGCTCCAGATCGCCTCGGCGTGAGATGGGGTTGGAGGTTCGTCGGTGTGATCGTTGATCTGACGAACCTCAGAGTTATCCCCGGTGACGTGACGTTACCGCAGGCACGGAGGAGTCTGTCGAGCCGGTCTAGCTGGTCCATGATCGGCTGGTGCAGAGGCTAACCGGCTTTCCCATGGCAGGTGGAAAGAAGCAGACCGATGGTGTCTGGCTTCTTAGCCGGAGCAATGTTCTCGACCGGTGAGGCTGGCTACTCACGAGCTCGGTCGGCACCCGAGGCCTTCCGTGTAGCGGAGGAAAACGGAGGCCGTGTTCTCTCGTCGTGGGGTTGACGAGAACTCTCACTCTCGGTAGCTTCCAGGCAGGAAGCTGACAGAGGGCACTTTGGACGCGTGGCCCAATGGGGAAAGAGTTACCAAGTCACGTGGTTCTCGTCATTAGAAACCCAGGAAGTTTAATGGATTACTAATATGTTTTAACCTTTTAGCAAAAGTAGAAATCATAAAATAATACTGATGCAACATCAACATTCATGAATACTGGAAGAAAATGAATTAATCA
>SSNR01000133.1:1432454-1478965 GCA_006937965.1 Callopanchax toddi
TCTGTATTTAACCATAAAGGTTTACCGAACGGACAAAAGACAAAACGCACCGAAGTGATCAATTTCGGCGGACGAAAGCGTTCTTTTAACTAGACAGCGAGGCGTCCCAAGCTACCGTTAAACGAACGGAACATGTAAACACAATCACAAAGTGACATAAAAAGTGCTTAAAACACAGAAGAAGTACAAGAGGAACCCCATGAAACATACAGTACACCCATCATAATCAGTTACAAAGTTTTTAGACTTTGGTTGATAGCTGACGTGGCACTGTAGTGCTTTATCTTAGCTGTTGTTATCTGTTAGCTTAGTTAGCATTAGCTTATAGCTTGCTAAGGCCTAACAAATATTATACGTAGACTTTATGAATGAAAACCTGGCTAACCTGCCATTTATGTTTTAAAGCCTGGCCTGGCTCGCCATTTATGTAGCGTAATATAACCTGATTTTATCGTTATAGTACGGACACACTTCTACAAGGTTATCAGCTGAGTTTTGTCGGTTTTATGCTAAGCACTGTTAGCTACCTTCACTCAACTGATGGTTATGCAGGCATTCTAGATTCTCTTTGATTCAAAGGGAGACCTACGCACGTATATTTGAAAGGTATAACCCAGAAGCTGACTTAGACTTCAGTTATTTTATTAAAGAAAACAGATTAAATAAACAGACAGACGTGAGGTAGGTAGTTGCATCTTACGAGATTCTTCTGATGTTATTAAGCTGAGAGTTAATGACGAGAGCCCGTGATATGTTATTATCTAGGGATCTCGGCTAGAGAGGAGGGGAGCTGAGCTAACTGGATCGAGTGTTATTTATCAATAGCCTCGGTTTTACCAGGTCGGGTTGGTACCTGCTAAGACCGCTCCAGATCGCCTCGGCGTGAGATGGGGTTGGAGGTTCGTCGGTGTGATCGTTGATCTGACGAACCTCAGAGTTATCCCCGGTGACGTGACGTTACCGCAGGCACGGAGGAGTCTGTCGAGCCGGTCTAGCTGGTCCATGATCGGCTGGTGCAGAGGCTAACCGGCTTTCCCATGGCAGGTGGAAAGAAGCAGACCGATGGTGTCTGGCTTCTTAGCCGGAGCAATGTTCTCGACCGGTGAGGCTGGCTACTCACGAGCTCGGTCGGCACCCGAGGCCTTCCGTGTAGCGGAGGAAAACGGAGGCCGTGTTCTCTCGTCGTGGGGTTGACGAGAACTCTCACTCTCGGTAGCTTCCAGGCAGGAAGCTGACAGAGGGCACTTTGGACGCGTGGCCCAATGGGGAAAGAGTTACCAAGTCACGTGGTTCTCGTCATTAGAAACCCAGGAAGTTTAATGGATTACTAATATGTTTTAACCTTTTAGCAAAAGTAGAAATCATAAAATAATACTGATGCAACATCAACATTCATGAATACTGGAAGAAAATGAATTAATCATATTAAGACATTTCTGTAACAGATTAAAGTGTCATTTTAGAAGAGACACCAAGAGTCTTTATTATTATTATTAAAGTCCGGTGAAATCTTC
The DNA here is from genome assembly GCA_006937965.1 of Callopanchax toddi. Lineage (NCBI taxonomy): Eukaryota > Metazoa > Chordata > Actinopteri > Cyprinodontiformes > Nothobranchiidae > Callopanchax > Callopanchax toddi. Next base: position 1,433,969 of record SSNR01000133.1, read on the forward strand.
CGATACGACCGTGACCCTGGAGGAATGTTGATTCAGGTTACAACATAATAAAAGAGTCATTTTAATCCAAGTTATTAGGAAAAAGATGAGTTATTGTGGTGGTGAACCAGATGTCAGAAATCAGAGATAGTAACGCTTTGCCAGCGCTACAGGTGTTTTGTTTCCATTGGTCTTTTGCAGGGTATCCGCGGAGTCTTGAAAAGTATTAAAAGGTGATAAATCAATTTTGGGAAATTCAAGACCCTTATAAAATATTAAAAAGTCTTATCACAGCTTTATATAAAGTCTTAAATTTTGAAACGAAAAAAATCTGAATTTGTTGTCCAACAGTTTGAGTTCCAAAAACATTGTAAACGTGTGTGAATTTAGTCATTTTTATTTAAACAAAGAACGGGAAACAAAGGGTGTGTTCGTAATCCTTCTCTCAGAGCACCAGGGCGGGAGGTGCAGAAGTTCAAAAGCACAATGTACGCTCTGGTGTTCCCAATGAGTATTATGAACGCACAGAAATGTTAAGATGGAAGAGAATCTCGGTGAACGCTGCCGCATAACCAGAATGGCGGTGAGGTAAAAAAAATTTGACTGTCTTGAAAAAGTCTTGAAAAGGTATTGAATTTAACTTCAAGATTCCTGCATATACCCTGTTTTGTAAAACACAGTTTTATTATAGCCACCACTAAAAGGGGGCAGTAATGCTTATTAAAAGTCTCAAGAACCACAGAACAGATTTTAGTGAAACTTTCAGAAAGTAATCAGTGGATGTGAATCTATTAGCTGTCTTATTTTTAGAGTCAACTTGATTCAAGATGGCTGCCACAGCTAACTGACATTAGCAAACACATAAATGGCTACAGTTTTATGGAAACCGAGCTAAAGTTCGATTTGCTAGCAGCTGGGTCATTTAAAACTTAATAGAGGTGCTAACAGATGCTAAATTTGGCGAAATTACCAAGAATGGACATAGATATTTTCAAGATAATCAAAATGACTATAACTCTATTTTTTTCTCAAGATAAGCTCAGACTTAATTATTTTTTACCACTTGTTTCATTCTGTTTCATAATGAAATCATGGTCTTTATTTATTTGTGGTTTTTAAAGGGATACTATGCAGTTTTGCTTGTTTTGACTCCCCGTGGTGTCACTGCTGTAAAAACGTTAGCACCAGAAATACCTAAATCTAACTGTTGAAATGTCTCCTCAGCCTTCATTGCTTTCTACTGGAGCGGTTCATCACTCATTCAAAGAAACCAGCTGTGTTCAAGCAGGGGGAGATAGAAAAAAATCAGGAATCATGAGCTAAAGACACTCTGGCGCTAGCATAACAGCTAGCCACATTGGGTTAGCCTAACCCTCGTGAGATACGTGACTTTGAGAGACTTCCAGGCACCAGACTGGAGATTCAGAAATTGCAATCATGGTATTCCGGATCTAAGCACCAGATAGGGCTACGTGACTTTTCATTAACCCTGCAAAGGGTTATATTAGCACATCTGGCTCAAGGAAAAGATTAAAAAATATGAAAAAGTTGCAAAGTATGCCTTTAAGGAAGCTTTAAATCCTTGAAAAAGCTTGGATTTTAATGTTTTGACACAAATTAAGAAGACAGTCCTTGAAAGTGCTTGACTGATATTGGTTAAAGCCCAATAACATTAACTGTAATGGAACAAAGAAGGTTAAAAAATATACATATATATATTTTAAGCTTAACTGTTTATGTGAGTAAACCATCATCATCACACTGCTGGAAACAGCACCCTGAAAGTGTTGGAACCTTCTTGAAATTGATTGATCTTGTTCTGCTCTGCTTTCTAATCAGCAGTTTTTTAAAATCTGCGTTTATTTCCCGGTTTCAAATATTCAGTCCCAGCTCACTGCACGTTTTCTTCTTTGAACTAGAACTTTTTATATTATCTGCCTTTGCACCCTTTAAATTTAGGTTTTATGTTGAGTAATAAACTTTTAGTTTTCTACTTGTTTCCAGTAAATCCTGCCTTTGGGATCCTTCTATAATCTGACCACAATCAAAGAGACATGAAAACTTTCTAAAAGTAATGATTTTGAACCCAAATCATTTTTTTTTTTTTTTACGTTTTGCTCTTAGTTTCCACCCTCCTCTACCTCGTGTAGCTTAAAGTTTTAAATATTTCCCGACATCTCAGTCAGGACTTGCCTTGATACTGAACTCCGGCAGCTGAGGACCACCAACTGGCAGCACCGATGGCTTTCTCTAACACACTTCAGCGTGTCTGTGGCTGTCTTTGAATCCGTGCCCAGAACGCACGCTTACGATGTCCCATGTGAGGTTGTGGTTTTGGACGTCCAGATTCAGAGGGACTATAACTCTCTGAGGTTTTTGTCTGAGAGGCGACTCGGTGCCAACGAGGAGAGACGAGGCTCGGTTTAATGTTTTTATCCACTCATGATGTGGTTAGCTTTGCTGTGTCCTGAAACCTGCAGATTAATGAAGAACTTCTTTCTCTTTCATTTGTTGCTCGGTTATCTTCCTCATTTACTTTGATAAAACTGCTTTCCTTTTCATTTTCCTCATCAAATCTCCCTCCATTTTTAAAGTTTTCTTTCTGTTCCTTCTATCATTTTTGCTGCCCTTTCTTTAAAATGCTTGTTTATGTGTAATTCCTAAAGCCAGAGCTTACAGAGATTATAATAAAAGTTAAATCAATGCAGACTAAACATTTTGACTTGTGGCTGCTCTGAATGAACAATCAAATAACTGGGATGTCGTCCAGCCTTACGATGTCATTTCCTGTAGGGTTAAATCCTTTTATTTGAGTCTAACTCGGAGTCCATCATCTTAATGCCAAACTGTACAATCCAACACACACTTACAGTCTCATATCCTTTCACTCACCTCTGAAAATGGAAGCAGGAAAACAGACGTCAGAGGAAAACAGCCAACAACTTTATTCCAATATACTTTTATTGCTGTGATTATTATATTTTATGAAATAAATCCATTTTAACCAGCTTGTTTCAGAGCGTGCACACACTCAAACTTTAACCTTTAATCCTTTTTACATCTGGGTGTGTATTTCTGCGTGTTAATGACACTTATGTGTGTTTAAAGGCGTGTCCTTCCATAGAGCTTTACATTAAATCTAATTCAGCTCCAAGTTCTGCTCATTTTCCATTCAACAATATTCAATAACTATTACACCTTATAGTCTACTTTGATCTACTTGGTGTGTGTGTGACAGAAGTGTATTAGCATGTAATTTCCCTATGCAGCTGTGGCCAGATGTTTTGAGAAAGTCAAAGACCTTGAAGCATCAAACTTCGTGTCGTTCTCCAACTTACAACCATGGCTGAATGATGCAGTTTCAAACATGTTATCTTTTTAAAATCTTACTGAATAATGTTCTACTGTCTCTGTATTTTATTTCCTAACTAGTTATAGATGCTCATTTCAGAACCATTATGAACATTTTGGGGAAGAACTGTTGGTAGACTTGCAGTATGTGAAATCTGTATGTATGAGAAATTAGGGACATATCAAACAATCGTCTTTATGTAGAGATGACCAAGTAAGATATTGTGTTTAGTAACTGATTGGAAAGTTTAGGGTGTGAGTTGTTTTGGATGGTAAATTTGCTCTTGAATGGGACATGTGTTAAGTAGCCGTTAGCTAGATTCTGAGTAGCCGTTAGCTTGACTCTGACTGGCCATTAGCTAGATTCTGAGTAGCCGTTAGCTTGACTCTGACTGGCTATTAGCTTGATTCTGAGTAGCCGTTAGCTTGACTCTGACTGGCCATTAGCTAGATTCTGAGTAGCCGTTAGCTTGACTCTGACTGGCCATTAGCTAGATTTTGAGTAGCCGTTAGCTTGACTCTGACTGGCCATTAGCTAGATTTTGAGTAGCCGTTAGCTTGACTCTGACTGGCCATTAGCTAGAGTCTGAGTAGCCGTTAGCTTGACTCTGACTGGCCATTAGCTAGATTCTGAGTAGCTGTTAGCTTGACTCTGACTGGCCATTAGCTAGATTTTGAGTAGCCGTTAGCTTGACTCTGACTGGCCATTAGCTAGATTCTGAGTAGCCGTTAGCTTGACTCTGACTGGCCATTAGCTAGATTCTGAGTAGCTGTTAGCTTGACTCTGACTGGCCATTAGCTAGATTTTGAGTAGCCGTTAGCTTGACTCTGACTGGCCATTAGCTAGATTCTGAGTAGCCGTTAGCTTGACTGAAAAATGCTTACATTTGGATGTGTATTCACCCCCACTTCCTTTTTTATGTATCCAAACATCAGCAAAAACAACTTCTGACTACCAGGCGTGGTGTCCGGGGATATAAGCTTTTACATGTCAATCTCACTGCTCTGATAGGACAATACCCTGATTTCTGTTCGACATGCAGTCGGAGGTGCAGCGCGACTAATCCAGCAGAGGGGGAGGGTGCATGACAAGGTGCGTGATGAGGTGTGTGATGAGCAGTGTTGGGTAAGTTACTTTAAAATAGTAACTTAGTTACATTACTAGTTACTTCTTTCAAAAGTAACTCAGTTACTTTAAGTTACTCATTACTTTCAAAGTAACTAGTTACTAGGGAAAGTAACTATGTTATAATTAAAACAATTATATATTATAAATTGCACCTAAATGTACTGTGATTTATTGATGCTGAGGGCTTCATGTAAATTACTGGAGGATCTTTCAGAGCTGATCAATACATCAGTTACTTTTTTATTCTGTCTTTCTGACAGCCAGGTATCAAACAGACCAGAACTTCAACAGTTATCACTCTTAACTCATTTCAAGTTGCATCAAACTAAAATTTTTGTAACAAAAACGTTCAATCAAAACAACAGGATGGTCCTTAAACCAACTTATATATTTAATGTTGATCCATCCTACCTTTATTCAGTAGAGCTGCTGTTTTCTCATGACTGATGAGTTCAGTCTCCTCAGAAGGAGATCTTAGTTTACACTCAGCTTTGACCACAGGCTGCTATCAGAACAGAGCTGACACGGTTTTTCAGAACCAGCAGCACAGCTACGTCCAAAAAACCGACAAGCAACGACGAACTCCGACTCTTTCATCTCAGTTTTTGTTAAATCCAGTGGTTTCACCTTCTCACGGTCCAAAAACGTACAACGACATACAGGAGCTGCTAAAACTCCAACTTTACCGAGCCACCTGCTGTGTTTGGATGGCGCAGCGTGGGCCTGGAGGATGAGACCAGGTCCAGATCACAGCTCAGCGCGACCAGCTGCAGGCGGGTCTGCAGTCTCATTGTAGCAGGTGGAAAGGTCGAAACTTGATAAAGATGAGAAGCGATTGGAGAGCTCCAGATGAGGCGGAGGTGACTCCGGCCTCCGGGAACCGCGGGCGGTTAGAGTTCCGACCCGGGCCACCTCAGACCAGGAGGAGCAGATGAACCAGATCGGCCCGGTGTTGAGGTGAAGACCCGGTTCCTGGGTCTCTCGCTCCTATCTGAGTCCACTCACCATCCGGCGGGATCGGAACAGGTGCAGAGGTCTGAGGAGAACGGGGCGTGAAGCTGATCCACACCTGAGCCGGACCATCAGAGCTGTAGCCCGCAGCCGCCTCTGTCACCTCGACAGGACAGGAGGGATCTCAGCCTCTGGAGTTTCCGCCGGACAGACAATCGAACCATTGTTGGGTCCAACAGACGTCGCCAGCGGGAGTCACAGCGGTGTCCTCCTCGGCTCCCGCTGCGTTGCACGGAGGAGCGCTCAAAGGTGAACGGGGTGCGACTCGCGACCGGCTGCCCCCCCCCCCCATTATAAGGTCACACGCCTCCTCCGTTTCTTCCCGATGGCGCCGGGCCCGCCTGACTCAAAGTAACGAATAACGAGCCTAAAAAAAGCCCAGTAACGAGGAACGCGTTCCTGATTTTGGGAGACTAACGCGTTACCGTGTTCGTTACCGCAATAGTAACGTAGTTACTGTAACTCGTTACTTAATAACGCGTTACTCCCAACACTGGTGATGAGGTGCAGTTCTGTGCGGTCCAAATGGAACCAGCACCGGGTCCAGATCTGAAGCATGCAGCATCTTAACCTCCCTCCCGGCACAAACCTACAACGAACACCAAACCCCCCCAACCCGCCTTCTTCACAAATCGCACAGTTCCCGGGACACCGTATGATCCAAGTCGGTAGCCCGCTAAGAACGATTCCACATTTACATCCAAAATCCTTGTTTCCTTACGCATCAATATGTTAAAAACACGCAAATCTTAAACAAAAAGACAAATAACTTTGGTAAAAGTATGATACTTTTACTTTAAAAACTAAAGTTATGCTACTACTCAGACTGCACAGTAGTATACAGCTGTATTACCTTCACTGATGTGTGTGTGTATCTGTGTGTGTCGCTCTGAAGGCGTTTCAAACATTTAAAGTCCAGAACAGCAGCATTCATTACAAGGACCATTGTAGCTTAAAACCCCCTACTGTGTGTTATTGCTCTAACACATGTTACACACACACACACAGGATATTTGACATACTTTATTCATCTCAGCCTTTATGGACTGTAATCATGCAGCCGGCGGTGCGGTACAGTGTCAGTGGGTGTTGTGTTACTGTTAACGAAGGTGACCAAACACACCCACGCACACTCTGCCGCCCTGCTGTTTTAGGAGCCACGGTTCTGATGGAGCAGACCGAGGCGTCTCACTGGTCGCTGGCAGATGTCCAGCAGCCAATCACTGGCTTTTACCAATTAGAGCTCAATGTGTATAGAGCAGAACATTTTACAGGGACTGTTCGTGTGTGTGTGGTGAAATGTGTGTTTTCTAGAGCGTTCTTTGGTGTCATTTTTTATATGGTTGTGTGTATTTAAGTGTGTGTGTGTTGACTATGTATGGCAGATTTCCAACGGGACATTTACCCATTAAGATAACAAAATTGTAGTTCTGCCAAGGCTATTGGAGTCATTTTACTGTGAAGGTACAGTATGTGTGTGTTTTGCACTCATTTCCTTTATTATCGTCCCAGCAGCTAATTTATCACTACACCCCTGGTAGTGTGTTTTATTAGGCTGTTCTAATAACTAATAAAATGTTTCTACTACACATTTTACCAGACAAACCTTAAATTCACTTCTTCATTCCTTCCCAAGTTTTGTTGAGTCATTGTTTTCAGTTATTTACTCGATTTTCTGTTCAGTATTTAGTTTATTGACTCTAATTTCAAACACGAGCTGTTCCCAGTTCAAGAACATGTAGAATATCTAGACACAGGAACGTAACAGGACAGTTAAACCTGAACCCTATCTATCTATATCTATAATATTACATTATATATACATTATATCCATCACCTTAATGTTTAGACCTGCACACTGGTGAACTGATTAAACAGGATGCTAGTGGCAGGCTGGAACAGAATACCAGCTACATTCTTTATATACTAACGGATATTAGTATTTTTTTTTATTTTTGTTGTTGGTTATCTTAAAAAAAACAATCTACTAATCACCATATAAACAGAAAGAGTCCAAATCTCTAACTCTTCTAAAGTAGCAGACGTTTTATTGGTTCTAATGACCATTTAATAAGAATGAATCTCTTTTCTTTCAGTCTGCCAGAAATTCTCAGAAAGCAAACACACGTGAAGCATAAATCACTAAAAGAAGTAAAATCAGTTTATAGAATTGATTTTAAACTCAAGTGTAGAGAGTGGAAAAACAGTTCCTGAACACACTCCTCCAGACTGTTAACCAGCATCTGTATGAAGCAGGGAGGAAAGAATAAATAAATCTGTTCAGTAGCTGGAAAGTCATCAAGTCCTCAGTTGGAGGGCTCCACAAACACACTCTCTCCAGCACAGGCCATACACACACACACACACACACACACACACACACTGACCGAGGCTTGCATTACCACCAACACAAACAAAAGGGCAGAGCAAAAATCATCTTAGAAAAAATGTAGAGCAGACTGCCAAGGCTACGGTCCTCCCTGTTATCAAAATAAATCATACTAAAAAGTTGGATCTGTGTGTGTGTGTGTGTGTGTGTTGTAAGATTCGTGGGCGGCCGTGTAAGTGCTGCTTTTGTTTTCCATCCCACTTAAAAAGGTCAGAGCCCTTGGGAGTCATTACATCGCTCTTGATATTAATGTGTTTGAGCTCCAAATCACACGTGTGTGTCTGTGTGAGTTTCTCCTGATATAACTAGTCTGCGAAGTGCAGGCCATAATTGTATGGGCTAAAAGTGTTTGGTATTTTTCCACCTTCATTGTGTACTTCTGAAGCAGTGAGCAGCAACACACTTCAGGAAAAAGACCCGATATGTTTAGTAGACTTTGTGTTTTTATATATAACCAGTGCCACTGTTTTCATCTTCTAATATAAATCACGAGTAAAAAGTGTCCGTCTGTTACTCTTCAATCAGTAAAACTAACTAACATGAACAGAATCTGCCACTCCGGTGGATTTTTAGGCCAAACCTCAGTGCTGGGACCAGATTCAGAGCAGCCAGAAGTAGAAATCATGTCTTATCTTTGCTGTTTTATGATTGTAAATCATGTTTGAGCACCAGGATCCACCAGAATCAGATCTCCTTTGTCAAACTGAAATAATTTCTGACTGTTTTGACTATTTTATTATCTGAGGAATCCATGTAGCAGTGGCTCAGCCCACCTATCATTACGCACAGGGATATGTATGGTGCGCTCCATTTGTCCTCGGAAGTCAGAAAATCCGAGTTCTGAGTAGAAAATATCAACTGGAAACTTGTTTGGAAGTGTCTGAGTTCAGAAATACGTGTGATGCTTTTTATCTTCTGCCTCTAAATGAATTCAGAGTGTTTGTACGAGCGAATTAATTAAAGTCTAAAACAATGTTTTGAACGTGTGCTGCTAACTAAGGGAACATCTGTTGGTGTGTGAACCAAGAAGAAACAAAACTGTAAATCACATTTTACTTTGGTATCTCGACTTTTCCGACTTTCCAAACTGGAACGCTTGTGGTGTGACGTCATTCCTGGTTCCGACCTCCGAGGTAAATAGAATGCGGCATCAGATTCCTGCAGGCCCAGTCCACCTTTTGTCATTGTCGAGGCAACTTTACAACAACATGTGATTGGCTGATTGTCTTGTCTGTTTTTGTCCTAACCAATGAGAAAGCACACACACACATATTTTCTGCCTAGCAACATCAACACAAAAATTGTGGCTGGAAAAACATTTCTTGTTCATCTACAGATTAGTTTACAGTTTACATGTCTACCTGTCTGTCTGTGTCTATTCAGATAATGTTCTGCAGTTTGTAATCCATTTTGCAATTTGGGGACTTATTTCTCCACTCTAAAGGCTGCACTGCCCTCACATACATTATAATCGGTGTGGATTATTGATAGGGAGTTATGAATGACTTGTTTGTGGAACTCCTCCTCCAGGCTATGTAAATGAAGGAGCAGGGTTTTCATTATATTTTAAGAGCTACCCCTGTTCTGTTTTTACAGGCTAGTTTGGTACAATATAGGCTTTCTCCACAGGTAGTGAATAGGAGCCATATGGAAAACACTGTACTGGGCCTGAGCTGCCATGTTAGTAACACAGAAAGAGCATTGTGCCATAAGGACTGGAGGAAAAGGAAAGAATAGTGGGAGAAAGCAGAAAGGAAAGAGGAATAAAAAGTTAGATATGGGTCAGGATATCAGAGACAGGGCTATACAGGTCACATATAGGTCACAGGTGGGTCTCTAGGTAAGTTTAGGGTTCAGGGTTGGGTCAACAGAGGGCATTTCTCTAAGTGCATACACCATGACCCAGTTGGCTTTTCATACACAAATTACGAGACTTTTCCATATTCCCACCTCTTGCTGCCTTGCTAACAGCCACTGTGAAACCTTTCCACTGCCGATATGAAAGAGCCACATTCTGTCATGTTCTTGTGGTCAGTTTTGCTGTTTCTTCCCTGTGTGTTCTTCCTCCTGTCTCCCTGCACTAATCCTCCACAGGTGTATCTTGTTACCCTGATCGCCTTCTTTGTGTATTAAAGCACCCTTGTCTTTTCACTCCCTGTCAGATCCCCTGTTTGTCCTGCCCTGTGTGTTGTCCTATTGTCACTGTTTGTTTTTTTTTGTTCTCATTGGTTTTGATAGCTTAGGCTTTTTGTGAGGTCCTTTGTTCAGTTACTTCCTCCATCCTCTTTTCTTTGGATTCTTACCCACACCGATTCATGACACAATAAGGCAAGTGACCATAGTTGATCACTTATGCATTGTGGGGTTTTAACATGACTTTTGAACTCTTTATTAACAGTATAGTTTAAAAACACTGTATAAGTAGCTAAGGATAAGATCTTAACATCCTGTTTTTTAAAACACTGTATTAGTAGTCAATGATGATTGAAATATGTGGGCCAGGACAGATCTGTTAGGATGATCCAGTGCAGCAATATATCATAAAGACGAGAAGAAAAAGGTTACGGTCCTTTGTAACCATAGCAACTGTACTACAAGGATGCAGGAGGTCCAGAGCCAGCAGTGGAAAAAGGGGGAGGAGCCACACCCTCAGTTGGAGCTGTTTAATCCTTTAACACCAATCACATTCTATCTGATCCACAAACTCTACAGTTTGAACAAGATTAGTATTTTCCTCTTAAAGCTGCTGTGTGGATACTTGTACAGGTTTTCTGCCCTCTGGTGGAACATTTAGGTACTACATTTTGCAAAAACAATTTTAATTTAATTTTATTATTGTTGCATTATTATATAATTAGAAAATCAATATTATATAAAAGAAAACATTCGTAGCCAACAAATATTTTAGTCTTAAAAAATCAGTTTTCTGATCATTATCTCATGTATCAGGTACTAAAGGGTTCAGACTGTTGGTTCCCTGGTGCTCCTGGTTCTGTGGTGAAATGTGAGCCTGCCTCCTGATCAGGGGGATATTTGTGCTTAACGTTGACAGCAGTGATAAAAGGCCATGCTAAATAGTGCTCTTTAAATTTAGATTTGCAGCCTAAACCGGAAACCTTTTGAAAAAAGTAAATTAAAAAAAGAGTTAGGAATAAAGTAACACCTTTTAAAAAACGTTTACAAAAAGTACAAACAATTCAAAAACAGTAAAAGGAATTATAACTAAAATTCTTTTGAAAGAAAACTAGAATGTACTTTTATTTGTCTGTAATAACACTCTACATGTAAAATTTCAACTAATTTCAATACGCCTTTAAAGGAATAAATAATATCTACTTTTTTAATGTTTTGACAAAAATAACACCAACCCTAACCCTAACGTGCTCCTTCTTCACTGACATCAACCGTGACAGTTTGGTACAATAAGTCTCATTACAGCACTAATTAGGCGCACCGATCGATCGGGCTCGATCACGTTAATTTGAGGGGATCGTAAATCGACCATATTCCCATCCGATCCTCGATCTTGTTATAAACTTTTAAATCAGCTTTTTTCTCCTGTTCCCGGGAGGTGCAGACTGCCTCCCTCCCTTCTGCGCGCTACATCACGTCCGTGCTGCACATCAGGGTTTCCCCCAGCGCTTTATAAGCCTGGCGGCCCGCCAGACTTTCATCGGACCCCGCCAGGCTAAACCTCAGAGAAGTTGTACCCGAGATGAAAGCTAACAGCTGCTAGCGCAGCTGCTAACACTTCAAACTACAACAAAGTGAGCTGGTTCAGCTCTCCACTCGTCTCTTTCTCTATAGTTGCAGTCCGTATGACAGAAAAAGCAAAAACGGAGTTCACTGATCTGAGAGCGGACAGCGTCGCCGGTGGCGGTAGCTTCAGCGTGCATCGGACACAACTTGAGGCTAAATGCAGAACGTATCTTTCCAGCGTGTCTCTCATTAGAGGGGTGCGGGGGAGAACTGTCCCGTGGCTGCGATCAAACAGCAATGACTCCGCGTTTAATCGGTAGATTATCCCATAGTTTATCTGCTATGTCCTCGTTTTTACAAGGCGCATTAAATGCACCATAAGTAAAATCTACGGGAGCCGAGTAGGCGGGTGGTGCGCAGCCGCAGTTAGAAAACCTATAAGGTGAAGAGATGAGCAGCATTAAGTGAATCTGGACGATTTCTGCTCTGTTAGTCAGAATAGAGACACTATGTTGAAGTTATTTACACAATGCACAGAGTTAATGCTGGAAGTGTTTATTAGAGTAGGTTTAACAAGTGTTTTTATAAAATTACACGCAGAAAGTTCTATTAATTAAAGGAGGACCTGAGAAAAGGGCTTTGGTAATGGTTCACATCTCTTGTTTTATTTTTAAGCACCTTTTTTTATTGGCTTTATTAATTAATTGCTTATATTTTGTGTGTGTATATATATATATATATATATATATATATATATATATATATATATATATATATATATATACGAGGACACTACCTCATGTTTTGTGAGTATTCATTCAATTTACTCAATAAAAATGGAAACATTAAAGTAATTGGCTTCTAGTTATGAAAAATACAAGATCAGCAAAAACAATCGAGATCGGCAGGAAAGGTTGTCTAAAGATCAGTGATCGGCCAGAAAACTGCAATCGGTGCACCCCTAGCACTAATAGATGAGAGCATTCAAAACTAATAAACTTTCACTGAGGACAAGGTCAAACAAGACCTCTCTGCAGCAGGAACTCCATCCAGTAAACTCATCGGTGTCTTGGGATAATTACATTCAAACCATCAAACCCATCATGGCCACAGGTTCCATTCGAGGGGATTTAGTGAAGTTGTGGTACATATAAATTCTTTGACCACGAATAAATTAAAACTCACTACAGAGAAACAAAAGTACAGAGTGGCTGTAAGAAATGGAAAAGTGAGCAGACGGAGAAGCTGAGGTTGAACTTCGAGGTATTTATTTAGGAGAACGACATCAGAAAGGAAAGGAACTTTGACTCTGCAGTGATTAGAGAGATTACCAAATAGAGGCTGACGCAAGATTGGCAGGGAGACTCACCAACTCTCTAAAGGATATTTCCTGAAAAACAGGAACATATAATCTCATGCAGTGACGCATTCACAGGATACTTACTTTGACTGATATGTGCTGAAATGCATTGGCGTTGTGACGGACTGCTAACATCGGCCTGGGTGCGCTCATTCTCTGTCAACTCATGCATTTATTCCCTTCATCCAGTGAAAATTTGAGACCTCATTATTCATAAGCTGTCAATCAAGAGGGTAGAGTTGAGTTTGTGCCAAAGTGAAAAATACTTCCTGTAGGCGTCACTTATCAGGAAAGTTCAGCTAAAACGTGAGCATCTCCTGAAAGATTCAGTCGTTTTAAGCTTTTATCTTGAAGGACGGAGCTGCAGTGTGGAAGCGTATTGCATTCACCCGAAAAACATTTAAAAGCTCCGTTTTTCCCCAAATTAACGCGATAACTTTTAGTTTACAAAAATTCAAAAGCGTTGTTTTCCCGAATTAATGAAAACATTTCAATTTTTTAAAAAAAGCTCGTTTTTCTGAATTAACGAGATAACGGCCCGCAGTCTGCGGGGAGCTAATGGCTGTTTGGTTGAGGCTGACTGTGAGCTTTTAGGAGAAAACGTAAATTCTATTGTGAGTATTATCCTTCTGAATCATTCACTGACAAACGCTGAGGAAGCAGTTCTTCTAATTTGTCCTTCGACCTTAACTTTATCTACATAAAGTCTAGCTGCCATGTTTACCGTCACATTCAGGATCAAATACCTACAGCCAATCAGAAGCGAGGGCTGTGCATATCATTAATACTAATGAGAATCCTGCAAACTCAGGTGTAAAACGGCAAACTTCTAAAGCTTATATTAGAAGCATCAAAGCTTCTTTCTTTATAAAAATTACACAGATAGCATTGAATTACACTAGAGAACAATGCAAAACTATAAAAAAAAAACGAGTGAACCAAACTTTTAAACTTGTTTTTTGTGTTGCTGTATTGTGATATTCTACTTTATTGTCTTAGGTTCAAACTGCACCATTGTTTCGTTAAATAAATTCAAGATTTTTTTTTTTGGTCAAAAATGTCCTCCGTTTAGTTCATGGCATGTTATTAAGGGGGTGGGTCCCAAAACCGGACTAAACCATGACTACAAGTATGCATTTTATTGTCTTTACATTAATACTTGGTATAAAAAACTTACCAATTATTATATATTATAAGTGATTCAATCTTAGGTTGAGGAAAAAATGCTTAACATACCCTCCCCTCTGGTAGGACATAAAAAGTGCACTCATTTACTCACAGATATGGAGAATATTTGTATATTAGATGAATATTATAGTACAAATTCAACAAAGGAAAAAAAAGATTTTTAGGAAAATATACAATATTTGAATTTCTGTATCGGCTAAATAATTTACAACCTTCTTAGGAAGGTTTGTTTACGAGTTCACTAAACCTCAATTAAAGTATCTAAAATCTATCTAATCAAAAACTTTCTATAAATAATTTCCACCCCATAATAAAGTATTAGACTTGACATTTTTGTCTAAAACAGCCAAATCAAAATGTAAACTAAGAGTTGATTTCTATCCAGCTGTGACCAAATGAACCTATCTGCTTGGATTTATTGTGTAATGCTGAATTTCAGTGTTACTTGGCAGAACAGTATTGGATGGAAACACCGAATATCAGCTTTACTTTCCTGCCCCCTGTGTGCTCACCCTGTTGTACCTTCTGCACATCGGCCAGATGTGTGCATGTGGAGGTCAGAGGAACAAGATGAGGAGGCAGATAGAGGTGTAATTTCACACCTGCTGGGTTCATGGCCTCAGAAATAATGACAGGCGAGGGACCTGACGAGGAGTTTGAATAATTATGTCTCTGTTCTGCTTTTGTTTAAAGAAAAAAAAAACAACTGAAGTGCTAAAATTCCTAGTAAATGTTAAGGTTCCAGAAAGGTCCAGTGGGGTAAAGATGTGATAATGTTCTTCACATGCACTCCCTCAGCTTTCTTGTTTTTAAAGTGCCCATGACATCGGTTTCCATGTTTTCTGACTTATCTATCATGTTGCAACGTTGAGTTCTCACCTTAAACCTGCCAGAAAGAGCAAAACACGGCGTCCATCTGTCTCCTAGTACAGCCAGTGAGAAGCTCTTCCAGATTTCAGACCCAGGTTTCAAACCGTTTTTTTCACTCCAGCCCGCTATGAGGTCATAGTGATCCGGACGGTAAATTCTCCTCCCACATGCACGTTCACGACAACTGGAGCGAGGCAGTGCCGCCGCCATTGCCCATAGACCGTGTAGTGTTCAGTTTCGTTTCTCTTTCACGCGACGGCACTGCCCCCTGCTGCAGCAGAAGTGTCAGGCTGCCAAATAAGGAGAAACCCAGCAGAACCGGAAGGCGGCGCTTTCTTCTGATCTCTGAGTTGCTCGTTAGGAAATAATTACAGCGTATTTTGAGTTATAATGGTGCAACGCTAATCTAGAGGCATCAAAGATTACATCTGTTTAATATAAAGTGATTTAAATATGGAGTCACAGGCACTTTAAAGCAGCAATGTGGAGTTTTTCAGCAAGAGAGTAGTTTTATAAACCAACGTACCACGGTCCCTCCCAAAACATCCATTCTCCCCTCCTCCCAGTTTCTATAGCCCCACCTCGACATGTGCGCGCACTCACACGGCGCGTCATTCAGGTCTCTAAGCCAGGCAGAACTGTGCAGCTTCTGCTCAAACTATGATTACATTGCAGGGTTCAATCCTTCACAGTTCACAAATCATGTTCTCACACTACGAGGCTCTGAGACCTGTCTGTCACTGTTTTTATGAAACGTTGGTCATGAATGTCGAGTGCTGCACTGAAGCTGCAGAACCCTGAAATGAGGAAACGCTCTCGCTCCAGAATGAGTCCTCGACCAAAATAAACACGTATCCTTGGCAAGCCTTGCCAGTCTGTGTGGAGAAATGTTTAAATTTTTTTTTTTAAATCCCCTCAGTAGCCGGGCAATGAATAACTTTAATAGAAATGAGCTCTGGATCCTCCAACAGGAAGACATGGAGTGTCCTGGGCACGCACGGCCCCCACCTCATCAGATTTGTGCAAAGCGTGTGCACGTTGACTGACAGCCGACAATGCAGAAATTTGAATTTCATTGGCTCAAAAAGTTTGCCTGTCAGAAAGAATTCAAAGGTGTCTATAGGAGGAAGGAGGGTCCACGTGTTTCCCAACTGTCTGTTTATTTATCCACGACCCATGTCTTTCCGACCCCCACGCGTTTCCCCGACTTTTTGTTTATTTCTGACTGAGTTATTGTGCATGTTGTCATGCCCTGTCCTTTAACAGTAACATTTAAACACATAATGAGTAATTGGTTTTGGGCCGGGGATCAAACCCACACACTCCTGCACTGAGTCAGTGTCACTAACCACTAGACTACAGTGTCTGAATGAAGTCCTGAAGTCATAATGGTTATAACGTTTCTTTTTCAGCCTATCAAGGTTGACACATTGAGAAGAAGACTGAGTTACATTTATATTTCAAATATGACAAACTACTGCTTTTACAGTAGCAAGATGATTGTATCTGTACAGTTTAAACATCATCAGCTCTCTGACATTAAAATCAGGTTCTATGTGCCTTATTACTTTGAGCACCAGTGCTGCACTGCCTACCCAGCATGCACCCCGTTGTGTGCAACTTCCCGCCGGCCCGCGAAAACACCTGGAAAAATGAATGTGGCTCTTTCAGGTTTTTAGTTGATAGCCCCTGACATAGGGGCTTTAACTCATGTAGTAAGATATTTAAAATACCGTAATTGGAATGAATGGATTAATCTGTATGTGACCTGATTTGACCATGAATCAGACTATTACTATACTATATAATGTCAAATTGAATTGATTTATTGTGAAATTCTTCATCAAACCCTGGATGTTTTGGGCCTAATTGGTTCAGATTCGTGTCTCGTCTACGTTGACTCCAGTAGTTGCTGATGTCCCTCAGGTCTTCCTGAAAGGCTCTGCTGAGGTAAAATACTTTGGTTTGTAACCAGTTACTTGCAGAAATAATCAGATTAACATCAGATTCATCTGTGCTTACGTGCTCTTTGCCAAGAGTATGGGGCAGATCTGACTCCAGCTGTAAACATCCCCAAAATAGTTTCTTGTTTTTCTGCCTGCAGCTTCACTCCAAACACCACTTTCAATTGATTAAATGAAAATAGTAAACATGGTTATGAGAACAAAAGGTAATCAGTTAAAGAACAGAATCATTTTAATAAAACACTGGCACGAGATAACAATACGGTTCAAACCACGGCACGCTCTGAAAATGACCCTAATGTGTGTGCAAAACCTCCAGCAACATACCCAACTGAATAAAACACAACGCTAATGGGAACAAGGTTTAAAATCAAGAGAAAAGTAGATCAGAAAATGTTTGTGATAAAACGAGTGTATCTGCTCGCCCTGCTGTTGAACTGTGGGTCTGTACGCCATTATGAGAAGACTAACATCACGGAGCCTGAGAACAGTAAAATACACACACACACCTACACACACAGCTGTCGAGGTGTGAAACCAGACGAGACGATGCTCCAGTAAACAGATTGTTGAACTTGTGATGTTTCCTGGTCCAGCGGAGGTCAAAGTTCTATTTGTCTGAGCTGAGATTATTCTAATACATGAACAATAAGAAAAAAGCTGTAGAGAGAAATTAGAGCTTTTCTCAGAAACTAATGGAGACCAAAGCTTGGGTCTCACCATGTGATGTCATAGCTTTACATCTTTAGGCCTCGACCAGTAAGGAATCCCAGACCGTCCACCTTCACCAGCTCCTCCGATGGGACCCCAAAAGGTGTTCCTCAGGAGACTTGGTTAGGAGCCTTTTCTAAATCCACTAAACACACGTGGACTGGTTGGGCAAACTCTGACCCCTCCACCATCCCTGACGACGAATTTAGTAGTTGACATGTCGTTTATGTTTTTCAAAGCTGTTTTCACTGCCTTTCTGTCGTCCGTCCCCTTTCTCGCGGCCAGAACCTGGAGCAACCCGTCTTGTCTTGCATCCAGCAGCTCCTCTCTGATTGACCTGGTTATATTGGACTATTCCACTGGGCTGTTAGACCCGACAACGAGGTGTTGCATCTCCACCAGACCCAGAGCACGAAGCGGAGATGCAACACCTCGTTGTCGGGTTGTGCTCTGGGTCTGGCTGAATTTCATGCTGCTGATCTGTGGAGCAATGCTCTGTGTTTTGGGTCCAGCAGAGCTTATGCTCCAGGTCTGTAGAGCTCCAAGCTGCAGGTCTACGAAGCAAAGCTCCGTGTCTGGTGGAGCTCCGTGCTCCGAGTCCGGTGGAGCTTCGTGTTCTGGTTACTGTGGTGCTTTGTTCTCCGTGTCCGGTGGAGCATTGTGCTGCTGGTCTGCGGAGCTTCCTGCTGAAGCAAGCAGCAGTTTTGAACACTTACAGGAATGTTGCACTTTATCGTCTCGTCTTCTTCCGCTTATCCGGGTCGCGGGGGCAGCATCCCAATTAGGGAGTTCCAGACGGTCTTCTCCCCAGCCACTTCCACCAGCTCCTCCGGCAGGATCCCAAGGCGCTCCAGGGCCAATGCTACTGTTAAAGATTTGTTTGTTGCTACAAGCTGCAAATTTCATTAAAGGTTTAATAAACTATTATCCTGTTTTATTATTTTTAGTTTGCACATACCTTAAACACTGTAAGCTAATGATAGTAATATAAGAGCAGCTGCATGCAGGTGCAATAACCTGTAGCCTTTATGTCCAATGTAAGCATGATCCGATTAGTAGACTAATCCTAAAAACAAACGGTAGTCGACTATCAAAATAATAATTTGTGGCAGCCCTAAGTCACAATACAGGGGCAATGATACGATATATCACGATACTACAAGCAGTTCAATTGAGCTATTTATTCAGTTAACTGTTGGAAAACCTTTAGCTTTATGCTAACGCTACGTTGTCATGGTATCTAGCCACATGTGCTCACAAATGTGTCGTGTTCTACGAGTATTTGACTCTGCCGTTGCAGATTTTAGCAAGCGGAGGTTGAAATACAACACAAAAATGAACTACCACTTTTCATTTTTGCATGTAAATTGTTAATAAAAAAATCTATATTGTGTTTTAAGAAAATCAATAAAATATTGTAACATGAAATATTGCGATATATCACTGAAGCGATTTTTTCCTTACACCCCCAGTCCTGACCAGACTGAAGAGACCAGTTACAACGTGGGTTTCTGCCATCTTTAAACAGCTCTTATTGGAAAAAATGTCACAGCAGTTTCTCTTTTTATAAACTACAGGAGAAGAGAGTTCAGCAAATATTACATTTCGGCTGTAATTTAGCTGCTTTTCTAACGGTGAATGAAGATGTTTCTGAAGGTTGTCTCAGTCACCTGACATTCTGTATTTAATATGAGAACAAAGATCAACTTCTATTAATTAAAATTCAACCATTTCTGGTTGTTGGATACTTAAAGTTTTTACCAAATTCTGATTAAAAAGTAAAATAAACTATTTCCCTAAGTCACTGCAAGGTAAACTTTATGACTGTAGAAAAAAATAGCTGTGATCAGTTTATATTTACACTGATCATTAAACTTATTCCACTTAACAAACCATTGAAGTCCTCATCAGAATGACACATGATTTGATCTGACATTTATCTAAACGTCAATACGAGCAATAATCCAAAAAGTTACCGTTTTTATTGCATTTTTTGAATCTTTAGACCATAAAAAGCCAATAAAAAGGCCGGTCTGTGCTTTAGGGCCCCTCTGAGTTTATATGTGGTGACGCCACATCAGGCGCCGCAGGGCTTTAATGACCTGATCAGATTGAATTTATCATCCAGGACAAAATGCTGGCTAAGTGGAGGTCAGCTCCCGAGTCAGAGTCTGCTTTTATTATTCAGCGTTTGGGTTTTACGAGATCAATTGATCGAGCTGCTATTGAGGCAGACAGACACAAAAAGAGCTTGTTGGTGCGATTTACAACTCGTCAGAGGTCACGGGGAGCATCTTCAAAGGATGACATAATAGAGTTAGAATGACATCAGCAGCACCAACGGTTAAATACAAGAGCTGGATTGAAAAATCAAATTAAAAAACAGATTACAAATCTGACATTAGACGACTTTAGAGGATTACTGTTTCATTGGACAAGAAATATAAAATAATGGGTGATTTAGGACTTTTAAGTATAATTAGAGGAATTACACAATTAACTCTGCTTCCTGCTATATAAAAACCCAGTTAGTGGTAACGGCAACAATATTTATAACAAGTTAAAATGCATATAAGAGCAAGCTGAACATAAACTAAGTGGGCTTCTTTTACTTACTCTTGTTTATCTGTTTTCTTCACAATTAGCCTCTATAAAACATGCCAATAGTAGAAAGTGTTGGTGTATGTTTCTGTTAATAAGAACACAAATGGAATCACATTTAGGTTGTTTCATCTTAAAGCCGCACTCTGGATTATTTCAGCAAGAGAGCAGTTTTTGAATCTAACGTCCAAAGGCTCCTCCTCAAAACATCTCGACAACGCGCGTCCGGTCGTGTGTGCGCGCGTGCACGCGGCGCATATACTTCGGGCATAAACTGTACAGCTCAATGTGTAGGGTTTAATCTGTCTGTACCCTGTCTACGCGCAGGGTACAGAGACATGAGACGGAAGTGCTCGTATAAACAGACAGGCAACTTCTGCTTCAACCAGAAACACCTGGATCTCGGTGTCGCTCCAGTTTGTCATCTCTGCTGAGTGTTTACAAATGCACAACAGCTTTCCCATGTTTACCTGATTTTTAAATACTTTCTCTGGTCGGGGGTTGGATCATTTTTGCCACGTTATTAGTGACTCCTCCCTCTGTTGCGCCAAGGCATAATCTTCATTCACAAGTCTGACGTTGCGGGAATATTACTACCAAGCGTGCCGGCACGAATGCCGCAAAATTGCCGCATCGCCATGCCGCCACAGCGCTTTCATAAGACACATCGTGGCGGCAGTATTGCGCTGATTTGTCGGCACGGTGTGTCTTATGAAAGCGGCTCTTGGGATCCCCCAGGAGGAACTGGAGAGGGTTACTGGGATGTCTGGGTTTACGAATGACCCAAACATGTCACAGGTACTTCCTGATGTAGTTTGTAGGGTCATGTCGTGCACTGCTCAGATTTCCTCTCACAGTCGGACTTTTGTGTTGTTATTCTTAGATTTCAGTCTTAAAAAGCTCTCCCAGGAACAAATGTTGTTTTGGCATTTTGCTACAATCAACACTGAAGCTTGCATTAGAAAGCTGCTTTTTATGAGATGTTTTTCACTCATCCAACTCTAATAAATCCAATAATAATCTCGATGATTTCTTTTAAAAATCCTGATTGATCAAAGTGTGTCGACAGAACGAATGTCCAGGTTTCCTAAACAGACACATAATACGAGGCTGTCTTGATGTATAGGTTCATAGAGATGTTGTGTGGTTTCAGCTGCCGCCGGTGATGATCGAATCAGACCGAGATGATGTCATATCTGTCTGGATGGAAGTTGTGTGTGTGTGTGTGTTTTGCTTTAAGAGTTATAAAAACAGACAGACCTCAGCGTTATTGTAAATCTCTCTCATGTTTTTTCCTTGCTGTTGTTCGATTTTTCACCGTGACGATGAGACACGTGTAATTACCGGCAGTGCTCTCAGCCTGAGGGGTTGATATATGGAGAATTACTCAGGATTAGCTTGACCGCTATTACAGGGGCCACGAGGAGAGACGCCGTCGTATTCAATAATGGAAATCATCATGTGCGGTCATGATTTTTTAAGTGAGGGTTTTGGTGAAAATCAATGGAGCCACCAACGTTTAACCGTTATAATTCTGAGGTGGAAAAACGCCATCGTAAAATACGAATCTGAACAAAGAGCTGGGACATTTCCACGGATAAAACAAAAAAAGTTGAAAAATCAAATATTTTTATAAATTATTTTTAATGTTTTGGTGTCTGACAATTGAAAAACAACTCAAGAGTTTCAGGCTAAAACCACACTAAATACTTTTAACAACACCTAATTTATTTACACTTTTCAAAGCAAACTTTCATCAGGTCATTCCAAGTTTTTACGGGGGATTTAGCCACCTGTTCAATCATTATCAGGTCTTGTACCTGAACTTGACAGCTTATTACGCAGCGTCTTCTTAAAACATGAAAAACCTGGACAAGTAGAGGACAAAAGAAGAGCCAGGCCGAAAACAACGCATTAGGATCTGAGAGTCGTTTCTTCAAGATAAAAACTCTGACACAGGACCTATGAGCTGAATCATCATCAGCTGATCAGTCGGACATGTTTTTGGCCAGTAGCGCTTTAGGATTCATCTTCTTGGTGCTAAAATCCTTTTGATCTCTCAACTAAATGCTGCAATCTTTGGTGAATTTTGAATATTCAGCCAAAGAATAAACACTGGCTCAGTTCAAGGGAACAACACCCACTAAGACTGGTACTGTAATATAATTAGGGGTGCACATCATAAGGTACTTAAGTAAGTACCAGGCGTTAGCCCTGTACAGTAAATACAATACACCCCCCACCTCTACCCGAACATTACCACGCTGACTTGTAATGGCAGCGTGGATTTAGAGAGAGAATCGGAGCTTGAGGTCATGAGAACTCTGCTATTGATGGTAGACGTAACGTTGGTATGCAAAAGAGCGTAGTGGTAAAAGGAACTGGTACGCATTTTGAACTTAGTGCACCCATCATATTAACTAAGTGAAATGAGGAGAGGTCAGAGATGTTGATTCAGAAAAATATTGAAAAGTTAGCTGGTTACACTTGAGCCTTCACAGTTTTGCCACATTTGATGGTTTGTCACAGAATGAGTTGTGATGAATTTGAATATCTGTTGACTTGGTTTGTATAGGGTTAGGGTTACTCCTTCAGAAGCCAATGATGAGTCCGTAAACCCAAAAAATGTGTAAGTTTATTTAAAGAGAATAAATTAATGATTTATTAGAAAAGTTTTCTTGTCCAGTGATTGGACCGCCCTAGCTCCCGCCTTGATCTGCTACGTGATCCACAATGCACCGGATCCTTCATGTTCCTCCTGCAGGTGGTGGGTCCACAGCTGGATGAGCCCATGTATCCGGTTTGGGCTAACCCTGGGCTGGATACTAGGACTCTGTGCTGTTACTTTCATGAAGGGTTTACTGAACCACTCTTTGTCTCATCCTTCAATTAGGACCAATGTGCCATGGAGACCCTACTAGGGCACACAGCATAGCTCCTAGGATCATTAGGGCACTCAGAATCCTCCACCACGGCATGGTGACAGTTCAAGGAGGAACTTCAGCCTTAGAGATAGGGCGAGGAGCTCGGACATTCGGGAGAGACTCGGAGTAGAACCGCTGCTCCTCCAAATCGAGAGGAGCCAGCTGAGGTGGTTCGGGCATCTTGTTAGGATGCCTCCTGGACGCCTCTCTGGCCTGGTGCTTTGGGCATGTCTTGCCTGCAAGAGGCAGGTTGACCCAGGACAAACTGTACATCTCCAACCTGGCCCGGGAACGCCTCGGGGTCCTGCTGTTGAAGGTCACCGGGGAGAGGACGGTCTGGGATTCGCTACTTGGAATGCTACCCTCGTGACGCGGACCTGGATAAGTAGAAGACAGCGAGGCGATTGATTTAAACATACATGAACATGATCTCAGCTTTTACAATGACAGTAATAAAAATACAATATTTGTACATGTTCAAAATATCCTGTCTCTTCTCCATATTGCTCAGAAATCTAAATCTTCCCTGTTTCCATGAGTTCATCTTGTTACTTGCTATAGTGATGCGTCGCTGTACGCTACAGGTTTCAGCATCTAGTTCGTCCTCTCTAGTCCGTCTCCAGATGCTTAGCTGCAGGTGGACCACACATTATTATCCCCGGGTGTCTAAATAAGAAGACGCTGAAAGACGTTTTCAGACTGTTTGAGGTTGTGACAGCTGCACACTGATGGATGCCATGTTGGGCCGTTTTCAGGTATGAGGGTCAGGTGCAGCAGACAGATGCTTCATTAACATCCCAGTCCTGCAGCTTTAATCCCAGCATCACTCATCCCTGGCTCTCATCCTCCTCTCTCTGTCGTTTCTCTCTCCACACCTCGTTGCAGAAGAGGAGGAATGATTCTTGACCAGATGGAGATTTGCAGAGAACAGACTCCACAGGTGAGATAAAGCTAAGATGTAGACGTGATCAAGACAAAGTTAGAAACGTGATTTTTATGCGACTCTTAAAGAGAAGAAGCTGTTTTTAGTTTTCCTTCCTTTTAATCCTCTCCCTTCCTAACCCATCATGTCTCGTATCAACAGGTCTCCTCGTTTCAGCACCAACTGACAGAGAAGTCATTTTCTCCCCTTTTCAACTCCTAATCTGTTTTATTATCAAGCTCTCAGACAGGTTAGACACTGTAATTGCCCTGCTTGTCAGATCAGTTGAACTTTAGCAGGAAAACCTTTCAGCACCTTGAACTTTGGCTGCTGTTTGGCTCAAAATGTCAAACTGTTAACATGAAAGCACAGCGAGCTACTTTCCTCCACTCTGTAGCTGTGTGTTCATTAAATGTAGGAAGGTAGAACCTACAAATAAATTAGATGATTTGATTTTATTAGGATTACATTTATGCTAAAGGTCTGCATGGAAATCAGGGTGTTTTTCAGTTTTTAATGATGACTTTCTACACTTTGTAACATCTCAAAGTCCTAAAACGCTTGTAGGAATAAGACGTTTTAGTGACTGTCTGAGTCATTTAGAAATCTGACTCAAAGTATTTTCCTCTCCTGACTTTCTGACCTATCAGCTGGTGAAAAACCAGCCTTTGAATTGAGTCAAACCTCGGCCAGAGACCTGAATAAGTGAGAGACTATGTGACTCAGACTAATCAGGGTTGAGGAAATGGGGAACCAGAACATTCTGATGAGAATAGACTCTCAGTACAAGACTTTCATCTATGAAGGCAAACAACTTGACACTGTTGGGACACTGTGAGGAGGTCCAGTGAGCATTAGACCAGATTATCAGCCTTGTGGAGTTCCTGAGGGAGTCACAGGACTAGTCGTTCAGTAATTTGTGGCCTTGAAGAAGACATGCGACCCTTTCCCATGAGGCATTCTGTTGGGTGTGCTGCAGGAATTCATGTTCCTGGAGTCACTTTTAAAGAGCATATATTAAGTTCTTTTTTTTTTTTAAATTCTGATAAAACTCTGTCCAAAAATACTATTTGAAATGTTTATTGAGGGTATTTTGTTTTACAATACATTTTTTTAAACCATTTTTCTAGTCAAAAGTGCCGCTTTTTGCAAAGCTTCTAAAAACGCTTTTTTTTCATATGTGGACCTGTGACGTCAGCTAAGGGAGCTCCTAGCTAGGTGGCGCTGCTTACAGTGTTGTCTGATGTAGATAAATAAAGTATTTGTAGGATAATTTAACACTCTGTACGATCAATAATCCCATAAATATGATCAATTGAGCCCTTTGTTGTGTGGAGTTTGTGTAACAGATGCTTGTTTTAATCATTGTGTAGATTTTTTAAAGCTAAACTACTTTAACATCTCAGACTGGCACCGCTCTAGTCTGCCAGCTGCCTGCTCGCTGTCGGCGATGAGTTGTTAGTTTTAGGTTAGAGCGCTCTTTAATCGAGTCGGTGTGAATTCATTTTAATAAAAAATGCTAAATTATTATGTTTATGAATGCCAATCGCCAGTCTGTCAGGACACTGAGTCAACAACGGGACGGCTTCCTTACCGGTACGGTGACTTCTGTTTGGAGACGAAAAACCCCGGTGGTCCTGGTCTAGTCCAGGACTGGATGTGATGGAGTCCCACATACCGACGAAAAACATTCAGTGTGACTCTAAACAGGCGCCGTTACTTCGATCCATTCACCGGAACCGCTGTTAGCACACAGCAGCTAACAGGAGCTAACGGGGAGACTTGAGTCTCGTTTCCATGCCAGGTTTGGTACGGTTCGTGGTGGGTCGTAATCCGGTACCGATCAGCGATTTCATGAGAGCATTTCCTTCAGGTGTCTGACCCTCACCTGGCTGGCGGGGTACAGTAAATCCATGCCGCGATGCTCTCCAGAGGGGCTTCCCGTTCCCAGCGGCTCCCAAGAGGGGATTCCCGTTCCCAGCGGGGCTACCAAGAGGGGATTCCCAGCGGGGTTTCCAGCCTGACCCGACACTGTTTCGGTCAGCCTCGAACCGTTTAGCTGCATCCTGTGAAACTTTTTATAAACTCTTTCATTTCTTAACAATCCACCTGAACGCAGCTCAATGTTTGGAGCTCTGATGATCAAAACCTGGTGCTAAACGCTGGTATTTTACCCAGACCCAAGTGAGGAGGTGGGTCACGGTCTACAGCTGGACCGACAGGGTACAGCCTTACAGGACTGATTGTTTTTATCTTTTTTTTTTTATCTTAATAAAATAACTTCTCACTATAGTAATAAAGTAATAAAATAACGGCACTCTGGGGGTTTGTTTTGCTCGTCACAAGTAGTGAATAGTGGATCAGTTTTCTATATAGAGAACGAACGGTCTCCCTGAACTGTCGTCACTTCCGGTTTGGTGAAAAAATTGACAATTCTCACAAAAATGAATCCAAGAGCCTAAATAAGCTGAATTTGTGTACATTTTTATTCAGAAAAAGTTTCTATTATATTTCTCTAAACATTTGTTTAAGGGAGTGTCTAACTTAAAATATGCTCTTTAATGGCTGTCCGGTACTCTGTTTAGCATAAGTATGAACTCTAAACACAGCAGGGTAAACTCAACAGTCCTTTATTGAAATCCAGGGTTGGTACACGATAATCCAATCAGAAAATACCAACTGAAAACCCATAGTAGAGGCTGAAACTTGGATCCCAGAGGAAACGTGAGGGTGATGAGTCTTTTGGACTCACAGGACACATTCCTGAAGCGGAGCGTCAGTGAGCGCTGGTTGCTCGATCGTGATATAGTCACAATATCTCACGGGAACTGAAAACACCAAAATTCAAGAGGCAGGAAGTGCATCTCTGAGTGGCGTGTAGCTCAGTTGGTAGGGTCACTGGTTCAATCCCAAGTCCAGCTGGGTTATATTGTCATCTGCATCTGCAGGAGTACAACTTACTAAGCATCCAATCAAAAGCAGGGATGAAGGACTTCCTTCATATCAGCTCTTCTTTACCTAAAAGCTCTTCAAAATGAAATCTATTTCATCAAATCATCCATCAAAGCTAAGCTTTTCTGAATATAATTAAATCACTTATGTCACCATGGTGACAAGATGCAATAAAATGTATTGGATGCTGGTTGTTGTTTACCTTCATCAGCCACTGGAGGTCGTGTTTGCTGCCACTGCCTCCACTCGTTTTTCCATCCATCCATCTTTAAGGGTCAAATGCTGGTTGTGTTTTTGTCATTTTTCACCCCCCCCCCCCCCCCCCACACACACACACACACACAAATTATGTGTGAGAGGTTACTATAGTACACAGCGGCAGCATGAACCGCTCACATTTAGCTTCATACAAACTGTTTCTGGTGAGTTTTATTTGTAAAAATCTTAAGTTTCTTTTTGTAGAGCCTTTAGAAGCTGGTGATAATAAAACGTTACAGCAGGTGTTTGGAATCATCCCAGCTGGGACAGAAGGAGGCAGAGCAGGTTAAAAAATTAGCTAAATTTTGTCAAAGACATTTGACTGCTCTTCCCAATGGTCATGGATTAAAAATCCTAAAACCAAACACAGATCTAATTCTGCAGTGAGAGGTCAGCAAGAGCATTTCCTTTAGGGACAGAAGGTGACTTAAGGCTGTTTTATGGTCACAGTGCTTTGCCTTGCTAAGCTTGCCTTATCTGGCTAACACCGCAATTTGCCTTGCTAACGCTGCACTTTGCCTTGCTAACGCAGTGCTTTGCCTTGCTAACGCTGCACTTTGCCTTGCTAACGCTGCACTTTGCCTTGCTGATGTTGCCTTGCTAACGCTGCGCTTTGCCTTGCTAACGCTGCACTTTGCCTTGTTAGCGCTGTGCTTTGCCTTGCTAACGCTGCACTTTGCCTTGCTAGCGCTGTGCTTTGTCTTGCTAACGCTGCACTTTGCCTTGCTAATACTGCACTTTGCCTTGCTAACGCTGCACTTTGCCTTGCTAGCGCTGTGCTTTGTCTTGCTAACGCTGCACTTTGCCTTGCTAATACTGCACTTTGCCTTGCTAACGCTGCACTTTGCCTTGTTAGCGTTGTGCTTTGCCTTGCTAACGCTGCACTTTGCCTTGCTAACGCTGCACTTTGCCTTGCTAACGCTGCACTTTGCTTTGCTAACGCTGCACTTTGCCTTGCTTAATCCAGAATTAAAGCAAGTTTAACTGGTTAAAACATCACAGAGGCACAAACATCCCATCATACGTGACCCCCAGCGTGAACATTTTAAATTAATGTGTGTGAGTGTGTTGTAAAGGTGTTAAAGGATCAAATGCAGGGTCTCAACACCAGCTGAGGAATGGGGATCATGTCGACACTCTAAAGAAAAATAAATAAAAATTAAAATATCTTAATTTAAACTCCATTAACACCCACGAACTTTAAAACTCCCCTTGAAGAAAACATTTTTAATGGATGTTTTTTAAAATGCAACAGAATCCTACTGAACATTTATTTATAATTCGAAAATGATGAATAACTTTTTTGTATTTTAGAGCTGCTGTGAATCTCAGTTTGAACTTAAATAAATCAAAGCATATAAGGAAGCTTTTATATCAACTTTTGAATATTTTGGTGTTGCCTCATTTAAATATGAGAGGAATATTATTCCCTCTGACCTTTCACCTCCTTCCCTTGCTTCCTGTAATGATGCTGCAGCAGTGGTTCTGGAGTTTCGCTCACTGTGAAATGTAAAAATCTGAGTGAGTAACAAGATCTTCAAAGTGTTCGTCTCTGGAGCTCTGAAAGTACTTATTTTAGCATCTCAAAGTACAACCATGTCTGTGTTGTAGTATTTTTAGAGGGAAGTTGAAATACTATTTCCTGTTGGATGACCTCTACACAAAAAGACAAAAGGATACACATTCTGAAAGGAAAACAGTAAAGAAAACATACCAGTATCCTAAAAACGATTAAACAATGAACACACTCAAACTGCTGATCCAGATCTCTTGTGACGGTTGGAACAAAACTGAGTCTAAAACAAATTTCTCCAAACATCCTGACACATGATGGTTCCTGCTGACCCCCTCCACCACCTGTGGGCAAATAAACTCTCATCTCTTTAATAAATGAAGAAAACATGTTGACACAGAGCTGTGGGATCAGTGCCTAAATACCAAACTCCATTATATGTGCTGTAATTGGGATTTATAAGTCTTATAAAGGTGAGTTGTCTGACAGATATTGACTTTAGTTTTACAGAAATAAAGATGAAAGCATGAGCAGCTGGGACAGTGAGTTTGAAGGTGAATACAGGGTTCAACAAAATACAAACCACAACACAACAACACAAATACAAACGCCACAACACAACAACAAAAGCCACAACACAAATCCCAAAGTCACAATAGAAGTAATAATAAAACGAAAGTGGTGATGAAACAAATGTTTAAAAAACTGAACCATAAAATCGAACGGAAGTTGAGGTCAATCGGAGTCTATGCTAAAATGGAAGTTATGCTAACATCTAAATTTAGCTAAAACATGAGTAGGAGAAAACAGCATTCAGATTAGTGATGCGCAGGTTGTCTTTTATCCCGCGGGTTACCGGGTTGGGTCGGGTCAATACATTTTTACTTCAGTGTGGGGCGGTTTGGGGCGGGTTCAAATAAGGGGTTGCGTTAATGGAAAATTTTTGGTCCGTCCGTCCGTCCATCCATCCATCCATCCATCCATCCATCCATCCATCCATCCATCCATCCATCCATCCATCCATTTTCCTCCGCTTATCGAAGGTCGGATTGCGGGGGCAACAGCCTGCCAGGCTTCCCTCTCCCCAGCCTCCTCGGCCAGCTCCTCCGGGGACCCTAAAGCGTTTTCAGGTCCTCCAGCAACATTTTCCGTCATTGTGTCTGTGTGTGTGTGTGCGTGCGTGCGTGTGTGCACGGTAGGAGAGATGTCAATTTCTCTCTCAGTGACCACTGTAGGTAGACACCCGGGTCCTCATTTAACTCATTTAAAGAACTTGTTTATTCAAAAACTTTGGGATTTATAAGAAAACGTGACAGAGAAATGTGGTAACTGTGCAAACTTTGACCCTTGTATAAGAACATTTTGGGGAGGTCAGACTAAATAAAAGTGCTTTCAGTCAATATTATAGCATGTTTTTAATGAGGTGGAGCGGGTTGTAAGAATAGACGCAGTGATGCGGGGCGGTTTGGAGCGGGTCAGAAGTTTTTACATGTGCAGGATAAAACCCTGACCAGATCACGGTACCGTGGTGCTTTATGGTACTGGGCCGTGTAGTCGTGTCTAATGATCAGGATCCGAACGTTGTTGTCTTTCATTTACTTAAAAGTTTTAGTGAAATTAAGGTATTAGCTTAATGTCCGTTTTAGCATAGGTTGTAGTTGACCACAACTTCCATTCCATTTTAGGATTCCTTTTTTTATTCAGCTTTCGTTTCATCGCCACGTTCATTTTATTATTACTTCATTGTGACTTTATTGTTGTGATTTCTGTATTTGAGTTGTTGTGGTTATACTGTAGCTCTGATTGTGACAGGATGACTTCACAGGATTAGCTGACAGGTTTCAGCAGTTGGATATCTCCTAAACCTGTTAGCTTCAAAAATAGAGTTCGTTAAGTAGCTTCTCAAATTTAACATTTCAGACTTGAAATGATCCCTTCAGTCTGCCGAGGACTGAATTCAACCAACGTCTCAGAATCAAAACATTTCACCAAATTGTATCTACATGTACGTAGCTTCTAAGACAAGCTGACCTTAGACCTCCAGACTCTTCATGTTCCTGGATAGAATATTGATAGAAGACAAGTTATGAAGACAAATATAGTGGAGCAAACATACTGTATGTGAAAGGAAATGAGAAAAGCACCAGACCAAAAGAATGTCAGTGGCATTTGTCCTGTCCACTCCTCACGTCCACGATGGAGGAGAGGAAGGGACGGAAGGATGAGGAGGGACACAAAAAACCACACAGATGAATAGAAGTGATGATGAGAGGTGAAGAGGATTAGCTGAAACTGGATGGATACTGAGGAGAGTAGATAAATATATTGCTCTCTGAGCAACCTCAGTTTGAAGAAACAGAGATTAGCTCTGATCTGACTGACAAGCTAACGGCTAATCTGAGTCAGCTAGCGACAAAATGGATTTCTGTCAGGTTTAAACACTCTAACAAAATTTATAGGGATTCATGCAAACATTATTTTTATAAACTCAGTTTAGCAGAACTTGGTAACTTTGACAGAAAATTCTAAAATTTCTACAGGAAATGTTGTACATGAAGTGCTACAGCTAGCACTGCTATTTGAGCTTCTAAATAACCATAGGATTCTATGTAAATAGTTAAAAAATCATTCAGCTCAGCAGACGATATGTTGGATTCATGAGGGGAGATTTTAATAATATGCTTATGGAGACTTAGTAAAGAAAAAAACACATGCTGGACAAACGTTTTTAGAGGTTTTAAACTCAAATGGCTGGTGTCACTTATTTGACGTAATACAAGTCTGTTCAAATCTTAGAACCGTGCTTCAAACATAAAAATAAACGTTACTCAAATAATTGTTTATAGAATATCTTTCTTGAGCCAGTCTGTGCTAATATGACTCTTTACAGGTTAATGAAAAGTCACTCAGCCCCATCTGCTGCTTGTGTCCAGAATATCACGTTTGTAACTTCTGAGTCTCTGTCCGGTGTCCTGAAGTCTCACAAAGTCAGGCATCTCACGAGGGTTAGGCTAACCTGTAGCTAGCTGTTATGCTAGCACCAGAGTGTTTTTAGCTCATGATTCCTGCTTTTTTCCCATCTCTCCCTGCTTGAACACAGCTGATTTCTTTGAACGAGTGATGAACCGCTCCAGTAGAAAGCAGTGAAGGCTGAGGAGACATTTCAACAGGTAGATTTAGGTGTTTCTGAGCAAAGACAATGCTAACATTTTTACGACAGTGATTTAAAATGGACACTAGGGGGTGCCAAAACAAGCAAAACTGCATAGTATGCCTTTAAGTACTGAGGAGCATTAGAGCCATGTTAGAGAAGAAATGGAAAGGACAAGAATGTAGTTGAACCTCTCCATAGAACATCTCTTCAAAAAATCTAAACTCGTTTTTGAAAGAAACAAGCAAAAAGCGAATTCTTTATTTTGCAAAAAGAGAAATAAAAATTAAAACAGACCTTATTAGAGACATAAAAACAGGGATCTAAATGAGGTTTAGTGGTCTAGAACTGACTTTCTTTATTAAAGGAAAATTCAGATGTTTGATAGAAACGAAGCAAAAAACTAAAGAGTTGGATTCAGATTTTTTTCCTTGTGAGGTCAGGAAGAGGCTTCAAATTGAAACCCACCTATTAGCTCTGTGCAGAGTTCCTGACCTTCCTGTGCCTGTAACCTCAGCCTTATGAACCCTCATCACTTCATAACAAACCTAAGAACTGAACTCCCCTCGAGCCCATCAGGGACGCCCTTACGAGCCCCGCAGCGCCGTTTAACCTAAAGCTTCCCAGGCGACGCAGCACAATGGCTCCCCTGTCGCCCAAAAGGACACCAAAGCCTCCGCCATCGTTTGGCTGTACGTCACGGAGGAGCGGCCGCGCCGTTTGGAGGCTCCGTGGGGTCACGGGGTCAGCCAATCAGACACTAGCCTCCGTCTGACTCGGTGTGCGCCTTTAACGCAATCACTTCCCAAAGCAAATGTCTGTAATGTAATAAAACACAAAGCAATGACGCCTGTAATGTGATCAGAAGCAAATAATGCAAGAAAAATAAGAGCTCTTCTGTTTAGGTCAGCTAACTCTTTTGCTGCAGGTTTTTCCTTTTTTTTTTTTCAGGACAAATTTCACTGACAGCATGAAGATTTTGTCAGAGATAAATTTAAAAGTAAATAATAAAACTGTAACCTGAAAGAAAAGCATGTTAAGAGATAAACTGTACTGAACCCTGACCTTTGACAGAACCTACTGAAATGTCAGAAATGCAGCTGCAGCCACGAGAAATTGTCCAGGTTTTCTCATTTCCTCCAAAATTGACTCTTTGCAGTCTTATAAGTTTTTTTGGGGGATGCTAATGATTGGTTTTAGCAGTGGGGGGGCGGTGGAAGCAGGTTATGAATACCTGACGGGCCCCTGAGCAGCATCTACAGGCTCCTGTGAACTGCTCGTGAACTCAGCCCTACAGTAAACAGCACAGAGGCTGTGGATGGTTGGCTTTCCCCAACAAGACACAGCAGCTCGACTCATCAACAAAACATCCTAAAAATATCACCTGAGAAGGTGTGTTTAAGGTCAAAGGTCATTATAGTGACAACTGACGAACGTCATGTTCTTGACAGAGATCAGAACTACAATAAAAACCACTACAACGTCATTATGATATCATTTGAACATGCTGTGGTTGGTGATCTCCCTCTTGGTGTCAGATTATATCCCAGAATCCTTTGAGATAAGAGATTTCATTCATTATCAGCACAAATAAAACAAATTGTGTTAAAATAGAGCTTATTTTGAGTTTTGTGGCAGCATTGAGCTTCTATAAAGGAGTCAGAGGTAACGAGAGGTGGTCACTTAAAAGGCATATGTTGCAACTTTTTCATATTTTAAATCTTTTCCTTGAGCCAGTATGTGCTAATATGACTCTTTACAGGGTTAATGAAAAGTCACTCAGCCCCATCTGCTGCTTGGATCTGGAATACCACGATCGCAAAATCTCAGTCTCTGGTCAGGTGCCCTGAAGTCTCACAAAGTCACGTATCTCATAAGTGTTAGGCTAACCCAAAGTGGCTAGCTGTTATGCTAGCGTCGGAGTGTTTTTAGCTCATGATTCCTGATTTTTTTCCATCTCTCCCTGCTTGAACACAGCTGATTTCTTTAAGAGGAGTAAATAACCGCTCCTGTAGAAAACTATGAAGGCTGAGGAGACATTTCAACAGTTAGATTTAGGGGTTTCTGAGCAGAAACAATGGTGCTAACGTTTTTATGGCAGTGATTTAAAACGGACACCAGGGGGAGCCAAAACAAGCAAAACTGCATAGTATGTGGATATTTGAGTCATTTTAAAGTTACTTCTAAAAAACCTGATAAAGAAGTCGGGGCCTGGAGCCTCTAGAGCTGATTGGATAAAGGAGGACACCTCATAAAATGAAGAACATGATGGAGAACATTGAGTATCCTCTAGTCTACACAAGTCAACAACAGAGTGTCTTCAGAGTTCAGATCTGACTGAAAACCTGATAATGATTAACATAATGACCCGAATATGAGACGAGGTTTTGTTCATTGAAAATAATGTGAAAGGGGGGGTTGTCTTATAATCGGGGTCTAGTTTTTTGGGGTCATTGCACCACCAAACCAGCAGAGGGCGCAGGCTTTTTGGTCAAAGCAGCAGCAACAGGAAGCAGCTCAGATCGCGACCTGTCTCCTTCCGGACCAGCTTAAAGTTCCAGGCCCACTGGGGATTAAAGTGCCTGATGATCCGTCCTGCCAGGTCCAGATCCAGACCAGCTCACCGCGGACGTCTGTACAGGTGAGCGCGTCGGTCGATTTCTTCCTCACACAGCTGCACAGAATCTGGTCCGCTATCAGCACTATTTCTGTACCCGACACGTCACCTCCGTCCACGCTAAATCTACACCCATGACTTTCACGTATTTGGTCCAGAGGGTCCACCAGCTACAAACCAGAAGACAAATCCAGCACGTACTGACCCTGAGCTCGTCTCCGTCATGCGGTTGAGGGAATGTCGCTGGATTTGTGACTCAGTGACTT
Source organism: Callopanchax toddi (assembly GCA_006937965.1). Classification (NCBI taxonomy): domain Eukaryota; kingdom Metazoa; phylum Chordata; class Actinopteri; order Cyprinodontiformes; family Nothobranchiidae; genus Callopanchax; species Callopanchax toddi. The sequence goes on from SSNR01000133.1 coordinate 1,468,824, forward strand.
CAATAACAGGGATCAAATGGGAACATGTGGACAGAATTCCAATCCCGAGGCAGCGCTGCTGGTTTGGTTTGATGTTGCTGCTTTTCATGTAGAACTTGTTTTCTGGAAATGTTTTGTTTATCATTAGCAGCGAGGACAGAGGAGGACAAAGACATGTAATAAAGATCAGAGGCTCCAACCAACACAGCTTGTCCTTTAACCCGAGGAACGTCCTGAGCTGCTGGAACCACGAGTTTTTATGTTTGCGCTGGAAGCCAGAGCTCATGCAGCTCCACACGTCGTTAGGCTCCGTTTTTAGTGAACGTGTTTGTTTTTGCTCCAGAAGAATCCAGCCTGAGTTGTGGTTTCAGTTTGGTCGCGATGCAGCGGAGAGTCACACCACCGTTAGGACCGACTCGTCTTTTATTCATGAAGCACTTGTTAGGGAGAGCTGGCATTTCCTGCATCTGTTCGTCCTTTTGCCCTCGTCTTTTTTCAATTTCCTGCGTTTAGCGTTTGTGATGCTTGTTTGATCGGTGGGACGGGGACAGATTTCATAAAGGACCTGGTTTTCATGTTCATTTGACCTCTAAGACCTCTGAAGATGTTCAAGCCTTTAATGGAAACAATCATTTGTTTTTCTGTTTTGGGGATGTTGTGGTTGCTTTGTTGGGACCATCTGTTTGTGCTAATTTCCTCTGGTTTGGTTGTAATAGTTTTGGTTTACAGTAGTGAAGCTCAGATGGTGTTAGAGGGAGAACTCCAGGTTCAGTTCAGGGTTCATCAAGCAGCTTCCTCGTCTCAGGTTTTGTAGTTTAAGTTGATAAAAGATCAGTCAGCGTCTGGTGAAAGAAAACAAAAAGGAAGTGACTAACGTCTCTTCCTGAGTTTATCTCGACTTTTATTGAGGAGCATCTTCATCAGTGAATGGTGACCCTGCTACACTCACCATGCGGCAAATTTGGAAATTTGTGTTGAAGCCAGTCAAGACAACTTTATGAAACAGTGAGCTCTGACCAAAGTGAAGACAAACATCATGCTGCTATGATCTTAATAATCCCTAATCCCTACCTTCCTCTAAACACTGTATTAACAGCTAAGGGTGAGATTAAAATATGTGGGTCAGGTCAACGGTAGTGGAAAGAATCTATGAGGACCAGAGGGGCCAAGAGCAGGGGGAAGTGGTTTTGTGCCTTTTCCGTAGAGTGAAAACATGATGCTCCCAGCCAGGGGTCGAGTTAACGGAATATTGTGTCATTGATCGTTTTTTAATCTGTCATTTTTACAAATTGCAAATCACACCCATGACCACTTGGTGGCGAGTGAGCATGCTATTTATCAGCTGACAAACACCTTCGTTGTCCTGTCTGGGCCACCGTACTTTTCTTTTTCTTTTCTTTTTTTTTGTCCGGCAGTATAACAATCAGAGTTGTTGTATATTTTTAGAAAAAGTAAGCTTCTATGCACCTCTCACTGGTCCGACAGAGCGTTACCCTGGTTTCTGTCTGACAATCTGCACCCCACGGTCGGAGGTGTTGGGTGGGTGGGCGCAGCCGGTGAGAGGGCCCCTTCATCAATTATATTATTCTCCCAACGGTGTTTCTGTGATCAAATCGATAATAACTCTTATATCTGAGCCAGAATTGGAGTCATTGAATGCAACATAAAGTCAGCTGTAGCGGGAGAGTCAGGAGAGACGGATGCCTGTCAATCATGGCGACTGCGGTGAAAAATGACCCAGAAAGTGAACACTTTTCAGGAGAAATAAACAAGTGAGCCTTTTCCCCATCCAAACCCATAAAATTAGTTTGTGTTGAGGGGCTGGCCATGATGGAGTCTGACCTGGAGGAACTTTACCGAATCAGAGTTTTACCGTTCCAGCACGTCGGAGTTTGGATGAATGATCAGGTTACCAGACCAGAGGTAACGCAGAAAAATGCAGGTAAATTAAAATCTTTTTAAATGAAAATGGTTAAGTCGATTTTTGTTAACCAGGATTTTTAACATTTTATTTAATTTTTTGAGCTCCATTCAATAAACCTGACTATACTTAGTAAAGTAGTCTAAGTAAAAAAAATAAAATTCTTTCATCATTTCTGAAGAAAGACCAGGATACAATTCTTGTTTCTATTCGACTCAAATTTATTTTTGAAACTTAGAAACAAACAAAAAAACAATCAGCCAATAAAATTCATTTTTCTTTTAATTAAGTCAAACCTATCAGACCTTTTGTCTCATATCTACAAAGATTTACTGATCTTTTAAAAACGAATACTTTGTTCTGCTCAGTTAAATTTGACATGTTTATTGTATTTCTGACCACTTAAAAGTGAAAAAAAAAATCACAAAAGAATTACCGTATTTGCCCGAATATAGGACGACCCCGATTATAAGACGACCCCCCCTTTTCAAGACTAATCTTCAGAAAAAAAGACTAAATTCACTTTTTAAAGAAACAATTTTTATTGAAATTTTGAGAAAATAATTTAACTAATGCTACTAATAATTCCAGACTGCTTTAATATTTGCTTATTAACAGGGGTGCACACAACTAGTCCACCAGTCCACCGTACTGATCTCTCTGCCCGAACGCACCTTTGCTGACAGGAGCTTTCACGGTCAGATTGTGCAGCTCCGCGATCATCAGACACTGATGAACTTCACATCCAGTTGTGGAGCTGAGATGGAGTTTTCATGTAGGGGAAGCTTGTTTACACACACACACACGCTGCTGCGGCAAAATGCACAGACACACACACACACACACAGCTGCGCCATGAACGAACAGACACACAAATCCGCTTTTGCGCCATGATCGTGCAGACACACACACACAAACCCACTGTTGCGCCATGATCGCGCGCACACACAAACCCGCTGTTACGCAATTATTGCGCAGACACACACACAAACCTGCTTGTGCGCCATGATCGTACACACACACACACAAACCCGCTGTTACGCAATTATTGCGCAGACACACACACAAACCCGCTTTTGCGCCATGATCGTACACACACACACACAAACCCGCTTGTGCGCCATGATCGTACACACACACACACAAACCCGCTTGTGCGCCATGATCGTACACACACACACACACACAAACCCACTGTTGCGCCATGATCGCGCGCACACACAAACATGCTGTTGCGCAATTATTGCGCAGACACACACACAAACCCGCTGTATTGTGTGAGGGAGTGTGTAGGTGTGTGTGTCGGGTGCATATAAAGAACGGTGAGAGGATGAGGTTCTGAGGGAGAATGCGTGTGTGAATCGAGCGAGCGACGCGAGCCCTCACCTGTACAGTCTGCTGCTGAAAACACCTGCTGGGTCTGGACCTTTTAATCCTCAGTACTAGTAGACCTGTAACTTTGAACTAGGCCAGGCCCGGACCTCTGGAACCGCTCGCGGTCTGAGCTGCTTCCTGCCGCTTTGACCAAAAAGCCTGCGCCCTCCGCCGGAAAAACTAGGGTGCGATAATAAGACGACCCGCCCTTTTTCAAATTATTTTCAATGAAAAAAACCTCGTCTTATATGCGGGCAAATACGGTATTATTTTCTCCATGATTCAATACAAAGTTTTGTGACTGAGAACTTTGGTGATTTTTCCCAGTCTTAACTGGACATCACTGGTTTACGTTCTGAATGTGGCCCTCAGAGGACTTTATAAAAAAAATTGGCCGCTTAGCAAATAAAGGCCCCCCACCCTGCCTTAAAGGCTCACATGGCGCCTTTGTTTTCTGACAAACATTACATTTTGTTTTACTGTAGATTTTTTCCCTTATTTAAAACATTCAGCAGTATCAGTACTCTGCTTCCCTCCTCCTCTCTTAGATCATCTGCGATCATCACAGCTGTTTTCACAATAGTATTTGGTCATTTGATTCGGGAGGGGGCCCTAAATCAACTCCTGCACCGGGGCCCAGCTCAACCTTGCTACGCCACTGGGTGGGCGTGACGAGGTGTAGTCCAGATGGAACCGACACTGGGTCTGGATCCAAACTGCTGCAGTGCCTTCGCCCCCCGAGTCATCACAAAGCGCGTGACGTAACTATACCTCAACGCCAAATTTCTAGTACACCGGAAACGAGAATTGTTAAGAATTGATAAAGCTGGAGGAGTACGATTCAGATGGAACTGGTCCGAGTCAGAACCGGTTCTAAACTCCCACCCCTATTCAACACGGTAAAAAGATTCAAGGATAATAATAAATATTTGTTGGTACTTCTTTGTTTTAATGTGGGCGTAACGTCTGAATCACAGTAAAGCTCAGAGTTTCCCGTCTGTCCCTGACCTCCGACAGGAAACCTCCGCTCTCCTCGTGTTTTTCATTTTCTCGTTTATTTCTCCTCCTTCGTGTGTTTTTCCTCTGCGTCGATCTGTTTCTCCGTCCATCGGTTCCACTTCTTTTTGTAATTACAGTTGAACATAAACATCACTTGGACCGGCCACATCAGTCAGGATCGATACACAGGAAGGGACGCACACACACACACACACACACTCATACAGGTTAGGAGCAGCAGGCGTTGCCTCTGATCCATCAGGGTGTTTTTGAGCTGCAGCTCGGAGACTTTCAGAAAGAGAAATCTTTTTCTAAAAAGTGTTTATTTTTTCCTCTCTGGCCTTTGATGGCCAACTGGATCCATATGGGCTCCAGCCTCTGAGGAAGGGTCCTGTAAACCGTTTTCCACATGGTCAGGAGGCTTCAGCGGTCCGGTCCTCCACTTTAACTTGTTTACAAGTGAAGGATTTACATGTTTAATCTGCAGCCTTCACATCCTGAGGGTCAGAACTGGAGCTTTGTTTACTTTATTGGTGTGTGTTTCTGTGTTTTCATGAGTCTCTTTGTTTTAATTTGACTTTCCATGTTTTGGCCAAATGTTTGGATCAAAAGCTTCTAGCAGGTCACAAGTTAAAATCCTCGTTCTGAGTGTGTGAATGAGGCTTGTTTTTGATCACATGTAATATCTCAGTACCAAAGTTCTGGATGTAATTTTCTGTCGAGTTGAAAAAAACTGAAAATCCATTTATGATCAAGTCTGAAGAAACGACACAAACACACCAAAGCCACAGTTGTGTCTCTCTTCCATCTTCACAGCCGGGATAAAGAGATCACAGCTCTTGTTTTGAAAGCTGGAAAGAAAAATCATAGGAGTCGGTTTTCGGCGTTTCATCCATTTTCCTCTTCATCTTTTGGGGTGTTGCGCCCACGCAGGCAGATGAAACAGTCTGCAGGCTCGCCCTCAGTCGGACACATTCATCCATCCTGGTCCTGCTGGCGTTCTGCCGCCTCGGACAGAGGACCAGCAGCAAATTAACGAGCAGCAAACGGTCACAGTTATAAAGTTACATGAAGTTTAAGGTGTTTAGTTCATTTAATAAGGTCATGTTTAGGGATGCACCAAAACCACTTTTTTATCAAACTGATACGATACAGATATTTGAATCTGAGTACTTGCCGATACCGAGTACCGATACGATACTTCTACCGCACAAAAAAATGCAATAAATTGGAAGACAGGTTCTATTTTCTTCTATTTTTGGTTAACTTTAACAAGTAACCAGTATATGGTATTGATATCGGCCCAATAGAAACGACATAAACACACCAAAGTCACAGTTGTGTCTCTCGTCCAATTGGCCCGATACGATACTGGTATCGGTTAACTTTAACAAGTATGAGTATATGGTATCGGCCCGATACCGATACTGGTATTGGTTCCTGGTATTGGTTAACTTCAATGAGTACGAGTATATGGTATCAGTATCGGCCCAATACAATACTGGTATTGGTTCCTGGTATCGGTTAACTTTAACAAGTATGAGTATATGGTATCGGCCTGTTACCGATACTGGTATCGGTTAACTTCAATGCATATGAGTACATGGTATCAGTATCAGCCCGATACTGATACTGGTATTGGTTAACTTCAATGCGTATGAGTACATGGTATCAGTATCAGCCCGATACCGATACTGGTATTGGTTCCTGGTATTGGTTAACTTTAACGAGTACATTGTATCAGTATCGGTCCGATACCAATATTGGTATCGTGCATCCCTAATAATTTTATTAATTATTTTTTAATTTCCAGTGGTTCGTTTGATGGTTGTTATAATTACAGCAGTAACTCAGAGGAACCTGAACATCAAGCCTGAATAAATACAGGAACTGTCCAAGTTTCACCTGCTGTGCTTCATTTCATTGGATTAAAGTTGCAACAATTATTTCAGAATAAAAGCACCCAAGGAAAATCACATTAAATAATGTTGTAAATTTCCTGCAGCCAGTGAAACGTGATGCTGTATTCTCAGGGTCATCATCATCTTATTCATGAGAGATCTCATGTTCCCCATTCTAACTGATAGAATCAATGGTTTAAACTTCTCTTTAGGTTGTCTGGAATTTGTTCCTTTATTATTTGAGCTGTTGAGACATCAGTTCGCTGCTCCCCCTTGTAAAAATGTCCCTTGTTGCTATGGATACATATAAAAACCAAAAGTAGAATCACCAACACCTGGTAGAACAGAGTTTAGTATTGAAAAAAATGACGTATTACATTTCTATTTCTAGATCTGTGATCAGCGACTCCAGTCCCAGTGGGTTTTAATCCAGCAGGTTTTAGGTGTTTCCCTGCTTCAACACGCCTGATTCACATGACTGAAGCTCTGTTAATCAGACATTCATTAGAGGCAGGTGTGTTGAAGCAGGGAAACACCTAAAACCTGCTGATATACTTTACTTTCACCTTTACATGCATCATTTAAATTAGGACGTAACTTGAATGTTCATTTCAGTATATTCTATGTGTTCTGTACTTTCTTTTAGTCAGATTCACTGTTGACAAAAAACACAGGAACTTTTTTATCTTAACAGGTCTCTCCTGTGAAATAGATCTGTGATCTCAGCGTGTTAAAGGCACACTAGACAGTTGGGGCTTGTTTTTAGCTCCCCCTGGAGTCTGTTTTAAATCACTGTTGTAAAAACGAACTGTCCCCCCTCCCCTCGCTGTGAGGACTTAAACTCCAATGATGCCAAAGATATGATGGATGAAACACTAAAAAGGAATGTTACACTAGAAGTGGTGTCGTCTTTGATCAGTGGGGGTTCTGGACCAACATTAGAGGGGGCCCCAAGCTCGCTGTAAGGGGGCACTGGCCCCCTGCTAGAACCACCCCTGTGTTTGATCAGGACTACATCTTAGACTTTAGGAGGGACTACTGGGGAAGTGGAGCAGGAGATGTTAGAGACATTTATGTGTGTCAGGATACTGGTGACAGTCTGGGTTTGGGTGGAGGAGTTTGAGAAGTGGCATCTAGTGGAGCTGAAAGAAGGCAAGGCGATTGGGGAACATGGTCTAGTATGGAGAGAGGATTAGTTCTCAGGGTCTTGAATTTATGGGCAACAGATCAGAAGTAGAGCGATCATCACTCGTTCGCCCACATCCCAGATCCAGATGACCCATCATGATAGCTCCAGACGAGGTGCTACAGGGAAACACAGACGGGAAGTGGTCTGAGGATCCTGGTCGCCATGGTCTTCAGTCATTACCATCCGAGTTTTTTCTCCATTCATGACAATATCTCCAGCTACATTAGTCTGACCAATAATGATTGATAAATAAACAATAAAATGAAGTAGTAGACTGTAGATGAGACCCTTTACATCCTGAGCTGTTTTCATGTCTAACCACTAGAGGGCGCTGATCATAGAATCATCACAAAATCTTTTCAACTTTTCACCATTTTTAGATCCCAAAGGAAAACAGACACAACCTTAAAAATAAAGAAAAAACATCAAATTTAGGACATTATTTGTATCCTGATTCAAATTCAAGATTTTTGATTTGTTGCTGGTAAACTTAAAACTCTGATGTGTGAGAGGATTTTATGAATGAGACACTTTTGCAGAAAGCCTGATAAATCAGTGACTTCAGAGGAAGATTACAGTCCGTGTTTATTAAGTCTGGGCCCGTTTGGTTTCTCTGTCTCTGATTTTTGGTTTCTGAAGCCGAGTCGAACATTAATCCTCTAAAACCCGAGACAGACATGGTCGGCTGACAGAACACAATCACTCTCATTAACTCCCATCTCCCCCTCTTCATCTCCACTCTCCTCTCCGTCTCCTGGATGATGTGATAAACGTCCACAGATGTCTCCCGCAGACGACTGGTAGCAGCTAGCTAACGTGTTGTGGAGCTTCAGAATCGCTCCATTTGTCTTCACGGTGCTGCGCTCCATCGAAGCTCCGCTAGGAGACGATTAGTTTCTGATGTGAGAGCTTCGTTTTCTCATAAACTCACATTAAGTGTGTGTTCTACACACACACACACACATACACACATTGGCTCAGTCTGATGGTTGTGCATCATCTCATCACTCTGTCTTCACCCTCCTCCTCCTCCTCCTCTGCTGGTGTTTGTCCTCTGGATGATCTCTTCATCTCTGACATCTTCTCACTAAACATTCGTTTATAGGTTTTAGTCCCAACTGAACAGATAGAAGTGACTGTTTTATGTTTTATATTAAAGATAAAACACCCCAAATAGTGAGGTGAATTATGGGACTCGTTCAGAAACAAAGACATCTGAAAACAAGAGCAGAAGCACAGGTTAAAGTGATATTCCTACAAGCTTTAATGGATTAATCATAAACACAGACCTCCACTTCATGAACTTCAACTTTTATTTACTTTATTATTTTCTCTCAACTTGTTCTTCATGCTGTGTGTTTTGGTCATAAATAGTTGGCCTAAACGGCTCAGAAAAAGAATAAAAACGGGAGCTTATAAAGATGAATCCCCAACCAATAAAAACATGTTAGACATTAAGGTGGGAAAATGGACAAAAAGTGTAATATATACAAATTTTGTAAATAACAGCTGATAATTTCAGGATTATGTAAACTAGGATTATGTGTTTACAGGCTGCAGTGAAGGAATGAGCCTCTATATTTGATGGGTTGTTCATCCTAAGAAGTTCATCAAAACAGGGAGTTCATTTTAGGTGAAAAAAAAAAAACCTTTGGTAAGCGATGGATATCCTGGTAAACCAGACTATATATGTGTATATATATCAACAGTTGTCAATCAAACTGTCTTCACATGCTATTGGGTAGAGCTAGGACCAATCAGAGCCGTTTAGAAACAACTGGAGCCAGCTGGTAAATTAAACTTTTACCGTGTCCCGTCGGCAAAGCAGCAAATACATCCTTTTTCAAAATAAAAGACTTCAGTTCCTCTATCTGTTCACGTCATAGAATCTAAACCCGTTTCAAATGAACGCAGTTCCGGAGCTGCCACCATGTTGTTTAAATTCAAAGTCAAAGCTCTGCTGTCATCGGCTAATCCCGCCCACCAAACAATTATAGCGCTGTGATTGGCCCGGTTTGAGACCGACCGGACCAATCAGTGGGCTGCAGAGGTTCCAGTGGAGCGTGGCAAGACCAAAGTCTGCAGAGCAGAGCTGACGGTCTAGTTTACTGTAATATGGATACATTTATACATGAAAACAGGTCATAGGAGGCAAATAAATTCTATACAGTTGTCCCTCACTATAACATGGTTCACCTATCACGGACTCGCAGTTTCACAGATTTTTTTGTGCAATTTTCCATGCTTTTTTTAATGCTTTTTTTTTTTACAGCACATTGTGTTCTGCGTCCTGACCATTGTCAGTTGATTTCCTCCATATAGCGCAGTTACCTGAGTGTCGCAGAGTGCAGTGCGTCCTGATTCCTCTCTGGAGAACTTGAACTGGACTACCCAAGAACTGCGGTGCCTCTCCGCTGGACCGCAGACCAAGTCGCACCCTCATGCTCCCTTCCTTTAACGAGAGCACAGCGGGAGGTAAGAAAGCCGCTTCTCAGCAGGTGAGGAGCTGCACGCAGAAGCTGCAGGCTTCTTACCGCGACTAAACACACGGTGTCCATCAGACGCAATCAATACATCAATTAAATGATTTATTCTGGCGTTCCGATGGTCCGTTAGTGTTTAAACGAGAGAGAAAGGTGTGAAAATGTTCATGCCTGTTTTAGTAGAGTGTATAATGTGTGTAGTGAGGGCTTTAACAGCCTTAAAACATCTTGAAAAATTGTAAAAAATTAAAACTGCTACATCACGAATTTCACCTAATGCGGGGGGGGGGGGGGGG
>SSNR01000133.1:1479019-1576519 GCA_006937965.1 Callopanchax toddi
GGCTGGAGGTGGAGAGGAGGAGAGCCATGATATCAACCCTACACCTAAAAACAACAGCCTGTATCCATTTAATATAGTGGAACTATGTTTTAGACTGTAAAAACTACAGGGATCAAAACTGACTTTAAACAAGTGGAGGGGACATGCCCCCCCCCCCCAGCCCCCCTAAATTCATAAATGTAATTAATTTTAATTAAAAAATAGTAGCTTAGTTACAATAAAAAATACATTGAGAGTTAATATACAATAATGAATATATAGGTTTACTCAAAATTCCAACTGACTAATTTTTCCCATTTGTTTTTGTCAGCTTTACAAGTTTAAACACATTAAACCTGGATTGTTTTGGTTCCATCTACATTTAATTGAGCTCATTCTTCTTCTTGTTTTTTCCATAACATATTATGAAAACATATTTTTATTTTCACATTAAGATAGAAAGGTATTTAATCTATTATAAAAATTCACTCATCAGTCAAACAAGGTACCAAGAACACATCCTTGTGGAACGCCACAAGTTCATTTGACTGCTTAAAATCCAGTTTAGTATTAAAACACATTCAAGAATCGTATAAATAAAAGCTGGATTTTTGTAATTCCAAAAGCAATTTAAAAAATGATTTACTTTTATTTCCTAACGCAGAAGACAAACCTCAAAAATCAGTTTGACAGTGATGAAAATTTATTATTCTGCCTTTTATTCTCAACTTTTAAAGGTAAAGAGAAACAAATCTCTATAATGATGTAATTAAAAACAATAGTTTTAAAGTATCTTCCCATGTTGCTTTAGTTCAGAACAAACTGAGGCAAAAATCTTGAGCAATATTCAGACAAATGTAGTTGATGACAACTGGATAAAAACACCGTCGTGTCGAAGAGGATGACGATGAATCATCTCCTGTTCCAAACCTTAAATCCATCATCTCTGACTGGATGTATCTCCATCTGGAAGCGGAGATGGACCCTGTTCGCTCCCCCCGACTGTGTTTCAGTGTGTTGAGGTCAAAAGCTCTTGGCTGGTCAGCGAGGAGTTGGATGAAGTTGAGAAAATGTTTAAACAAACTCTCCAACATGGAGAGAAATCTCAATCTGCTCTGAATCAGTTACACATGCTTGCAGAGACAACAGTTAAACCTGCAGCCAGGTGTTTATACCGTTTCCTTACAGATAGTTGGATGTACGCTGGACCGTCGGAGCCAAGAACTCCACCGGTTATTAGTAACATGTCTGTTTATTTACGCACGAGGACTTGATTCGCATCAGCTGAAACTCCTCTCTGCGTCCATTCGAGCCGTTTCATTGGACGTCATGGTGAAGCCCCGCGGCTCGACGCTTTTATGAAACGCATCCAGTTCCACTTTGCTTTTGCAAACATTCACAAACAGACTGGATTTCAAAGGAGAGACATGAAGAACAGAAGACCGGTGACAGTTCAAAAGATGTGTCAGTGTGGTGAGGTCAGGTATCAGACAGCAGGGACCTCCATCCAGATACAGGATGAATCTGCAGATTTCTCTGTTACACAGGATATAATGTCTCTTTTTAAACTTCTAAAGATTATGAGGGTGACTGAATACATTCTATAATTCAGTTCATTTATAAAGAAACACAAGTCATCTCATAGCGCTGAACAACTCCAGATCATTTCAGGTCCACATTCAGGCCAACTGGTTACAGTCAGTCTAAAAACCCCTCACTAGATTCAATATAAAATACAGATTAGTCAAGTTGTCCTGTTATAAAGGAACCAGCTGATTATCAGAGGTTGGTAGTAACTATGACTCAGTTACATTTACTTGAGTACCTTTTTGAAAAATATCTACTTTTATGAGTAGTTGTACTTCATCGTACTTTTTACTTTGCCTTGAGTAATGTATTTGTTAAATATCGCTACTTCTACTTGAGTAAAATCTCTGAATCCTCTTCCTACTGTGAGTAACTTTACAGAAGCACCAACATGTTTTAACAACAGTACAGCTTTGTTTTCCTACTGTCATTTTTTAGCTTGCAAGAAAGCTAGATGTAGCTAGCTAGCTAAATAGAAAGCTACCTAGCTATATTTATAGCCACATAGCTAGCTAGCTAGATACTGTATCAGCATTATGTAGAAAAAAAGACTTTGAAAAGTGTTTCTTCTGCTTAAAATGTGCTATTTTGTAATTTTGGTATGTATTTGTATCAGTTTTACTAGAGTTTCCCCAGAACTTTATATTTTTGTCTGTCTGAGGATATAATAATAAAAAAACTGATGTTTTAGCATTAGCTCAAAACACATTTCCCAAAAATGAGAATAAGCAAGTTAGAATGGTGAATTTTTTTTTTCACTTTTGGGTCTTTGGGACTGATATGACTGTTAAAACTTCTTTAGAAAGTGAATTTTGTATAATGTGTCTTCCTGGAAGCTGAAATCTACAGTTAGTTGTTGTTACCTCGTGGAGACGTGTTATTGTCAGAAACCTTTTATCTTCATTTTTCATTATTTTTACATAAATTGACTCTATAGGTCATCATTCACCTGTGTGTGGCTTCATGGACCAATGAAAAGTGTCAAAATGAGCTCATCACTTGTGATCAGGTACTTTATTTAACGTAAAAGATTTATGTCCTCATTTTCAAAAAAAGTTCCATTTATGATATAAGACGTGCGCTCCACAGTGAAGTATTTGTAGTCGATGAGGACTGATGAGGAGGAAGAGCAGCAGCAGGTCAGGATGAAGAGCTACAGGTGACAACAATCAGCAATCAGTGGCCAACCAGCCAGGAGGAGGAGGGGGAAAACAACTGGAAACGATGGGAAAAAGACACAGAAATATAGGAATTCCAGTAAGGATTTAGAAAAAAAAAATCCAAGAGCAAACAGGAACTCAAAGCTGAGGTCAAGTTCCAGAGAAGAAGAGGCTGTAGACAAGTGATCCTGTAATGGATGATCCAGCAGTAAAAGAACTCCGACCAGACACGACAAGGTAAATACAAACTCTTGATTAAAAGACTGAATGGGAAAGAAATCCACAAGAACCTGCATGAGAAGTTTTTAAAGTAACACTTAACTGATAAAACAGCTTCTCTAAACCTCAGCAAGAGATTTAACAGATCTTTACTAAAACCAAACAACAATAAATCAATCCTAAAAAGACAAGAGAGAGAGAGAGAGAACTGAAACCAGGTGAGAGTTCAGTCCTCTTCATCCATTCAGGGTCTCTATTCTACTAAATCTGGTCTTGAATGGTTTCTCTGGTCTTCTGTTCTGACTGACGTGTGACAAACATTAAATCTCAGAGTCCATCAGGATGAAGTCAAATGAAAGCAGGTCCAGCCTGGTCAGGTCTGAGGTCTGCTCAGATCTGAAGGAACGGACGAGTTGATCCTCGTCGTTTAACTAACAGGATCAAAAACCCACCTGAGACCCAGTGGAGACGATGGAGAGACATCAACACCTGGAGCTGCAGCTCACCTTTGTTCCTGTTCTATCCACTAGAGGGAGCTACACACCACTCAACAAGGCCTTTATTCTTTAAATGAAACCTGAGGAAGCAGGCCTGCCGTCCATAAGGCTCTGAGATTAGACATAAGGTGTAGAAAAATAATGAAGTAGTTTTAGGCTGACTCAGTATTTTCTGTTTAGTGTTTTCTAAAGTTTTTTTTTTAACATGAAGAGGAAAAAGCAAGAAATTCTGTTAAATTGTCTACAAAGCTAAAGGAAATTTACAAAACAACTGTTATGTTTTTAGTTAAGACAAATTTTAAAATTTAATAATAAAACTGATGTCTTTACTCAAAGTAAACTAATGACTATGAATAAATAAAGTAAGAAACACACTTTAGAGAAGAAAAACGAGACCAGTTTAGATTTAGACTGAGGAGATGTTTAGAGTTGGTCTCAAACAGGAGAAGAATATTTAATTTATTTAGCAGAAATTCATAAAAAACCTTCCTGTCAGGCAGTCGTACAGAAAGAGGAAACCAGTTTAACATGATGAACAATAAGAATAGGTGTCTAATTCAGATCCTGTTCAAAAGTCTGATCTAATAAACTAATATTTAAAGTCTTATTAGTGTAATAAAATATAAACCCAACTCCTGACTGACTGAAGATAAACAACCTCTGATTGATGCTGTTCATTATTTAAACGACCTCTAACAGACTCCTGGTACAACTAAAATTATTCAGGTTACCATTAAGAGTCAATGAAAACCATTATGAACCAGTGTGTTTAGATTCTGTGGTCTGGAGGCTTCAGGATGTGAATTTATTTCTTCTGTCTTTAGGGTGTTAATTTTGTAACGTTTTCAGTAGCAGCGAGGAGAGACGCTCCACAGTGTTACAGGATTACAGCCTGATAAGGTCTACAGAGTGTAATGACGGGGTATTACACTCCACAGATAACACTGACTAGTGTGACCAGAGAGGAGACGGAGGAGGGAGAGAGGACGGACTGAAACGTTAGAGGATGAAGAAAGGTCATCCTCTGGTGAGCTGGAGAGGGAGTCCAGATGGTCCACGAGCTTCTGTCAGGGGGCTCCGGACCATATCATGTTGGTGAGCAAAGACAGGCAGCAGAGCTGTCTATATTAAAGGATTCAAATAAAAGTTATTTCTGATCTGAATTGGATTTTTTAGCTACTTTTTATCCATAGGATTTAAATATTACAAAACACATTCCATGTTCCTTTAGGGATCGTGTATCTGTGTCTCTAAAAAATCAAAAACTACAAAAAAAAAAAAACAAAAAAAAAAAACCCCAAACCTCAGCAGTTAGTTTTGACCAGCTGAGGTCTAAACATGTCATTCAGTTCATTCTTATATCACAGTGAGTTCAGAGTGAAACAAACCAGCATCCATGTCTCTGTCTGTGGTTTTATCTGTCAAATCATCACTGTACCTCAGAAGTGTTCCTGCCAATAACAAAGTTCTCACCAGTAGTTGTAGAATTTTTTAACTTAAAGAAAAATGCTATAAAACGTATATAAAAAAGCGAGGGTGACCAAACGTCCTCTTTTCCCGGACATGTCCACTTTTCACATGTCCGAGTTTTATCGCTTTTCACTGGAAATAGGCATAAACCTAAAGTTACTGGTGCGAAAAAAGTAGTCCGTGTTGCGTGACGTCCCTCTCACAGACAGAACAAACAGCGGTTCACGGTTGTTTCTTTAGCAATATGACTTCAACACTACTTCAAACGATTTCCCTGCATCTTAGTGGTGATAGTGTAGTGGCTACGACGTTAATCTGTCAGCTCAAAGGGTGTAGGTTAGAAATCAAAATCTGCAGTGTTGATAAATTAAAATTTTGTACTTGATGATTTTCAAAAGCCTATCAGAAAGATGTTACTTAAAGCCGCACTCTGGATTATTTCAGCAAGAGAGCAGTTTTTGAATCTAACGTCCAAAGGCTCCTCCTCAAAACATCTTGACACGCGCGTCCGGTCGTGTGCGCGCGTGCACGCGGCGCATATACTTCGGACATGAACTGTACCGCTCAATGTGTAGGGTTTAATCACTCACAGTTCACAATCTTATTCCAACAACACTACGAGGGTCTGAAGAGCCCTCTCTGTCCCTGCTGCTTCTGATATTAGCTCTGTTAGCATCGAGCTGCTGCTGGACTCTGAAGCTGAACTTGACTCGGCCCTGGATGAACTTTCTGACCAAAATAAACGCGTAACCCTGTCAAGCCTTGCCATTCTGTGAGGTGAAAGGTTTAAAAATAAAAATAAATCCATCTTTAGCTGGAGAATGGGTAGGTTTTTAGTAGAAATGAGCTGTGAGTCCTCAGTGAACGGCTGAGACGGCAGAGAAACACACGGAGCGTCCTGTACGACAGCGCCCCCTACTGGTACAGGTTTGGTCAATGCGCGTGCATGTTGAGAGAATGCAGAAATTTGAATTTCATTGGCTGAAAAATGTCGGCGGCAAGAAATAATGCAAAGGGGTCTCTAGGAGGAAGGAGGGTCTTCATCAGAATGACAGATGTTGTGGAACTCAACCCATAGATCATAGTTTAGACCTGAAATATCATTTAAAACATTTAGAAAACTTTGATACAGAGAAAAATAATCCAGAGAGCCGCTTTAACTTTTTTTCTTCAGAACAAAGGATCACTGATCGATAACTGATCACCCCTGCTGCGTGCGCGCGGAGCGACTGATTCTCCATCTCTCTGTCAGCTGATCATTCTGTTCTCTGAAGGAAAAACCACACTCATCTTTTTCTGTCTAAGATAACGTGTTGTGTTGGACTTTTATATGAGTTAATGGTCGTTAATATTAACGGCGTTCAATCAGGAGCGCAAAGAGCAACCAGTACCTTGATCGTCATGTCTCCTCACCTGCTGCAGCTCAGTCTGACCGCAGTGAGAGGAAGAAACCGGGTCATTGCTCTGTCAGACCCATGAGAGGTGCAGAAAAGTTTTTTCACTATTTTAATTTGTTTTTATCTAATTGAAAGTTTTATTTAAGCCTCAGATTGACATCTTGAGTAAAATCTTGTTTGCGTACCACACACCAGCAGCAGGTTCTCCCTCGAGAACCTCTGATGAAAAATTGTGTGCACCCGTGTAAACAAACCTCCTGTACATTCAATTACATGTTTTCCTTTAAGTATAGTATTTAAGACAAAGGCCCATACTCAAAAAAGAAAAACTTAGCGGACAACACGGTGTTACCAACCACTCTCACCACCATATTTAACCAGTACTCAGACCCCTCTGGGGCATTTTCCAAAAAGAGAATAGCCTCGTTTCCACTATCGGAACTTCGGGGTAATTTCTGTGAGGGGGAAAGTGACCGGGACATTCCTGTGGCTCGGTCCTCTCAGCTGTTGTGTCTCCATTACAGCCCCCACCTTTCCGGAACTTTTGTAAGACGTCAGCATCGACGTCACTGACAAGCGTAAAGGCGCGAACAGACAAGGAAGTGGAGAATAATAAATAGATCAACAATGGACGAAGAAGCGATGGTTGCGGCGTATTTCGCTGTTTTTATCCATAGTGATGGGAGTGCTGAACAGAAGGATGAGTATACTTCATGACGAACTAATCCAACCTCGAAGACACGGTCATTTTGCAAGCTCCGACAACAACACACAGGTAATTTATCTCGGCGCCGTCTGCTTTCATGATTTTCCTTCATCCCACAACCAATCAGCACGACTTAACCACATTTCCCACTCCGGGAATCTCTCGGGCCGAACCGAGTACCTGCCCCTGATCAGGGACTCCGTTAGTCCCTGAAATGGCCCTGAAGACGGCCCTCTCGAAATTCCCCGCATAATGGAAACGGTCGCGCGCCTCAAAGTTCCGGTAAAATTACCCCGAAGTTCCTACAGTGGAAACGGGCCTAAAATCGACATTTCTAGCATCACTGTATAGACCAGGGGTACTCAATAGGTGGCCCGCGAGCCTCCTATTTCTGACCCTCGAGACATGCACTGTGTTCCCCCTGCTGTCATGTAATAAAATCCACCCTTAATCTGCAGGCACCTCCCGTGCAGCTCTAGGAGGAGCTGCTGCTGTATTCAAGCAAGTGGCATGCCCCCCTTTTCGACCTATTGCGCGCACCCCCTCCCCACTGTGGATTAATTTGTGAATATATCTCATGCACAAGAAAAAAAGAGGTGTGTTTTTATTTGTCCCATTTGTTTAATTGAGGGGGCGGGGCTTAAAAATCCTACAGAAGACACCAGGGGTAGTGTGTCGATTTAACTTGTGCATTGTGGCTGTTTTTCTATCATTTATATACCGTATACAGTCCGTGGTGCCATGGGCTCCGCTACCCAAATCACTCACAGATGACCCAGTCCTTCCAGTCAGAGTAGGAGATGTTAACCCCTCTGTGTTCAGACTGTAAACCATTATCACCTGTGAAGCTACCGCTCTCTGATCCCACCCTGGCATACAACCAGGACATTAGTCCTGTCTCCTACAGAGTTTGTTACAATTACATACACATGATCAATTATGTTACTCGGATGACATCATTTAGTGACTTTTAGGACAGCCAGTAGCTACTCTCCCTACTGGGAGGTTGGCAACAATCTTAAGTCAAGAAAAGGGCAGTGAGGAGAGAACACTGATGTCTAATTTGTGTTTTTATTCTTTGTTGTGCAAAAACTACTCTGCGTCAATCCAAGACCAAAACGTAGACAAGTCGTTATAAGCTGTATAAGTTTGAACACACCATCTGAGAGGTCCATAATCGATTAAATCAATTTAAAATATAAATGTGTTTTTGATTTTAGGAAAACTGCAACGGTCGTCTATTGGGTAATGACATACGCTCTTATGTTAGTCAGAGGCATTAACTGTACAGATTATATTCACCGGTAAATTTGTACAAGCTACAAAATCTTGGATTACAAAACTGAATTGACATGTATGATAAGGTGATTGTTGGAAAGCCTTGTTTCCTTTGCTTCTTCCTCCCCTGTTTTCTTCCCTCCTGTGGTGAACACAACCTTCTCACTTGTGTCCTTATCAGTGAAAGTTCATCCCTTCATCCTCCCAAGAGATGAAGCGAGTGAATGAGCCCAGTGAAAAAGGATGAGACGGACAAGTGAAGCTGTGTCGTTCCTCCACGTCAAGCCGTCTGACGGTTTTACTTTAATTAGTCCTTAGTTTTCTGTATGAATGTTTTCATCGGAGCAGATATGTACTGTTACTGTTTGTGTACGCTGATTTACTCTTCACACATTCCTTCTTACTAACCAGATCCTGGATTCAGACGGTCAGAGAGGCCCACCTCGCTGCCTGGTGTGTCCCAGGAGAGGTGCTCTGACCGGGGCAAGCCATAGAGGAACAGTGTGTGAGTGTGTGTGTGTGTGGTTGGGGGGGGTATACAGGTTAGCTTGAAGTTTCCCACTCAGCAAAAAGAATAGGAGAGGAAGGTGAAGAAGAGGACAGGGTTGTGAGGGAGATTTCCATTTGCGATTTCATCAACATCTTTTGGAGAAACGTTTTCTTTGATACAGCAAATTGACTGAAGTTATTCGACACCCAGAATCCTCAGTTTAGTCGTTTTATGTATTCCGTTTTGTCTGTGGGTTCTGTCTCTGGTTTTAGATTTATCTGGGCTGTTGAGTTCATGTTTTCAGTCAGTTATAGGTTCCAGTTCTTCATTTAGGTTTCATCTCGAAATCCATTTACCTTCAGCCCCTTAGGTACTTTTTTATGACAGAGGATGCATAAAACACAGCACTCAATAAATATACTTTATAGTCCGGAGACTGCATTTATTGAAGTGACTAATTGCCTACTGCAGAGTGAACATGGACCATAATGGTTCATTTGAGTTTATTTGGATGTAAAACCCACCTTCAGTAGTCTTAATCACAGCATCCTCTTATTTTGTTCAAGAACTCTTAATGTATTGGTCATACTTCTCAAAACAGAACCTTCAACCTCTTGACTAAATTTTGGTGTGAATGACTGTTGTGTTGTACAGCGCTTTGGGGAGTGTAGAACACTCTAGAAAGCGCTCTATAAATTCAGGCCATTTCCCATTTTACCATTTTTGGTGTTCCTCAAGGATCCACACTCGGCCCCTTGCTGTTCTCTTTTTTACATGCTTTCGTTTGGCCAACATTTGAAACCGTTGTGTTCACCTCTATGCAGATGACACCTTGTCTTATGTTAGTATGAAAATTTTAATATTTTTCTACATTTCTTTATGTAGTTTCAGTGTAAGCTTTGTGCATTATATCCATAGATGCAGAGTTTTCCTAAGCAACTTATTTCTGGTTGTATGTTGCAGGACATCTGGCCAATGCAGACAGACTTTGTGATAGAGTTGTTAATATTTATTTTAAATTACTGTTGAAAGTTCCTCAAATTTGACCAAGATTTACTGAATTTCCATCTGCCTAGAAAGGCTGGATGTCTTATTACAGCATGCAATTTGGAGCATTTAAGGGTTTCTCATTTTATTTTTAACCTTTCCACCATCCAGTAAACATGTTCCTTTTCCTCAACAAGAGGCTTTACTACAGATTACCGTATTGACCCGAATATAGGACGACCCCGATTACAAGACAACCCCGCCCTTTTTCAAATAATTTTCAATGAAAACAACCTTGTCTTATATTCGGGTCAATACGGTATATAGCTGCAAGAATGGCAGCAGAAGAAGAGTTTACACAGTATACTCTGTATGCACAAATATATTTAAAATGTAAACTTATTTGTGCATAGAGGAGATTAAATTCTCAGAGTTTTGAAGAGCAATATTCAAAGTGATACCATCATTTTTTAATGGATAACCCAGTTTGCATTTATAATCATGGTAATGACCAGCCCTAGTCTGTAATGTACAAATCTGTTTAGAATTGCTGAAGGCGAGAGTTATTTGAACACACAACTGTTGGTTTGTGTTGCATCCTGTTCAAACCAGTATGTGTTACTTCAGGTCATTTCTCAATCGAGCCCTCACATCCCCTGGTCTTCTCTGGAGCTGTATTTAAGAAAAGTCATGACAGATAAAACCTAAACATTCCCAAAGGTCAGGACATTCTGTGGTCTGACGTCATTTTGTTTCAGTCTAACAAGTAATATCACCCATCCTGCTTAAAATCAGGAATATCCTCAATACGGTTTTTCCCATTTTACGACAACTTTAAAACGTTGGGTAATTTCTCTCAGCTGCTGACTCACTTATACCCACTCTGGGTCCGTTTGTACTTGAGTAAGAAAAGTGCTGTAAAAATATTTATTTTTTTGTCATGAAAAATTGTAATCATGAGGAAATATCAGAGGAAAATTCATTCAACTCTAAGAGGTCCTTCATGTTTTTTGTGAAGTGTTTTTCTTATTTTCTAACATTTGACGGTTTGTTGCATTAGGTGCTCAACCTCCTCCTGAACTCTAAGCAGCTTGTTGCTCATACACACACACACACACACACACACACACACACACACACACACCACTACCTGAGGGCACGACCGTGTGTGTGCGCGCAGAATGCCAAAAGAGCCTGACTGACCTCGTCTTGTGGAACTGAGTGAATGGATGAGCGGAAGAGCGGATGATTGGCGTCAGTGTTCTGAGAACTTTCTGACACACACACACACACACTTACACACACACACAAAGACACACTTACACACACACACAAAGACGCAAACTTGGTCTCCAGCCTCAATTGAGCAGCAGATAAACGTTCTCTTTCCCTTATCTGGTAAAAAGTGGAGGTAAAAGAAGAAGGGATTCTCTTACATCGAGGAGACAGTTTTTATCTCCTAACCGCTGCTCTCTAAGCCCCTCTCCTCCTTATGTCTCCTCCTATCTCCCTCTATCTCCCTTTCTTTCTCCCGGCATTGTTCTCGGGCTCTCTGGTTACTGTTAAAAGGGCAGAAGAAAGGACAGAGAGAAAAGGAGGGAAGGGAACCATGAAGGAGGACAAAGAGACCACTTAAAATGCCCAAAAGGAGTCTCTGTGTGGAAGCGTGTTGAACTCCCCCCTTGTCCACCTGTCTCTTTTTCTTTTTTCTCATTATGCTCATTTGTCTCTCACAACACTCATCCTGGGTCGATGTTCTGCCTTTGCATCCTGAGTCACCTCCTAAGAATTCTTATTTCTATTAAAATCAGTAGAATAATTTATTTTAAAACCTAAATGATGCTATTGTTGATTGTTGTATTTGTACAATTAAGCTACACTAAATCTGACAGTTTTAATGATGTTCTTTCTCATGATTATTGTCAGGAAACTTATCAAACTTGTTGCAATGACCTGCAAAAGTTATGAACTATGTCTTATAGTTGGACATGTACAATTTTCTAGGGCTCCTATCTTTTTAAATTTTTTAGGAAGCTTTGTGTCAGTTTATGGAGGATGAATCCTGCCTAGACTGACAATAAAATAAAAAAAGAGGGAATAAGTAATTTAATACATTTATAAATAAAACTGGAAATAAATTGACTAATAAATGTGGAAGTAGAATTGGTAATAAAGAAATAAATTAGGAAATTTATTTGCTTCCAAGTTTATTTTTACTATTTTTAGTTTCTTAAGGTAACGAGGTGTGTGTTTCTACCACTGGCCTAAACCGTGGTTGGTCAGCTACATAATCAACCAATCAGCCTCCAAGAATGTCACAAACCTTCTGACTCAGCTTTGACTCTTTCCATGGAGTGAAGCTAAGCTAAAGGCTACTTCATGCAGGATGCTGTCACGGTGCGGTCTCCCCAAAGACGACAAAATATTGAGTCCAATCAGAGCCTGCACACCAGCTCCGGTACGTTTGGTGTGTGGTTGCGGAGCAAAGGTAACTTTTCGTAACAAGTCTATATTTTCCAGGCGCCGCAAGCGGACTTTCATCAAGTTAAAGACATTACATGTGCCAGACAGGAAGTGACACGCTAGCGGACGAGGTACATCCGGTATTTTTCAACATAAAACCTTTACGTACGTTGCTAACTTTAACACGATTTGGATTTTTTAAAAGACAAAGAAACAACATGAGACTTAATTAAGCGTAACAATAAACTATATAAAAACGAACAAGTCAAGTGAATAAATAATCCTGAACAAAACTACGAGAAGACGAGTGTAGCTTTTGTTTGCCAGCTCCTGTTGATAGACGTACTTGTAGTGTGAACTCTTGTAAACCATCGAGATTTGGTGTTCTCACAGGAGCAAAGTACCGGAGACATCGGTAAGCAGCTGCTGGTGTGGGGTAAATTCTTGCGGTTGCGCCACATCTGCAACCGGATCCGGTGTCTAGTCCACATAACTGTCTGATAGCTGTGAGAAAACGGCTTCCTGTCAGGAATTAGCCGGTGATCTAAGACCAGGGACAGGAGTCCGTTTTTATAGCTGCCAGCAGAAGTCCTGGAGTCCTTTTTCTTTTTTAAATACATGTGGAAATAAATAAATAAATTTTATTTTCTAATTTATTTATTTCCAATTTAATTAGTCATTTATTGATTGATTTGATTTTCAGTTTAGGTAGAATCCGTCCTCCATATCAGTTGGGTGAAGTTAACAAATAAAAAGATGGCTCTCATTTCTTTAACCAAATGGCCTCATGTTTAATATAAAAATGAACACTGATAACCCTCAGCCACATGTAGACATAAAACACTTAATAAATCAGGATTTTAAGAGCCCAGTAGATTCTGTAGGTTGAAACCAACTAATTTTTCATAGGAGAGAAGTCAGACTTTCTGTTCCAGGTATAAAGGTTTCAGACCCCTGCCCTGGGTAACCGTTCAATCTTTACAACAACTCCAATCTCAGAGTGGTTTTCACTATTAAACATACATGTTTAAATCTAGAATGTGAGCATTCTGCTGGACCAATCAGAGTTGTGTTTTAGGTTTACGGCTCCAGGTTGTTATGGGGGCTTAAATTGGCTGTAAATGCTGGAATCTCTGGCTTTGTTTCAGCGTGTGTGTGTGTGTGACTGTCTATACGTTTAGCTAATGTTTTTCATTCAGCCTCGGAGATGTTTGTGTGTTTTACATCCATTAAGGTGAGTTTTGGTGTGCATGCAGAAGGTTCCCTACCATGTACAGTAAATGCAGCTCCCACTAATGATCCCCTCAAGGCCTAATGGTGCCAGTTAACACGAACACATGTCTGAGGTCTCACACACACACACACACTCTCTCCATATGCCTTCAGGGGCACCGGAACAACAATCCTGCTAATACACATTCCAACATACAGCAACTTTGAAAACGGGTCAAAGGTCACAGCCGTTGGCACCTTGTATAGACTTTTACAGCCGTGCACCTTTCTCTTTGTTAATCTCTCGTTTCTATTTTTTCCCACCCTTTTTTTTTCTTATTTTACACAACTGCTCTGTCTCTGTGTCGACACACACTCTCACACATGCTTACCTGTTGGGTCTCTTTTAATAGGAGTGTGTGTCAGTAGTGTGTGTTTTACAGTTCTGTTCCCATGGCCTCAGCGCCACACAGCAGACCTGTGGGCCAAATCCAGAGGCTGCAACGCCACGGAAAACCACTCCACGTCCTCCACCCGATGTGAGGGTTCATGATCACTACTGGTTACAAGTTTTGTTCTGAAGATGGATAAAAAGGTGTTTTGGTAGAAATGATTAAAGCAGAATACCGTTTTTTTTGTTTTGTTTTTGTCGAGTAAGAAATTCCTTAAGACAATTCTGAGCAGCAGACATAAACGTGACCCTTGAATATAAACCTAACAGACTGTGTTTTTGCATTAAGTTTATACGTTTATAGGTGACTTTTGGGTTTGTAGTTTTCTTTTGTCCTGGTTGCTTGTTTCTCTCCTGAGATCTGGCAACCCTGGACTGATGATCTATCAGCTATTCAGAACCAGTCGAACCCAAATGTGTTGCTTTATTAAAACGGCTCCAGTCGCACACATTTCATAGCATTATTACACATGGTTATTTACACAGAAATCAGTGGTTATTTATCACCAGCAGCAACAAAACGTTGCACTTCAACAGGAAATGATTAATAGTGATGCCCAAACATCTGTACAATGTAATGCTGACTATGGTTTAAATTAGGGATGTTCCGATCTGGGGTTTTTGCCCTCGAGTCTGAGTCATTTGATCTTGAGCATCTACCGATACCGAGTCCTGATCTAATTCTTCTATCGTCCAATGCACATACTTTTTTTTTTCATATAGGTCCTAAAAGGACGCTCAGAATGAAGACCCTCGCTATAAGCAAGAGGGGGTGGGGTGCAGCACTTGTGCATTGCTCCAGGAATCAGCGTTGCGGCGGTCTGACACACCCTGGACGGAGGTTCGGGGCTTTCGGACCCAGGAGCTGGTTGTTGTTGTAGTTTGAGGGACTTTGACAATTCTTTGTCTAGAGTCTGCAGCTTCCCCAGTGTGAGCGTTCCTTCACCACTCCCCGCAGTTGGATGTGAAGCTCGTCAACTCTTTTGATGCGCGGTGGGTCCCGAGAGGGCAACCGTCAACAGAGGCGCGTTTGGGCGGAGGAGTATAACACGATATCTGGTGCGCTTACGGACTGGTGAACCAGTTATCTGCAGCCCTGTCTATAATACATAAAAATGAACAAAGACGAGTGAAGAAACTGATCCACTTCAAGCTACTTCCGTATCCTACTTGTTCGGTGTTTAACTTATAGCGTCTCTGCAACAACGTGATGTCATGCCGCACGCGTTACTGTTTCTGTGTGGAGTCAAGAGGTCTACCACCACATAACTATAGATGTGTTTAAAAAAAAAAACATATGTATAACCGAGTATGGATCGGGAAGAAACGCCCAATTCCGATCGAGTCTGAAACCACATGATTGGGCCCGATTTCCGATCACGTGATCGGATCAGGACATCCGTAGTTTAAATCTTCATTCATGTGATATTCTGGGGCTGAAGAGGGATGGATGGTGGTTCTCTGGACTAAACGGACTAAACACTGCAGGTGTAAAAACACCTTAAGATTGTAAATATACTGTATTATGAGTTTTTATCTGTATTTAAATCTTTTTAAATGTTTTATGTAGCTGAACGCCAATCTGAGGACATGCAGTAAAAAATCATCAAGGGTCTGAGGCTGTTTTCACACCTGCAGAGTTCAGTCCATTTAACTTGAACCGTAGTCTGTTTCCCCCTTGGTTCAGTTTGTTTGTGCTGGTATGAACACGGTAACCGTTAGGATGGAACAAAGAACCGTACCGGGACCTGTAGGAGGAGGTGGTCTCTGTTTGAAACAAACTTCACAGACAGACATTTACAGTGTGAACGTGATCTGACACAACCACCTGTACGCTGCTAATGTGAGCTCAGCTCCCTCCTGTAGCTCCTAGCTAGCCTAAATGAACCGAGGGTTGGTGTGGAATGGATGGTCAGTTATCTCTGAAAGCACTGAGACCATCAACATAAAGATGGAGAACATGTTTCATTTGTTTACATGAAGGAATGTAGGACTTAAAACACGTACTGCAGCCGGCCACCAGGGGGCGCTCATTTTGTTTGGTCGTCAACTTCCACTTAGTTTTGTTGTCTATAAGTCACAGGGTCAGACACAGGCTTTAGTCAAAACATGGAACCAGGTCTCTTTTTTTTCATAAACCTTCTGATCTTAACTTTCTGGTCCTTTATGTTCTTAAAAATCAAACAATAACAACGAGTCTCCCAGATCAAAGGGACTGTGTAGAATATAAAGGATTATCACAGCGTAGAAGATGTTGTAACATCCCCAGTGTGATCAGTAAAATGATTCATAAAGCCACTGTTATGATTCATTCTTCCTTTGGTTCTGGGTTTTTCCTACTTTATTGGCTTGTTATGGAAAGAGGCAGGAATGGAGAGCTGATTGAACACAAACAGGCACGAATCATCAGAGGCTGAGTCTTTTTATATTCCTGATATCATTTATAATCAGAGTATTAGTAATACCATGTTCTGGCTGGTATTCATTTCTATAAAAAGCACCATGTTTCCCAACATACTGTACTTAATGTTTTGCAGCTGTAACCGAGTCTCCCGTTGTTCTTCAGGAAGTTGTGCAACAATGAAAGAAGTGCAGCAGTTAAAAAACAATTATATAGAAGGTGGAGACGTTATTAGTCACATCCTCTGATCGGTTCATTGGCATGTACAGACCAACTCGTAAGTTATTTTTACACGTTTATGCTATTAACTAAATAATGATTACATTCTGTTTTAATAAAAAAAAAAGAAGCTAAAACTGGTTTCCAATATAACCATGGGTTTTCTATTCTTATAGCACCTTCAGTTCCAAAGCGGTTCATGTAAACACGGTTTATAAACCTTTACATCTAAAGCGTTCTCATTACAAGCTTTCAACAGAATTCTTTGGGTTATTTTCAGCTCAGACAGCTGTAGTTGTATCCGGTGAAACCTGGGTCACTTCCTGTAGGAATGTCAGATTACTTCTGAAGGATTAACCATGAAACAGTTAATGAATTATTGTGGAAAGGTTTATAAAATTTACATTAACTGCTGTGATAGTTTATAAATTAGAGCTGTTTAAAGATGGCAGTAATCCACTGTGTCCCCACTCAGAAAAAAATGTTTTCTTTATTAAAGTTTATTTAATATATCTTGATTTAACGATTTACATCTGAACTTTGTATTTTAGAGCTTAGTGCACAGACTTTGTTAAATTAATAATTTTACAAACCTACACTGTAATCTTACTGTGGGTTTAGTATGATCCAGCTGACTGATGATGGAGACTTTCATCCAGTGAAGAATAAACTATAGGTCCTTTATTTGCTCTTTCATACGTAGCCTACTCCCCTTTTGTGAGAGCAGAGAAGGAAAAAACCTAGTTGATGTGAGAAATCAGTTTTAAGCTAAAATAATTAGTGCTATCGGCTAAATGCTAACATTAGCTTCAGAATATCATATTGGCATGCATAAAAGTGTCATATTAGCTTGATTTATTTCCAATACAGCTGCTAATGTTTAGCATATGTCATGTTTATTAATTAATAGATTTTTATTATCAAGTTTATCTTTGCTAATTAGCGGCAAAGTGATGCTCATGCTAAAAACACTCAAGATTAAAAAGATAAAGGTGTGTTTAGATTGAAGGTATTCACAAAAAAATAACTGACTGAATACTATAGTACTAATAAAAACACATTTCAAAACATAATTAATTTACGTGAGTTTGTAGATATGAAGCGTGTGAATTCTTTGATCTTTCTTTTATTTCCAGACTCCCTCCGTAGCTTTTCATTCGCTGAAAGTGTTTCTGGAAGAGACACTCAGCACTTGGAGCAGAAATGGAAAGCACTACGTATTCTGAATCTGTGTTGGAGCAGATGTGGTGACTCTGGTTTCTACATTCTCTATATCAAACCCTGGAAGCAGCAACAAACGACGACCTGCACCTTGCATGAGATGTAAAACTCTACAATCTCATTGGCTGTGTTTCAAACTAGTAACTTTAAAACGCATCAGTCATAGTGGCTGAGCCTCATGTCTGTAGTTTCATTTTAAAACCAGAGTGTCATTATTTTACTTAGAGATGCCACAAATCTTAAATCTATTCATTTTTATAGATGTTGGCCGTTTCACCGTCGAGGTGGAAAATCTTTCATATCGAATGGTTGGAACTTGATTTGAGGATCGTAGGTCTACCACTGCAGCCTGCCATGTGGTTTAAAACGATCAATAAAAACTTATTAGAATCATTTAAGTCCACCCTGCCAAAGCTGTGATCTCTTTTCAGTGGAGGAAATGAAATCTATCAAAAGATGCAGACTACTGTTGGAAACTTTTGTCTGAAGCCTGAAACGTTTAGGGTCAAATCTGTAGACATGCGGAGGATATCTAACCTTAAAAACAAGGTTAAAAACATCAGATCTTTCAGTCAGGAGGACTGGTTTTTTAATCTAGTGCTATCGTAATGTATATTAGTCCATTTTAACAGTAAATGTACCTGCTAGGTTTAGAATAGAGAAACTAAAATATGAATACATGAGAATTCATTTGAACGGGGTGTACCGCTCAGCGGCGCAGCTCCACTTCCTGGAGCAGCGTGAGAGACACGGCGTTGATTCTCGTGGATTTTATGAAATATGGACAGCTTGGGTGAGGGGGGAGGAGGTCTGCGGATGTGTATGTGTGTGTGTGTGTGTGGGGGGGGTGCCACTGTCCTGCAGTAGATTCATTTTCTGAAGCTCCTGCAGGAGTCGTGGCACCGATTCGCGGTGGATTTTATGAAATATTGACAGCTTTGAGGACACAGTAAATGGACCGAGGGCCAGAAATGGGAAACTTGGCTGGACATACATCGCTGGTTTCACCACTGTCTTCTACACCTTCCTTTCATTCTTGCAGAAACTCTTGGTTATCACACATCACCCCTGACACTTTTCTCCATCCGTTCCAACCTGCTTGGACATGTTTCCTTACCTCTTTTCCACACTCTCCGTTACTTTGGACTGTTGAACCTACTTGGGTATCAATTTGACTAACTGGCATTTAATAATGACTCTAACTTTCAGTTGGCCTGAATGTGGACCTGAAATGATCTGGATCAGTTGCTTTATTCAGTTCTTTGAAATGGAGCCTTAGAAATTCAGTTGACTCAATCATCTGCATGTAGACGGCTACGTCAGCATGTGTACTGTTTAATAATCTACTACCTGATTTAACCATGGCTGCATGGTGGTGCAGTTACATAGCAGCAGGTTACAGATTCAACACCTCTGATTATTCTGGTTTCCTCCCACAGACCACAGATAGGCACATTAGGTTATCTACATTAAATTGACTCTAGGTGTGAAAGCGAAGGGCCTCGCCTTCCTACCACTTTTCCGGGTCCGGGTCGCGAGGGCAGAAAAAGCCAGTAAGAAGTATTTTTATTCTCACCAACTGATCTGCCACCACCTTCAACTCTAATCCTTTTTAATACAGAGTCGGTGGTCCACTCCTCATTTGGAATTTTTACACGCTTTTCAACAGCCAGGGTGAAAATAACGAGTAAAATCAAGACTTTATTCCAACAGAGAAACGTGAGCCTGATGAAACCGATTCTTGGCGTCTCAAAAAGCATCCAAAACAGTATAAACACCATCGGTGCGTCGCTGTCTGACCGGCTGAGTTTTACAGCGCTTTGGAACTCGAGGCTGCACTTAAAATAACCCCCCAAAAATCAAATGTAGTCTGGTGTGGTGTCACGACTGAAACCCAAGTCCTTTTTTACAGCAGGAGGTATTTCTTCCCTGTCAGAGGGAAGAAGTTTCCAGCTTACAAATAACCCTGGTGGACTGGTTTTAACATCAACACTAATATTGTCTGTGTGTGTCTGAGGAGACTGAAGGGAAAGAGAAACTGATACAGAGGAGCCTCTACGTTTGGCTGCTTTCTACCTTGGTGTTGAAGGGTTATTAGGAGTTCTCAGACTGACTGGCCACAGCAGTAATGATGTGTTGATACAAGTCTGTCCTTCTTCTACTTTGACATTTCTTTCAATAACTTTCAAAAAAGAAAAAAGAACATTTTAGTTATTTAAAACCAAATATGAGTTCAATTTCATGTTTGTGAATTTTAGTCCATTTTGAATGACATTTTTCAAAATAAAATCACTTTAATTTTAAAGTATTTCATACAGCCAAGACCTCCTTTTGATGTAGCTTTTTATTTCAGTAAGAATAAAGAATAATTGTATTTTAATTAATTTACTATGGATGCATTTTGAACATTTCTGGACTCTAGTAGATATTCAGTGGTGTGACGATTTGGTTAAAACAAGTAGAAAATTTTGCTAATAGTTCAAATAAGACAACAATTGGAAGTGGACGTTTCAGGATATACCAGAGTTAAATTCAGTATCCACTCATTTTTTGGTTGCATTCTGTATAAATTCATTTTAATAGGATGACTGTGTGACTGTGTCTAGTTGTTGGCCCAGTGCTCCTCTCCCCTACATGTCACTTTCCAGTTTTGAGATTAATGTTAACATTTTAAAAAGAAGAACAACGATAAAATGAGACTAAAAGGAGAATCAAAGCGTAACCTGCACTGACACAAAGACCTAAGACTCACTGGTGTAAATGAGCTATGGTAACTTTAGTCTTCAGAACAGAATGCCTTCAGCTCATTCACTGTAAAGTAACATCTGAAGCTGTAAATGAAGGTCCTGCTATGTTTTACTGAAGAATATTTTTAAAAACCTCCAATCTTTTTAGAGTACTTGGAGGTATGTAGGCATGGTTAAGACTCTTATTTTGAAGGACTGAAGGAAGTGCTGCAGGAATAAAGACCACATCTCAAACTGTCTTGAGAAAATCCCTTTTGTTGTGAGGGTTAGCTAAATAATACTAAACATGAAGACGAGGCTGATTCAGGAGCACTAAGTTCAGCTCCTCTGAATTTATTTCAACTTTTTTGGTTTTTTGCCATTTCAATGTTAATCTTATAGCCACCCATCACTCTTTTTGAAGTAACACAGAATTTAAAACAATTATAACATAAAAGACTTTCATATCTACCAGTGAAAAACTATAGTCACCTCACTAGAGGTCAATAGCTGACATCAATTTGTTAGATTCCCAAACCTCATGAACATGAAATAACAGAGAACAACAGAAATAACCAAATTATCAGCTATTACTTTGTATTTTTTATAAATAGTTCTACACATGTATGCCTAGTTTACAGTAAATATATCTTTTAAAACAGGTGTCTGACATTTAAATCAATAATCATTCAATCCATCAGTGGTCTGAGATTCAAATAGCAGCTGTTGGCTGTTCATGGTGAAGACTCGGTCCATTCTCTACCTTTACCTGTATCCTGTTTTAATACCAGACTGATCCTATTCAGGGTAAGAGGTGCAGTATACTGTCAGAAATAAAGGACAAGAATTGTACCTTTTTTTGTCACTGGGGTGGTACCCTCAAAAGTACAGCTTTGTACCTTTTAACTGGAGGTTATATCCTAAGGGGAACAAATATGTACCTTTTTAGGGTACATATTTATACTCCTTAGGGTACACATGTGTCCCCTAAGGGGTACAAATTTGTACCCTGAGGTATAGGTGTGACTAGTAAAAGATACAAACTACAAGGGTAAAAATGTGTACCCCCAGTTAAGGTTCAAAATGGTACCCTCAACAGGTACAATTTTGTACCTTAACTGGGGGTACAAATTTTTACCCTTGCAGTTTGTACCTTTTACTAGTCAAACATGTACCTTAGGGTACAAATTTGTTCCCCTAAAGGGTACAAATATGTATCCTAAGGGGTACAAATATGTATGCTAAAGGGTACATATTTGTACCCCTTAGGATACAACCCTGCAGTTAAAGGTACAAAACTGTACTTTTGAGGGTACCACCCCAGTGACAAAAAAGGTACAATTCTTGTCCTTTCATTTCTGACAGTGGATGGAACCAGATGATGTTGTTTCAGGAGCAGGAGGCTGCAACTTTGGACGGCGCCTGGGTGGTAGTTGAGGGTTCAGTATGGTGCCCAGCGACACTTTGACTCGTGCCCCAGGACGGGATTTGGGCCCCGGTCTCCTGCTCAGTAGGGAGCTGCTCCTCCAGCTGAGCCACTCACGCCCACAATTTCTAATGATGCTGCATCCTATTTACCTGCTAATGATGTCGCACCCTAGTTACAGCGTTCCAGTTTGCAAAGTCGAGATATAAGTCAAGTAATTTACAGTTGTATTTCTTCTCATGTGTGGTTCACACACAAACACATTGCCATTGTTGCCTTTGCTAGCAGCACACATTCAGAACATTGCTTTAGACTTATGAGGAGCCGCCATCTTTTTTCCCAAAGTCGGGGCTCAAAACATTTTCTGACTTTCTGAGAGGGAAGTTCGACTTCGGATGGCGTTCCAGTTGATTTTTCCAACTCGGAACTTTGGACTTCCAAGAATAAATAGAATGCAGCATCAATACATGGTAAGAACAGTTTCCTGCCAATCAGAAGGTTAGTAGTTCGGGTTTCCCACCATCTCGACGTGTCCTTGGATAACTCCTCAGCCCCTCCATCTGCTGATTGAGGGTATGAATGATTGTGAGCATGAACGGGTGAAAGTGACCTGTAAAGTGCTTTCAGTGGTCAGAAGGACTAGAATGGTCGTATATGACACCAAGTGTCCGTAGACTCGAGTCATTTCCAACCCTCAAGCTGTATCTCCAACTTTTTCCCATCTGTTCCACTCAATATCTGTTTAGCATCGTTCAATCTTTCCTTTAAGACTTCAACAGTTCAGGGTCTCCATCATCTCTGTGAAACAGATTGTGAAAAGCCACTGGCTCATGAATAGAAAGTAACCGCTGGCTGGAAAAAGACGATGTAAGATCAAGAAAGTCACAAAGGGTTTGATGACAGACTGGACTGAGTTATGAAAGAAAAGACCAAATGACTGGGATAGAGAGGCTCCAAATAGAGAAGAGAGAAAGAAATGGACTACCAGGAGCAGACAGGGATACCGGTATGGTTCTGTAGTGAATCTGATCCACCATCAATGTGAAGTCATCCACAAAATATAGACAGACGCTCATAGTTTTTGTTCTCTCTGGAACAGGAAGCGTCTCCACTGGCCTCTGATTTCAGTGGAACGCTGGAAGTTTTTCCGTGGAACTGAAGAGAAGTTTAGTGTGAAAAGTTAGCTTCACCGTTTAGAGTTTCTTACAGGTTTAATGATGTTGAGCTGTGGAGGAAGACCTGGACTACACACATCACGTCACTGGTATTTAATCACTAAACTCTCCTCAAACATGGTTGTCAGATTCAAACATTTCTATAATCATGACATTTTGCACGATAGGGCTTTTATTATATTATATTTTATTATTAGATCATTTCAAATTCTGGCCACCTCTATATTTGTTGGAAAAATGCAGGACCTTTTGTCCTTTTATTTTGTGAGAATTTCCATTTCCTTTTCCACCATCTAATATGCAATTTCATATTTAGAAAACCTAAATATGAACAAAAACATTTATATTTAATATTAATACATTAAATATTGTTTGGCATATACATTTTATTCATAAAAAATGGCCACAACACAATGCAAGAGCACTAAAGAATCCAATTAATATATATATATATATATATATATATATATATATATATATATATATATATATATATATATATATATATATATATATATATATATATATATATATATATAATAAATGCAACTTTATTTGTAGAAAAGGATCAGTAAATCTCTGTAGATATGACATCTGACTTATTTGGGGGAAAGCATCAAATTCCCTGAATTTGATTGGTCGATTGTTTTTTTTGCTTCTTGTAAGTAGATTTGAGTCCATGATCTACAACAAGAACAGGATATCATATCATACCAACTTTATCCTACAAACATTTATTGTATTTAATCAAGTTTGATCAATATTTTTCAAAAATCAGCTTTTTAGTAAAAGTCAGTGGGAGGTTGTGGAGTTTTATTTACCAGGAAATTTATTTAAAAGCTAAATACCTGATTTAAAAAAGGCATAATCTGGATTGGACTTAAACTTTAACATCTTAAAAAGTCTTTAATGTATCTGTTTTCTGTGGTTTGGACTCACATTAGTAAAAATCTAAGCATTAACAGTATATTGTAGTAGTGGACCGCACATAATCAGTCCAAGGGCCAGAAATGGTCCCCGGGCCTCACTTTGGACATGCCTGGCAAAAGGACAAATGTAGTGAAATAAAACCCACTGATCCACTGAGAGGCCTTTAAATAAGGTGTTTAATATTTCTTGTGTTTGACAGTCGGGTCCAGTGAGGGGGACATGTTTTTGAATCAGACTAAGTGCAAATCTTAAGGCCTACATTCCTTCAACTTTCCC
This sequence comes from Callopanchax toddi, assembly GCA_006937965.1. Taxonomy (NCBI): domain Eukaryota; kingdom Metazoa; phylum Chordata; class Actinopteri; order Cyprinodontiformes; family Nothobranchiidae; genus Callopanchax; species Callopanchax toddi. The sequence continues at coordinate 1,503,290 of SSNR01000133.1, forward strand.
TAAAAAGTGTTTAGAAACATTTCTGATATTTGTTTTGTTTTATCTTTAAAATGGGGTTTTGATAAAGCCAACTTCAGCCAGTTGTAAAGTTTAAAGGTTAGAGTTTTAAGAATGTTTTTCTTTAAATGATGAATGAAGAATCTTTACAGGAAGTCCAAAATGGGTCTTTATAATATCTGGCAGTCATCAGATGTTAACATTTATTAGCGATGCTAGTCCAGGCTAACAGGGTGGATTCAAGCGATTCTCTCAAAATGACATCCAAGCTGTTTCACTGAGCTCTATAAGCTGTAGTAAGACTATAAGAGTAGGAATCAATAACAGAACAGTTGGATGGATTCACGTTTCATTTTAACAGAAGAGTTATGGCTCCTTGATGGTTTTCAGAAATCCGCTGCTAGTTTTTCTGCAACAGAGTGAAATGAAAACCTGTTTCTGAATAAGTTTCTTCGGTTGAGAAAGAGAGAAAAACGTCTTCACGAACCTCCGGAAATCAAAGCCTCTTTATCAACATCAGACATGAGCAGGAGATGGTGCTTTAAGAAGAACAAAGAGATGTTTCAGGTTCTTTTTGAGGATTTTAGGACTTTAGGTCTAACTGATCAGATGTTGTTGCTGATTACAGATTACGGCACATGGATTTATTGAATTTAGCAACATTTTTATTAGTTTTATTGTGAGCACATGGCTAGTTGACTTCTTGTTTACAGTGAATACATACATTATTATAGAATAAATGACAAAGACAGCAAAACTAATCTCCATAAAGACATTATTTGGAGAAAAGATTAAAATATCAACGTTTCTAATGATGTTCCTCAAGGCTCTGTTCTTGGCTCATTGTTCTTTCTGTTATACATTCATGATTTTTGAAAGGTTTTCAACCTATTATTATATTATTCAGATATTAAAAATATATTTTGTTGTAGAAAATGTTAAACTGATTTTAGAACAAATGACTACTAAACCTGTAACAACTCATGTAGGGGTTCAAAAAAGTTTTAAAAAATGAGGGGTGACAGAACAGGTGGAAGTTGCACATTTTAATTGTCAAGCTAAATGCTTGTATATCTGTTCTTCATCATATTGGTCTTTTTGCATGAATATGCTTTATTGGTCACCCTTCACATTTGTCGGGTTTAAATGGTCAAAAACAGGTTGCGTCCACATAATTTTATTTAAAATATTTGTTTCTCATTTTCCTGAAAGTTCTTTTTGGAGATTCTAACAGACCATATATAATAAGACTCTTTAGCAGTAAGGTATGATAAATGTTTTATTTTTTACAATAGAGTTTATTCTAAACCATAGGTACTGAATAGGCGAGCCTCCTATTTCTAACTCTCAAACCAATTACTGTGTCCCCAAAGCTGTCGATATGTCATAAAATCCACCACGAAACAACGCCATGCACAAACACAACTGCCTCACCTGTCAGTCGTGTGCTGCCCGTTTGTCTGTGTATTTAAGTCCTGTCTGTTCTGCTCACAGTGTCGGTTCATCGGATTTTGGTTCCTAATATCCTGTTGCTGTTTGAGAGTCCTGTTTTTGTTAATAAATCCTTTTGGTGAGCTTGAAACCATCTCCCCCTCTTCCTGCTTTTTGGGTCCCACCTGACGTGTTCTTGACACACCTGGTCATTTCAGGTTTGTATTGAGTACCACTGCTTTAACCTCTAACATTGCATACAGTTTAAATAATTGTCTTGATTTACAAAATTTAATCCTAAATTTAATTCAAAATTGAGGTTAAGTTTTAGTCTGACTTGGGTAAAATGGTACCAAACCTCAGAAGCTAAAAACAAATCTAAACTCTGCCTCCTCAACAGCTGGAGATTATTAATACCTTGCATCCTTTTCTTTTTAAAGAGTGTGAACGGTGATTTTCTGTTTAATACAGCAGGAAGAAGCCACAGATGGAAGCAGTAACACACAGTCAATCTAAATCTACATGTCAACTTTCCAAAACGCATTTCCTCAAAACTTCCTCTCTGGCTTCAAATGAACAATATCAAGTCCCAAACCAAGTCGTGGCGCCGGAGCCAACAGGATCATGTTCTGAGCTTGTTTAGCTTCAGTTCGTCATGCAGGCGCATGGTCGGACAAAACGTCTCCAGTGACAGATCACTTGTTTAGTGTCCCACGTGAAGCCAAATAAACAGTGTGGCAGAGAGGAATAAACTGCGGCCTGTACTCTCACTCGCTGGGTTACAGAGACAAAGAGGAAACGGCTAGTTTCATCTGGTTGTTGTGTCTCGGTTATTTGAACAAACACAGAATGTCTGCTCTGGTTTTCGGCTTTTACTTTGAAAGGGTTTTGAGGGCTGGAAGTTGTCCTGCCTGTCAATACGTAAACCGTCAGATCAAAAGACGCCTTTACAGCAGCGACAGACGCATAAAGACCAGAACGATACTTTGACTAGAAACTAATAACTGAAATAAAGAATCAATTAAATCAAAAGAAACCATCTGTAGGGTCTTACCCAACAGAATAGTTAGCATTTTTCATATAAAACTGAGAATTTTACATGAACTATCTTCAAAAATGTATAATTACATGTATTTATAATTTTATTTTTAAAATAATATTTTTGGAACTTGAGTCTGAGAACTCAGGATGTGTCTAAAGTTCCACCTACTCTCCCACATACAATCAACCTAACTTAACTAATTACAGTTGAACATAAAACAAATTAATATTTGAACATATGGCAGCAAGTAACAAGAACTATATCAACAAATCAACACATAGAGTCGACCATCTGGTGTATTTTTATTGTTTATTCAGGTAAACATCCCATTAATTTACATGGAGGGGGCGGGGCTTAAATTTGTACAGAATACCACTAGGGGGCGCTTGTTTTGTTTGAACTTGAACTAGGGTTTATTTGGATTTTTAATCATTTGATGTAGTTGATTCTGGAAAAATTGATTTTAAGTTCCAAATAAAAAAAATGTTCAACCTAATTTTGTATTATTTATTCTTTACAGTCTTTACATTCAAAAGTATGTTGTTTGGAGTCACATGGACTTTTTAATAGATATTTTGATGTGGTCTACGGAAGCTAAGAGAGGACATGTTAAGAATAGTTTATAAAAAAAATCAGTTTATTAAACTGTAAACACATACAAAAGATCACAGAGTTAAGTGGAAAGCTGTAATAATACAGCACAGCTGTGTGATAGAAAAACACAGTAGTTTTTCTTGAGAAAACAAAAATATCGTTAACAGATACGTCCGTTGTCGGGTGTGTAGTGTACTTATCTTTAGATACTGCATTTGCTCTGGAGGACTTTTTTTGTATATTTGTTTAAAATCTTTCCAGCTGTAAAAATGTAAAAAATTTTTACAAAGAAAAAAGAAACAGGATCATTCTGTTCTAATATTTTTAAGCCTTTGATAGTTTGGTTATTTGGTAGAGCACATTTTGGTATAATATACTTTTAAACAAAAAAAACAACAACTAATAAACAAAGTTCAGTGGTTCAAAATTTTCCCAAAAAATGCAATTTAAAGTATTAAATTGTAAAGTCTGCTGTTAACAAAAGTGATATGAAAATGTAATTTGAAAATATTCTTTTATGTTAAAGATGTGAAATGATGGGACATCCTCATAATTATCGTCATTCAACCTCTGCTCATTGGATCGTCATCATCTAGTAAGTAAAAGTTTATTTCTATAGCACCTTTCACAGGAAAAAAATCACAAGTGCATTTAAACCATGATTAAAGGACAAAGAACCAAAATAATAAATGTTAAAATAAGATTTAAACAGACTATTATAAACAAATAAAAATCATAAATAAAAAGGAGAAAATATTGTTAAAAACACATAATGATCCAAACAAAGATGGTTAAATCCCAATTTAAAAAATCACAAAGTTTTAAAGGAGTCCAGACTGTCTATACAGCGTAAAACTAAAGGAAGGTCATTCCAAAGTCGCGGTGCACAGACTGGAAGGAGCAATCACCTCGACTTTTAAATCTGGTCCTTGGAACTGTTAGGAGATTCTGGTCTGTGGACCTGAGAGCTCGGGTTGGAGCGTACGGCTTTATCAGTTCAGTAACAAACAGGAGCTTGACCATGTAGGGCCCTGAAAGTTAGTCATCATCTGTTGGTTAGTGATGGGAATTATGGCTCTTTGAAGGGAGCTGTTCATTGGGGAGCCATTCAGAGCTGGCTCTTTTATGGGGTTTTTTGTTGCAATATTTTGAAAGAAAAACGTCATTTGGAACTATCTTTGGGGACACTCTTTGTTGTGACACCTATGTGTGCGTTGCTATTTAGCTTCCCTGATAGAACCAATGGGTTGCTATGCTCACTGATGCTGTTTTAAATAAAGAGCCAGAGTCGTTGAATACTGCCTCCTGGCCTCAAACATCACCGTTAATACAAAAAAGTGAACGGTTCTTTACAAGGACTCAGTTCTCCTCGTTCAAAGTGAAGAGCCGTTCAAAAGATTTGACTCGTTCATGAACGTCACATTGCTACTGTTGGTTTCCTTCTCCATCGACAATTTGGACTCCAGGATGGACAATGTCCACTACCAGTGGCTGTGGTAGGACTGAAAATTGGTAGAGTTGACTGAACTCTTGAGAAACATGTTAAAAGTTCATAAACTGTTATATGCCAAGAAGAACATACATTACCACAAAAAAGGAAAAGTTGCTATTGTGTTGTTGTTTTTAGATATGGAGCAAAGAGGTCTATTTTTAATACATGTAATAGAACCTGAGTTAGATGGACCCACTGTTCTAGGTCCAAAAAATGAATATTTTCACAGCCTTTTTTGCCTGGAGTGAACATTGTAAAGGTTACATTAAATCTGAATTATTTTAAGTCCATGTAATGTGTTTCCTTTCTGTTCCATCATTCCATACAGTCTTCATTTCCCTCCTCATTATACATTTATTTTCCATTCAGTCTAATTCTAAGAGAAGGGACTTCTCACCACCTAGTATCTCTTCATGTCAAACATAAAGTTACCAATAGCAGGCAGACAGCTCATAACAACTCATCACTCCTTGGCTTTACCGTCACTGACATCACGCCATGGAAAACCAGACATACGTGTAAATACGCGAGCGCCAACAGATGCCACAGAGTGTGTTAAAGCGGAAGCGCTGACTCCCTCGGACCGACGGGAACACCCTTATTTCTGTGTGGGAAAATACCTCCGAAACGCTGGAGAGAGATTTCCCCACTTTCAACATGAGCGTTGAGAAATTCTAGAGAGAGCGACATCTGCCCAGCAGATTTCTATTGTTTCTTTTTTAAACTCGTCTTTCATCCATCTCCGCGTTCTCTCTGTTCATCTGAAGAACATCAAGACCCGGTTCATGGAAGTGTCACGGAGAGAGAATCCAACATTGGGGCTGTAGTTCTAATTACTGGTATAATGTTACAATGAAAAGTGCTAAATCCTTAATTAGTGATCATTTAGCTAAAAATAAACATCATGATTCTGGTTCTACTGTGGAGAAGATATCTGGTTTTTTCCTATAATTTAGGATGTGAGAAACCTTTAAATGTTTTAAATTCATTGTTCCCACGGAACGCTGCTGCTGCCTTCACTCAGGGAGGGAGAGCGAGTGACATGTTTAGACGTGTTCCTGTGGTGGTCGACGTGTTCACTGTTAGGTCTGTTTACACATCAGGATGCAGCCATTATTGTTGTCTATTGACGTCCTTACATTAAGGCCAAGCGGTGTTTCACTGCAGCGCTGCTACAAATGGTGTTTATGTTCCGTTAAGTGGACAACAAATCTGCTTTTATAGAAACTTAAAACTGATTGGGTCACAATCCACCGTAGTAATTAAAAACATCTGGACACAGGAAGAGTTTTGACACTGAACTTTACTGTGCGTAACGAAGACTTTAACTAAATCATTTCGGGTTCGGGGTTTCTGAGCGGTGGCATGATTCTACGGTTAACCGGTTATTAACCGTTAAGAGCTTCAATAGCCGGTTAAACAAAATTTGGGAAATGTGCATCCCTAGTTTGTTTGTTCTACTAAAAATTCAGCGCTACGTTCACCTATTCCAGCCGCTGATGAGCTAATAGCTAGGCTAATGCGCTTTAAGTCCTGATAGTGATTTTATTCATCTTTGTTATCGTTATGGCTGAACGTTGGAGCGATACTTGGCTATTGTAGCTTCGTCTATTTTGGATGTTTTTCGTTACTTTTCCTGTTTAATGCTCAAACGACCTTGAATTTTGAATTGATTGATTGCGAGTGATTATAACTTCCAACTTATTAAACTAATTTACTTTGTTAAAGGATTAATGCTTTGTTGACTAAAACTGACTAACTTTTTTGATTCTTTGTCGACTAAAATGTTACTCTAATCAGCATTTTTCTAACCCAAAATAAAATTTAAGCACTTTTCAAGATTTTCCATCACCTCACATTGGTGGTGATTTTTCCTCAAATCTCTTATGTCACTTCCTCGCCTTAAGAGTAAATGTTTTTTGTGCTGAAAGCAATCATTTAGTTAGTTTCAGACAGAGATTCTGGTTCTGAGAGCTGATTCTAATCACTGATTTTTTGCAGCTTTGTAGGCGTTTTGAGATATTCTGATTCATCAGAAAGAACTACAATTACCAGAATCATTTTAATACATTTCTAATTTACTTCATTAGGATTCTAAATGTAAAAATCAAAGATTTTTCTATTGCTGTTTTATTACAATATTCTAACTTTTTGAGCTGTACATGTAGATCATGACCAAGTGAACAGGATGGCAGAAACAAATATTTAAATTAGTCATGTCTTAATTAAGATTGAAAGTCTATATATGCACCTTAATGTGAGAATAAACATGCAAAGTACATCAAACTTTGCAGTGAAGTTATATGAATAAGTTAAAATGAAGTGAACTGAGAAATACTACATAGTGATAATCGATGGAAACTTTTATTTTAGTCTTCCTTCAGAATCTGGTTGTTTTGAGGTCTTTTTCTTGCTTCTTGTTTGTATATTTGCACAAAGTGAGAATAAAATAATCAAATCTGTCCATACTGATGAATACAATCCAGCTGCTGTATTTTCCACTTTAACGTGTCTAAATGTTCTATAATCTCAAAACGTTTGTTATTTCCTTTTAATAGTTCTCAAGATTTTTGTGATTTTGTTTTTGTGGCAGTAACTTTTATTGCTGCAACTCATATAAATTTTTCACTCCAGTTGAGAAGCACTAATACATTCTGACCAGCCCATTAAACTCCAGTAACGTGTTTAAGGTCTCCAGCGTTTTGGTCTAATCATCTGTCTGATCTGACTAAGGTGGAGAAACATTTCTATCAAAGATTCGTTTTAAGAAATGAACCCAGAAATCTGTGATCTCCTTTTGAGATGGAAATCAGAACATCTGGCTGAACAATAGCCTAAATTCCAGCTGTCATTTTGCTCGTCTTTTTCTTGTTTACTGCTGGGGGTGGACTCACATACACACACAATTATTTTGATAATTTACTGGTAAGGCTTGGCAAAATCTTAGAGTGAGTAAACAAGCGTTTCATCTACAAAGACTGGCCTCCAGCGGTCTGTGTGTTACCACTGTGATAGATTCTTTGTTCTGATGTTGCAAAACATTGTGGCGGCTCTTGAGAAATTAAACTCATTAAGTTTGCACTACTTGTCTCCCAAAAAACTGTCAGATCCATCTGTCTCAAAGTTTGAATCTTTTTGTTTGTTGGTTTTAATGTAAGGGAAGAGATCATTTTCAGAATTCTATTTTTATCCTTTTGATTAAAAAAAATGCCAATGCATGACCACTAAAACCCGTATGCTTGGTTTTCCATTTCTATCATGATGTTCAATTCACATTTTCACCCACAACTTTACAACCCAAACACATCATACACCCAATGTGCAGCTCAATAAGAATATCCTATGGGTTTCCTATCAATATGCCATTGGGAATTTTTGCAAAAAAAGTCTTTCAAACTATTCTTTTATTATATATTTTTATATAACTATTTTAACAATTTTCACATACACTTTAAGTGAGGAAACCCTGCCGTCTTTGTAGCTTTAATAGCTCAAGCACAGTAGAAACATCATTTGAAGTCGGATGATGTTGGACTTTTCGTGACTGAACTGACATTTTGATATATTTTATAGTTTTTACAATCATATATTTAATCATACAGATTTAGAAGATTTTGCAGTGACCTGAATAACCATTGATGGTTACCATAATAACCTTAATAACCACTTGTAGTTACCATAGTGACCTTAAAGGTGTGGTTAACTTGTTTATTTAATACATTTGCAGTGTTCTCTAGTGTAAATCAATGCCTTGTGAGTCATTTTTATAAAGATAAAAGCTATGATGCTTCTCTGATGCAGAAGTGCTGATTCGTAGGTCCACTTGATGCAGGTTTCCTCATTATTATTAATGAGTTGCACACCCCTCGCTACTGACTGGATAACAGGAACATCACTACTCCGTTCCCTTTTTCAGATTACTGTATCTCACCAAAATGTGGGACATGATTCTGCCTTACATTTTGATCCCAAAGCCGAGGCTGAAGGAGAAATGTTAGAGCTTCCTCAGCGTTTGTCAGTGAATGTTTCAGAATGGTGATCCCTACATGTGAACTACATTTTCTCCTAAAGAGCAGAACGTTAGTGTTGTTCCTCATCTTCAACTTACAATGAGCAACGTGAAATGAACCTGTTGTTGCAGACCGTGGGATGTTAACATTAGCATGTGTGGCTAACCACAAAGACCTCAAAGAATAACGCAGCAAGAATATGTTACAAACTTACCAAACAGCTGCTCCAAGAGGCTCTCTCCTCCTCACAGCTAAAAAAAAATATTATTGCATGTAAACTTAAATAAAATCATATATTTTTTACTGGCCAATGGGGCCCCCAGACCACACGAGGCCCCTAGACTCAAGCCATATCTCGCCTGTGCATTATCTGGGCCTGCTTATGGGGCGGCGTGAGCCACGATGGGCCAGACCATGAATGCAAATTTGCAGTGTGACATAGATCTGTGAGGTTTTTCAAATCCTAGCGTTTCAACACGATTTTCTATAAGAAGCTAAAGCTGAAGATCCATGTAAAAGGATCATGTTCAGCCTGCACGAAAAGCTCAAACTGACCAATATTAATCAGAAATAACATGAAAAAATATGTTTTTTCTGTAAACCACACAATTAATAACCACTGGTAGTTACCATAGTGACCTTAATAACTACTGGTAGTTGGCATAGTGACCTTAATAACCTCTGGTAGTTGGCATAGTGACCTTAATAACTACTGGTAGTTGGCATAGTGACCTTAATAACTACTGGTAGTTGGCATAGTGACCTTAATAACTACTGGTAGTTGGCATAGTGACCTTAATAACTACTGGTAGTTGGCATAGTGACCTTAACCTCTGGTAGTTGGCATAGTGACCTTAATAACTACTGGTAGTTGGCATAGTGACCTTAATAACTACTGGTAGTTGGCATAGTGACCTTAATAACCTCTGGTAGTTACCATAGTGACCTTAATAACCTCTGGTAGTTACCATAGTGACCTTAATAACCTCTGGTAGTTACCATAGTGACCTTAATAACCTCTGGTAGTTACCATAGTGACCTTAATAACTACTGGTAGTTGGCATAGTGACCTTAATAACCTCTGGTAGTTACCATAGTGGCCTTAATAACCTCTGGTAGTTACCTTATTAATCTTAATAACGACTGGTAGTTACTATAATGACTGTAATACCTACTGGTAGTTGGCATAGTGACCTTAATAACCTCTGGTAGTTACCATAGTGGCCTTAATAACCTCTGGTAGTTACCTTATTAATCTTAATAACTAGAGGTGTCAGATTAGCGCGTTAATTACGATTAATTAATTACAGCCCTAATTAACGCGTTATTTTTTTTAATCGCGTTAATCGCATTTTTAATCACTTGACCGTTTCTGCCTGCAGTCTGCCGCTGCAGTGATGTGTGTGTGTGCTGAGCTGGTCTCCTCGCGGTGTTTGTGTGTCACTGAGCAGCTCTGTGAGGCTCAGAGCGCCTCACTTTCAGGAAGTGATCACGTGACCTACGCATGACGCCGAGACAAAACAAACAGCTGATGGCCATAGCGGTGTTATGAAACCGGCATCACCTTTTAGAGCGCTATTTATCTGACCCCGCTGCAACAGGAAGTGCAAATTAAAACGACCTGCTCACTTCACGAGCTACTCGACCGGAACCGATGACCACCGTCAGCCCAGCACAGCTCTGATCACTGATTACACGTAACTGTCAGCCGGTTCGGTGCGCGACCGGCCGGCTGACAGCTTCCACCGCTTGTGGAGCACAGCGCTGATCACTAGTAGCCTACACTGAGTGATCTGACGGACTACAACGGGTTATATTCAAAGTAACGGCGCGACGTGGCGCAGCGCTGATCGCTGGTGTATTTCAGCCTTAAATATCAGCTGGTCCGGTGCGCGACCGGCCGGCTCACAGCTTCCACCGCTTGTCCAGCACAGCGCTGACCACTGGTTACCAGTAGGCCTAGTACACCGCTGGACTGGCGGTGTTATGAACCGGTCCAGTCAGCAGTGCCCGATGGAAGACATGGACGTAGTTTGGGGGGGGTGCAGGGGGGACGTGTCCTCTGCTCGTTTTTAAAGTCAGTTTAGAGTCCTGTAGTTTTTACTGCCTAAAACAATGTTGCTCTATATTAAATGGATTCTGGCTGTTGTTTTTAGGTGTAGGGTTGATATTATGGCTCTTTTTAAACAGTTCAGACCCTCTTCTCCACCTCCTCCCACCCCTGTATTCAAGTTGTGCCCCCCCACCTTTGAAATTTAAATTTCATTCTTGGTGGAAAATCAAATCAACTTTATTCATAGAGCACATTTCCTGCAGAACAACACAATGTGCTTTACAGCAGATAAAACAGAACCTAAAATCAGATGAGGGGTTAACAGAGCTGCTGCAGACTGAGTCCACTGACCAAAGTAATGGTTTCACTGGGACTGAATCTGTTCAAGTCTGTTAAACACAATAAATGACTTCAGAAAGACACTTTATGTTGTTCTATATCAATCTACTGGTCTGACACAGTCATTTAATGAATTTAAATGACAATAACTCAAGAGGAGGGCTTTCTTTAGCCATTTCTTTAGATGCGATTAAAAATGCGATTAATTAGATTAATTAATTACAGATCATAATTAATTAATCGCACAATTTTTTTAATCGCATGACAGCACTATTAATAACGACTGGTAGTTACTATAATGACTGTAATAACTACTGGTAGTTGGCATAGTGACCTTAATAACATCTGGTAGTTACCATAGTGACCTTAATAACCTCTGGTAGTTACCATAGTGACCTTAATAACCTCTGGTAGTTACCTTATTAATCTTAATAACGATGGGTAGTTACCATAGTGACCTTAATAACCTCTGGTAGTTACTATAATGACTGTAATAACTACTGGTAGTTAGCATAGTGACCTTAATAACCTCTGGTAGTTACCATAGTGACCTTAATAACCTCTGGTAGTTAGCATAGTGACCTTAATAACCTCTGGTAGTTACCATAATGACTGTAATAACTACTGGTAGTTAGCATAATGACCTTAATAACCTCTGGTTGTTACTATAATGACTGTAATAACTACTGGTAGTTAGCATAATGACCTTAATAACCTCTGGTTGTTACTATAATGAGTCCCTGTTTATGTTGATCGTGAGTTTCTCCACTCTTATTGTAGACATTTTGTCTCATCTAGATTTATGAACCATTTAGATAATCCTGCAGTGACATTACACAGAATTAGACTAACCTGCTTCATCTGCCTTTACATTTCTTGGTGACTTCAAATGAAGCCTCTCATTAGGCTCATGATTTTCATTTTCATCAATGATGTGGCATCCTTTCGTTCCTAACACATTACCCATTCCTTATCAGAATAAACATCCTGCAGTTTATTAAAATAGAGATCTATTGTGATTTTTAATTGTCTTCATTACATGATTTAAGCAGTGTAGTTAAAACGTTGTCATTATGTTGAAAATGTTCAGGTAATGGCAGTAAGTTTAGATAAAACGTTAGGTGATGCATACTCACTGACTAAAATGTACTAACATCTCCATGGTAACCAGCTGGTTAACATGTTAGTGTCAGTAACTTGTTTTATTTACTAAACCTGAACAGATTCAGGTGAAACTTTTCAGCATTATGTGAGAAGTGGGCAGTTTGAGCATTTCTAAGTGTCGTTTTAGAATTCAAACATTTCTAAAATACTCTAGCTGTTCTGTCAACTGATAAAAGAATGACACTAGCTTTTTCTTTTTCCCCTACCAGGCTCTAAGTCGGGGTTTTGAGACGTTTAACGGTGTGTTTAGTCACTGTATGAGCAGGCAGGACGGCTGAGCTAACAAAGGTAAAAAAGAATATGGCGGCTGTTTGAGTGGGAACAGGGGCAATTAGTGAACTTGAACTCCAGAGGTCACAGAAAGCGAGTTCACAACCTCTCAGGAAGGTCACCACCTTACGGTTTACTCAGCCAGGAATACACAAACAGGCCTGAACTCAAACACGCACACCCATGCTGCAGCATAGAGGTCAAAGGTCACGAGTTAACTAAGGGAACTAACAACAACTGCGGGGAGGCGGGCCGAGAGGAGAGAGTAGTTTTCTAACCTGCATCTGGCCTCCAGATGGTTTGTGAGTCATCTCTGGGTTAGACACACACACTCGTACACACTTTGGCTTCCCCCGCTGAGACGAGATCATTCCCAGGTTGGGTCGATCAGGGGGTAAACTTGACACCTGACTCTCTTTTGCTCACACACACACACACACACACAGATCTATATACGTACATGCACAAGAAATACCTGAGTCATTCCAGAGCTGAAGCAGAGTTCACTCACTGGTTGCTGTGTGAAACTGAAGGCTGAAGATGAGCAGAATATCTGCAAAGACAACAAAATAAACCTGCGTCTGACTGGACTTAAAGCTGAATAAATAAACCTGAACGTGCTATATGGATGAATGTTACCTGACACGTTGTTTTTGGTCTACTTCATGGACTCGACTCTGTTTTAGAATGCAAGAATTCCCATTAACAACGTGGACCAATCGTCTTAGCTGGAATCTGACACCAAGCCACATAAAGAAAAGCATAATTCACATTCAGCACACATTGCACTTTATAAGTGGCACACATTTTTTAAAAGGAATATAACACTTTACTGGAATGCTTTTGCGTCTGTTCGTCACTTCGTTTAAATGTGATGATATATTTGCAAAACTAGCAAAATACCTTTGGAGAAGATTGTACTCAACACATTTAAATCTATTTTCAAGAAATGTTGCTGAAATAACCCAGTGACTGATGGCTGTTAGCCAAGCGAAGGTGCTGAAGCCTGTTTCCGTAGTTGATCCCTGAAAGACAAAGCATGAAACGGAGAGACCAAGTTGAAGGGTGAATCCCATGGGTGGCTGTCTGCCGTTAAGAGAGTGACTGGTTCAATCCCAGCTTCCACCATCACATGTACCTGTGTTTCATCTGCAAATCAGGGTGTGTGTGTGTGAATCAGAGTAGTAGTGTGAAAACAGTTTGGTCTAAAACAGAGGGTCAGGGCTCTAATGCAGGTTCTAAATCTGCGAGTCTTTAGATGATCTCCATAAAACAAGTTCTTCTAAAGTTTGACTATAATTCTTATAAAACAATAGGTACAAATGGATACAAGTGGTATAATCTGAGTTGAAGCCATAAATGTGCTCATTATGTTCTTGTGCATTGGGCTTTTTGCCAGTGTTTGTAAAAACCAACCAGCTGTTTTTGGGGATAATTAGTTTGTAGATCACAAACCATTGGTCTAAATTACTAGTTACATTTATGTACCATTTATGTAACTCTAACCCTATGACCACACATTCACCTCTAATGTGAAGTTGTGTCAAACAGTGGTTAAAATATCTCACTGTCATATAGGTCGTCACCAATTCCTTCTTAATCAAACATCATCCTGATCACACATGAATATAAAGACAAGCTTCAAATTACATTAGTTTTTAATGTTAAACCAACTGTATTACATCAGATGACACAAAATGATAGTTTGAAGATTAAAATACTTTAATGGAGGAATATGATGCTACTTTTGACTTGTTGAAATAATAACATTGATTCCAAACATAATAATCTATAGATGGAAATGTTTTTTGTGTCAGTAAAAACATTGTAACTGAGAAAATGCTGACATTTCTGAGTAGCTATTTTTTCTTTTTGATACCGTTTTGTTTCTCTGTGAATGTACAGATGGTGAGCCTTCATCCTACCCCGTTACCATAGGGCGCTGGGAAACTCTCAACCTCTTGACATGAAGGCACAAAACATAGGGATAGGGCTACCTGGAGACATCTAGTACCATCTAATGATTGCACCATTTTAGTCTTCTCCATCCCTTTCTAGTAAAGTAGCAAAACTAAATATGGCAATCAAAGTGTGAGCAAACGGAGGGTTGCCGGTTCAACCCCAGCTCTTGCTAGGTTACTTTGTCATTGAGTCTTTGGGCAATACACTTCACCCATCTTACTTGCTGCTGGTGGTCAGGAGGAACTGGTGGTGCTGATTGTACTGCCCCAGATCAGCTGTGGCTACAGTGTAGCTCATCAGTGTGTGAGTGGGTGAATGACTGACTGTAGTGTGAAGCACATAGAAAGCACTGCACAAGTACAGGCCTTTTACCATTTATAAGGTCTTATCCTTTCTTGAAACGTTTTAAGACATACTCTAAGTTCGAATGCATAATGAACTTTTCAGCTTTAAAGCTACAAAGTAAGTCTGACCCATTATCCCAACACTGCTGGTTAAAGTTTAATTGCTAATAAGCCACTGATCAGTCTTGTTAACCATTAGGACCAAATCTTTCACTGGCAACTTAATTTGATCTCAGACTCCTCCCAACCTTGACTGTGGGAATCAGTCACCTTTTACTGTTTATGAAAGTCTCACAGTTCCATTTTCAGACCTTTTTTTCCCCAAGTTTCTTAAAAACCAAACTGTCTGGTCCACATCAGAGAACATCTCTAAACTGAACTCACTGATGAGGACTAGTTACTGAAAAGCAAAGCGTCTCCTAACAACGTCAGGGTGTAGACTAAACACTGGATTTTTATGGTGTATAGAACACGGTTTAGCCACTTGTATCACTCAAAGAAATCTGTGGCGAACCAGCAGATGGGTTTAGTGAGGAGCACAAAGCGGTGTTGAAACCTTCGCAGACATTTTGTTTTCTCTGATATTTATGTCTGCTACACTGGAGACGAACTGCAAACAACTGGTTTCTGAGCCCACAAAAGATGAAACGGCTCCCAAACTTCCAAATTTATAGCTCTTTTATGGTGTCAAAATGACCTCACAATATATCAAATCAACTTTTTAACTGCGGTACTGCATCATCTGATCATCAAAGAGAGCCACAGCCAGATCTTCAGGTCAAGCAAATGTTACGGTTTTCTTTCATTTCAATAAAACACTGTTTGGCTTTTGGGGAAATCTGTTTAACACATTTGTCAGTCAGAGTAAAACTGAAGCAGTAGCTCGTCTTTTTAGGCTGTGTACCTGGAGAAAGGGTTTCAGAAAACACAAACTGGTCAAAATGGTGAAATCATTGATGTCCTAAAATATTACAAATTCTATTCAAGTCCCAGAGAATCGAAACTTGGAAAGATGTTGTTATTATTCAGGATCACCTTCATCACAGTATCTGACAAAAGCAGTCAATTATAAACTTAACTCAGCTTTATCTATAAAGTACTTCTCAATCAAATTAAGACTTAAAATTAGTGCTGGGCCGATAACGCCGTTAACGCGAAACTGTTATCGCGCGATAAAAAAAATAACGCCGTTAATCTAAATTGGGTCACTGGGTCTAAGAGATCTACAGGCATTACCAAATGGCAGACTCTGATCCTGGCCCGGATCTTTCCGGAGTCCGGACCTGCAGCAGGACCCGCTCCCCCGCTCTAGCTGAAGGGGGCGCGGCTCCTGTCTCCCGAACGCTCGCTTCACCTGGAGCGGCTCCCGGATCCGAACCGATCCTTCACGCGGACCGGGAGCCGCGGGTCCAGGTGAAGCGCGCGTTCGGGAGACATGAGGCGTGTCTCCTTCACCGGGAGCCGGTTCTGGTCCAGGATTTTCACCTGGACCCAAGGAGGTGAAAGAGGCGCGTCCGGGAGCCGCGCGCCCGTGCCAACCTCGGCATACGCCCCCTCCTCCTGAACCGGACCGTGTGGTTCGGACTTGATCCAGGTTGGAGGAGACGCAGCAGAGCGCTGACCGAGTCACAAACCCGCGGCAACAACTTGGTAGAGTTCCCGCAGAACTCCGACCAAGTCATCAACCAGGTCTGGACTGGCTGTCTGGTTCCAGGTGTTTCCTGGTGAACCGACGTGTTATTTGGGCCGACAGCCTCAGCTGTGCACGCGCCTCTCCTTAAAGTGAATGTGGCAGCGCGTGCTGCGTTTTTCAGTATAACTTGACAGCTGAACATTCAACCAATCAAACAATATCAACACTAAAACACATTGATCTGTCAGTGACTTTATCAGAAGTTTGTCTTTAGTTTTCAGACTCGTTAATGTTTAAATCCCCTAAATTGGTTTTGTTTAACAAAAACATGATAAACAGCCCTATAGGATCATGTGAAATAAACAGTAGAGAAATGAAGTCATTTTAAGGCAGATTTAATCCATTACAGATAAACTGGATGCTACAATCACTTTTTGACAGCTAAAAAGTCAGCTTGAAGTTATTTGATGTAAAAAAGAGAGTTGATGCTTTAATCAGGTGACCTGTAAACTAAATGTAATCCTTTACTGTCAGGAGATGAGAAGGCTTCTACAGTAAAACTATTAAAACAGAGTGAGCCTCAGAAAACAGCTGTAGAGTTAAAGGAATCAGACCTCTGATGACACATCAATGTGTTTTAGTGTTAAAATGTTTCATCCTGATAACTTGATCAACCATCAGAGGTTGTTAAAACGAGCTCAGAGCTCATCTGGTGGTTCTGGTTTGTGACTCAGGTCTGGGTTTCTGAGGGAAGTTCTGACAGGTTTAATATTTCTTGTTAGGTTAGTAACAGCTGATCCAAACAGTGGATCAGCTGTTACTAACCTTAAACTCTAGACTTGAAGTATCACGACTCTTCAGCCTCATGCTCATGCACACACATACCGGTATTATGAACCCTTTGGTAGAATTCAAATGAGCCATTTTAATCTAGATTAATCTAGATTAATTTCAAAATTAATCTAGATTAATCTAGATTAAAAAAATTAATCTATGCCCACCTCTACTTAAAATACATGAAAACATTAAAAACAAGAAATACACAGGCTAGTAGTAGAGTACGATTTAGGCAACAGGTGCTCTTGGATCTAAAAGCAGAAATATTTTCATGTTCTGTGTTGAGTGTGGGAGTTAATTCCCAAGGTTGAGGAGCTTGGAACCTAAAAGCTCTGCCTCCCATTCTGGACTGTAATATTCTAAGGATGATAGCAGGCCTGGAGTGACTGGTTCATGCTGGGTTGGAGGGGACAATCAGCTGATGGTGTGGCCGGTGTTCTGCGCAAACTCTACCAAGGGATTGCCACTTCTCAGCCGCGCCCCCTCCATTCCAAATGGTACAGTCCCAAATCAGGGGAGGGATGGGGGCAGGCTTGTCACGGGAACTGAGGTAGCTCCTCAGTTGCATTCACGCTCGCCGGACACGCCCCTTCCCCTGGACCATTATTATTCTGAGGTCTCCTCATGAAGACTTTATGGTTTCTTTACTGCTTGATGTGTAGAATTAGACCTAACTGCACCACATTGTTAGTGAATTGGTGCTAGGGATTTTCACCAGCAAAATATTCAGATGAAAATATTTTGCTTCATTCTCGGCTCTAGTGGTGATATGTGGGTTTTTGCGCATCTGAAAACTGACTTGCAAAAATGTGCCCCACCCAAAAAAATAAAAATGTCACCAGCCACCACCCCGCAGGTCAGGTTGGGTCGGGTCAATACATTTTTACCTTCAGTGCGGGGCGGTTTGGTGCAGGTCAGAAGTTTTCAATAAAAACCCTGACCCGCGCATCACTATGATTTAAATCAAGCTAGGGTCGTTCTCTTGATCCCGATAGTGTGTTCAAGTCTATGTAGAAGAATTGATGATCAATGGTGTCAAAGGCAGCTCTGAGATCTAGAAGTCCAGATTTTCATCAGTCTCAGAACTGGTCCAGATGGCCTTAAAAATGTTAATCAGGTTTTAAAAAACGAGGCAACTCCCATCTATGACCTGTAGAGTTGGCGGGGTGAATTAAAGGCCAGAGGCTGTGACCGTGTTGTCTGGAAGTGGATCTGCAGCCGCCAACACGACGTGATAACAGATGAAATCTGAAGATATGACTCCACAGACACAAACAGAGATGGAGGGGAAGCGATGGAGGTCACAACCTTTGATATCTTCCTGGAAATCTGATGAATGTTTTTGGCTTCTATTGTGTTTGTAGTGCTGATAAATACAGCAAAACAAGCAGACTCATGCACACGTACACAGTGTGAGCACAGTGTCACTCTGTTGAGGTGTGAGGTCACACACGGATGTTTGTGATGCTTTTAGACAGTATTGTTTTGACGACCACTATATTCCTTATTCCTGGGAATGTTTTTATGTTCTTTCACTAAGTGGGTGGCATTAAAACAGTGAGTGTTTTCACTAAGCATGCACTCTGATTTATGCACAAACAAGTGGCTAAGAAGAAAAAACCCATCCAAACCCATCTTTTTGGTACCGATCTGAGTCTCCCTCAGCCTTTCCGATGCCCCTGCCTCCTCCACTTGATTAGATTTCCAGATGTGTTTTTTTCTGATAACGTGTTTTGGTTCTGACTCAAAAAAAGAAAAACCCTCATTAGAAAAATATTCCACTTGAGCAGAGAAAATGCTCTGTAGGTTTTCAGGTAGTATCAAGTGGAATAGAAGATTTACCTTCATCAGGGGGAATCGAGGAAAAGAAAACCTCGTTGTTAAATCTCCACTCTGTTTTCTGCCTTGAGCTCATTTTTCTGTTCCTGTAAATTCTGCTGTTTTCCTTATTCCTGTTTTATAGGCTGTTCTCACCATTAATTCCATAGTTTTATTCCAACCTTGGAGGCAGAAAACATTTTAAAACAAACAGGAAACCATATTGATGTCGGATTGTTTTATATATTTTTTCCTGTTTGTACTTTTGCAGAAAACCACTAAAACTTTGGTTTGTTGATAAATTCCAAACTATAATGGAGGACTTGAGTTTTCAGTAGCAACATTTTTTTTTACTATGGTTGAGAAATTTTAGGTATCAACAAGAAATTGTCTTAATTTCAAAGATTAAAGTGATGAACGTTAAACCTGTGAAGAGGAATATTAAACTGTTTTAAACAGTACGGTTATAATTTTGACAAGCTAAAAATGGGATGAATTTAGGAAAATAAAAGAAGCTCATATATTAATATAGCCCTTTATGGAGGAAGTGGACATTTTTATCTTGCATCCTAGACCTGAAGCATTAAAAAAAAAAAGAATAAAAACTTAATTGTTATTGTATGGAGACAATAGCTGGACAAGAAGTCATCCAATGCAATTATTTAAAGGCATACTATGCAGGTTTGCTTGTTTTGGCTCCCCCTGGTGTCTGTTTTACGTCACTGATGTAAAAACGTTAGCATTGTCTTTCCTCAGAAACCCTTAAATCTAACTGTTGAAATGTCTCCTCAGCCTTCATTACTTTCTACTGGAGCGGTTCATCACTTATTCAAAGAAATCAGATGTGTTCAAGCAGGGAGAGATAAAAAAAATCAGGAACCATGAGCTAAAAACACTCCGGCACTAGCATAACAGCTAGCCACATTGGGTTAGCCTAACCCTCACGAGATACATGACTTTGTGAGACTTCAGAGCACCGTGTCACTGCCCTATCTGTAACGGAAACTCGATCGGTTCTGCGCATGTGCGAACTGAGTCTACATCCGCTGAAGCTTTTTACGGTAATTATGGGTCAGAGTTAAGATGTTAACAGTAATACGTATTCATTAAAAAGTTTACAATAATGACGTTTCATACAATGTCGAAGAAAATAATGAATAAAAAGGGAGTTATGGATCAGGACGGCCTGATCCTTACTGCGCATGCGCAAAGTCGGACAGTACGGATCAGGTCTACCCGATCGGTTCTGCGCATGTGCAGAACGCGTTTACTCACAGTGAAGTATTTTACGATAGTTACGGTTCAGAGTATCTTTTAAGGTGTTAACAAGTATATAATAAATTTATATTCATACATAATGTATTAAAATGTTTATACACGTAGGTATCCATTGTTTAAATGTTCCGAGCAGTCAAGAAAGAGGCAAAGCTGTTGGTAAAAGCTAAGGGATAACTGGGAGCTAACCGTCTCATTCAAAAGACTTGAATGTCGCTAAGTTGGCGAAAAGAGGAAGTGACATAGGCTTCGCGCATGGTCAGAACTGATCGTGCTTCCGGTTACAGATCGGGCAGTGACACACCGGACCTGAGATTCAGACGTTGAAATCGTGGTATTCTGGATCTAAGCACCAGATGGGGCTGAGTGACTTTTCATTAACCCTGTAAAGGGTTATATTAGCACAGACTGGCTCAAGAAAATGATTTAAAGATATGACAAAGTTGCAAATTATGCCTTCAAAAACAGGATTAATCAATAAGTGTTTAATTATTCCATTATGTACATTGCATGTCCATTGTGTACACGGTCAATATGTGTACAGCCATGCTGTAATGCTCATTATGCACAAAATAAAAAGGGGAAAAAAGTTTAAAATCAATGAAAAAAGTTCAAAATTGAAAAGTAAAAAATTTAAAAAGTTTAAAAAATAAGTTTTAAAGCCTGTAAAGTTAAAAAAAAAAAAAAGAAAAGGAAAAATTTTAAAAGCAAAATTGATAAAATAATATTTAAATTATGTCAAAAAGTAAAGAAGCAAAAGTAGGTTAAGGTCAGAAAATAATTAAAAACATTCAAACAAACATATAAACAACATGTAAGGACCTAAACTTTACTATTACAAGTCTCGCCTCGCCTCGCCTTCTTCCACTTATCCGGGTCCGGGTCGCGGGGGCAGCATTCCAAGTCGGGCAGCCCAGGCCACCTTCTCCCCGGCCAAGTCCACCAGCTCCTCAGCTGGGACGCCCAGGCGTTCCCAGGCCAAACTGAAGATGTATTTCCTCCAGCTTGTCCTGGGTCGACCTGGGGGCCTCCTGCCGGCAGGACATGCCCAGAACACCTCCCGAGGGAGGCGTCCAGGAGGCATCCTTACCAGATGCCCGAACCACCTCAACTGGCTCCTTTCGATATGGAGGAGCAGCGACTCTACTCCGAGTCTCTCCCGGATGTCCGAGCTTCTTACCCTATCCTTAAGGCTGAGCCCGGCCACCCTGCGGAGGAAACTCATTTCAGCCGCTTGTATCCGCGGATACTATTGCAAGTATTTCAGTAATTTTACTTAAAAAAAAAAAATTAGATCTCTAATTAAATAAGCAGCCTAACCTACAGTCAACCTTTGCTGGATGTGAACAGAAACTTGTTAGATTATACTATCTACTAAAACTTGAAAACACTCTGGTTTTTCATTGCTTACTATATAGGTTGAAACCTTTCAATTCTCTACTTTCAGGGTTGAATTTTCATCAGGTGAAAATGTTTTTGGGGAGTTTTGCCCGACCTCGCTTTCATTCGCTTATCCGGGTCTCGGGGGCATCATACCAACTAGGCCTCCTAATCCCAGCCACCTCCACCAGCTCCTCCACCAGGACCCAAAGGTGTTCCCAGGCCAGATTGGAGATGTACTTTCTCCAAATTGTCCTGGGTCAACCCTGGGGGCCTCCTGCCAGCAGGACATGCCCAAAACACCTCCCCAGGGAGGCATCCTAAACCAGATGCCCAAACCACCTCAACTGGCTCCTCTCAATATGGAGGAGCAGTAGTTCTACTCCGAGTCTCTCCTGGATGTCCGAGCTCCTCAGCCTCTCTCTAAGGTTGAGCCCGGCCACCCTGCGGAGGGAACTCATTTTGTATCCACGATCTCGTTCTTTTGGTCATCAACCAAAGCTAATGACCATATCAGGATTGGGACGTAGATCGACCGGTAAATCAAGAACCTTGTTTTCTGGCTCAGCTTTTTCTTCACAACAACAGATCGATTTAGCGTCCGCATCTTGGCAGACGCTGCCCCAATCCACCTGTTGATCTCTCATTCCCTCCTTCCCTCACTCGTGAACAAGACCCCGAGATACTTAAACTCCTCCACTTGAGGCAGGACCTCTTTCCCGACCCGGAGTTGGCAAGCCACCCGGTCAAGAAACCACGGTCTCAGATTTGGAAGTGCTGATCCTCATCTCAGCCGCTTCACACTCGTCTACAGACCTCCCCAGGAAGAGCTGAATTTCAGAGCCTGATCAACTTGAGATGAAACCTTGGGGAGTTTTGTGTTGGAATTAATGAGATGACTAGTGATGATCCTGTAACACAACCACTCTTTATCGCTCTGTAAAACTTTTGTGCTGCATGAGATCCAGATACTAGAGCTGACATTTACAAGAGAAAAGTCTGCAGATGTATTCACCTTTTTAAGGTAATATCACATCGTGCTCAACACGTTCAGATTTTTAATCCAAAAAAGGCACGAAAACAGCCTCGCTTCATTTACCGAGTTGTTCCGGTACTAATTTAGCTTAACGGTCTATAAAAAGAGATTCCTGATATCTCGTTTCTTTTCTCCGATTTGCGTGTGAAGTTAACGCCGACGCTCTTTAGACTGACCTCATTAAAAAGTAAAAACACATTCCTTTGAGGTTTTATGGTGTTGTAGCGTACACACAAAGGCCTGAACACACACACACTTTCTGGTATTTATAGTCTAATTCCTTTTTTTATTTACCCATCAGTGATTGTGTCCATGTGCTTGTAAAGAAAACGAGTCTACATATTAACACATCTCACACACAGCTGCCAGGGTGTGCATCAATAGAGAGCTTTCATGTCTCAAAAGCTGCCTCGTTTTGCCAAAATCCAAAAACAGGTGGGTGAGATTTCTCGAACGCCGCCTCTGTAGATGTGAGCTGTGAGTTTTGCCAATCAAGGAACAATACCAGTTGTTGTGAGGGGTGAGAGAACGGTCAGAGCCTCTTCTCAGATGGATGCCACATTGACCAATTGGATGTTCAACATGGCAGAGAAACTTTTAGATCTTTCTCCTGGGGAAAAACACAAACTGCAGACATTTCTTCAGAATCACATACATTAAATTAAGTTTGGTCCTTTTTTTCCAACTAATTTTAATAGGTTCAAACAAATTCAGCTTTAGGTTCACTTGTCATCTGAGGACATTTGTCATTTCGAAAGTGAGAGCTTCATTAATGCGAGTTAATTAACAAACCTCCCTTCTCCTCAGACCAACCTTTCTGAGGTTTCAGCTTCAAAACTAAGAATTCAGCTTTGAATCTAAACGATGGACACTATCACATCAATTCAAAACATATCCCAGGTGGACCTGGACAATAACGGTCCTAATAACCCTCAGGGGAGAGAGAGGGGGATTGAGCATCATCACAAGAGAGGTCAAAGTCCAAATCTCAACGGCTGAGAAACAGGGTTTTTAGATTTAGATTGAATTACTAAAAATAAAACGTGAATAGTTTTCTACTCACTTCAGCTCTACGTAACCTTTAAACTCAACAGTGAGGGAAACAATTGTCATGTTTATAGCAACGTATGACAAGTAGATTTCTTTATTTGTGAACTTTGTATAAAAAGAGAAACTTTTCAGATAGTGTTCCTCAGTCATCCTAGAAGGTTGAGACAAAAGTGGCCAGTTGTTATTTTTCTTAAAGCAGCACTCCGGAGGATTTCAGCAAGAAAGCAGTTTTTGAATCTAGCGCCCAGCGGCTCCTCCTCAAAACATCTCGACACGCGCGTCCGGTCGCGTGTGCGCGCGTGCACGTGGCGCATATACTTCGGACATGAACTGTGCAGCTCAATGTGTAGGGTTTAATCACTCACAGTTCACAATCTTATTCCAACAACACTACGAGGGTCTGATGAGCCCTCTCTGTCCCTGCTGCTTCTGATATTAGCTCTGTTAGCACCGAGCTGCTGCTGGACTCTGAAGCTGAACTTGACTCGGCCCTGGATGAACTTTCTGACCAAAATAAACGCATAATCCTGTCAAGCCTTGCCATTCTGTGAGGTGAAAGGTTTAAAAATAAAAATAAATCCATCTTTAGCTGGAGAATGGGTAGGTTTTTAGTAGAAATGAGCCGTGAGTCCTCAGTGAACGGCTGAGACGGCAGAGAAACACACGGAGCGTCCTGTACGACAGCGCCCCCTACTGGTACAGGTTTGGTTGATGCGCGTGCATGTTGAGAGAATGCAGAAATTTGAATTTCATTGGCTGAAAAATGTCGGCGGCAAGAAATAATGGAAAGGGGTCTCTAGGAGGAAGGAGGGTCTTCATCAGAATGACAGATGTTGTGGAACTCAACCCATAGATCATAGTTTAGACCTGAAATATCATTTAAAACATTTAGAAAACTTTGATACTTTGAAACTTTGATTTGAGAAAAATAATCCAGAGAGCCGCCAGTTTATGCACGCAACGTATATGCGCCGTGTGCACGGCGCATATACGTTGCGTGTCGAGATGTTTTGAGGAGGAGCCTTTGGACGTTAGATTCAAAAACTGCTCTCCTGATGAAATCCTCCACAATGTGGCTTTAAAGCATCCACTGAACACAAGTGGAAAAAAGCTATTAAAGTTTTAAAAAATGCTTTAACCATACCTTCTTTCCTTAATATTAAATATTCCTGCACTTTGCTCCGTTTAAATCTTAATTGTGAATAATTTGCACTTTGACGTCATTGGATATGTTTCTAACAGTAGCTGGAAAAGCATCAGGATTACCGTTTAGCAGACTCAAGTTATCATTCCTTAAGTTTCAAGTCTAAGTTGTGTTCGTATAAGATGTATTTGAGCAGGTTTTAGATTATTATTCAACTGAAGAACTGTGACACAAAATGGCATCAGGATATATGAGATTATAGCAGGAAAACCCTCAAAAGGTAGAACTGATGTGGGTAAAATAAAGTTTACCTTCATCTAAATGTGCTGAAGCTGTTCCAGATGTCCTTTGGCCTTGAGATGAAGAGTCTCACAAACCAGACGGATAGTCAGGAAAGCAATTTTCTAATTCATTAGAGCTCCAAACTCCAGAAATAAAAGTTGTGCCAAAGTGTGATGAGTTTAAGGTCTTAAGTGTGCACATCGTGTGCGAAGGCTCGTCTGCTTTCTACCACGAAAAGGGAAGATGACACTAAGGGTTCATCTGCGGAGCATCCATGGTCGGAGTGTATTAAAAACGTTTGAGAGATGTTACACACTCACGGTAACACAGTGTGTGAGTCACTACAGTACATGAGTTTACCACACACACACACACACACACTGCATGTAAAGGTGCTGTAGCGCTGACAGCGTTGGGGTCTCTGTGGAGTCTCTGTGGTCAGACTGTCCATTATTAAACGAGATGTGAAGCCAAGAGGAGAGCAGGGTGGAGACGCTAACGTTAACCACAGCACCAGAGGAACCCAGTCAGGGCTGGGTACAACTGTGACAAAAGGTATCATCGGTTCCAAAAATAGAATTAAAGAAGAAGTCTGGCGTGCATTACAAACTTTACCGGATTACTCTCTCTGCACAGATGTTAGTGTTTTAAAACATTTAGGTGTAAAATTGATCATGTCAAAGCTTTTCCCCTCTGTGATAACTATAAATGTTGCCTTGGATATAATGACATCCATGAAGGCATGTGGTGTAGCCCAGAACTACACGGGTGGAGAAGGGTCACTATATCCAACACACTGCTTTACAGGAAGGAAATACCATTTGATTCCCACTGAAAACAAGGCTTGGTTATGGTAATATACAGGTTTAATGAGTCCTGTATCCTGAGATGCTACAGCTAGCTGTTCCTCTAACCATCAGATTACTGTGGCTAATCTTGGCCTAACAACCCAACCACTCTAAGCTTTTAACATTTAATGTAATCATCTCTCACTTTATCTCCTGCTTTGTCTGCCGTTGTGGCCCCAAATTTTGAACACAGCTTTGGTGTCTTAGCTGTTAGCATCATTCTTATATCGAGGCCTGGATCCATTAGCTCTGTATCACCCCTTTTACTAGTAGGACATTCTAAACAAACAGACTTTTACTTTATAGCTAGTTGCAAATTTTCTGAGAAAACCACAGAAATAACCCACTCTAATGAATTTCAGGTAATGAAGAGTTCCAGGTTAAGTTTAAATATCTCAGGGTTATCTTAGATCTATCATTTAATAGTCAGATCAAGGTTACCAATATTGTTGAATTATTTCACTATAATTTAAATCATTTTGAGCCTGTTTTTTTAACCTCTGCACCCTTCTGGATTTCAGAGAAAGAGCACGAAGGTTCACAGGTCAGCATTTAAATATGGGTTTAAACGTAAGTTTTTGAGGTACAGATTTTTTAGAAGAAGTTTTACAATATTCGTAATTGTTGTAGATTATTTTAATAAGCTTATACATACATTTGCTTAATTGCTCCTATGCATATAAGATCATTAGTAAGTAGTAAGTAAGTAAAGTTTATTTATATAGCGCCTTTCACAGATATCCATCACAAAGCGCTTTACAACATATTTCGGGGTACCAGCAGGAATCTACATGGTAAATTATGAGATTATGTGGGACATTGTGGAAAAAAACAAAAATTTGGGCAGAACATTATTGGGCAAAACAATAAGATAAAAAAAATGGAGGAAGAAGAAAAGGTAACAAAAGGGAGGGAGGGAGTAGCATTATACACACAGTCACAACTGAAAAAAGAGAACACGTCAGGGAGGGTGGGTCAGGAACTCCCCCAGCAGCAAGGACACTCGGCACAGAACGCAGCTGCACCGTCCTTCACTTCCAGCAGAGATGAAGGAGAAGTTAGGACTGAGAGCGTAGAAAGAGAGGGGCCCGAGCGGCTGCTTCATTCATTCAGTTGAGTGGGGGTTGTAGTCCTCAGGGTTACCAGGTTAGATAGCAGAATGTGTTTTGGTTCAGGCAGCATCATGTTTTCTCAGGTGCCTTTCTGTCTGTTTCACTGGCTTCATCCCTTCCAAATTCCAAATCCTGGCCATCCCCACCTGATCCGTGTAGTTCGACACATTGATAGTAATTTGCTCCACACCAGAGTTTGTTGACAACCAGTCCTACGAGACAACTCATTCCTCACGAGTGATTCGGTGTTCAAAGCACGCATCAGCCCCCCCTGAAGCACAGGACTCCTGCCAATCACACCTGTTAGCTCTGTTATTTTCCGATAAACCAGGTCCAAGCAGATTCCAATGAGCGTGCACCCAATCATCATTAATTCAAAGTTATAGACCTCCAGAGACAGACTTGAGAGACCTGCAATTCGATCCATATGAACCCCACAGCTCGTGTCTCAGTCAGTCGCGGAGTCCCCTCCTCCGTTTTGAGAGTGTAAAAAATTGTTATCCATAATGTTGGGAAGCCAGCAAACCCAAGCCATATCAAGGAAAATCTTAATCCAGAAGGAATGAGGAAGTTGATCAGAAGACGAAAAAACTGCACAAGGGAGAGAAGGAACAGAGCGACCGCTCTCAACAGAAGCCGGAAGAATTATTAGAAACATGAAAAGTATCTTGTTAAGATAATTTGCAATCAATCATGAATTAACTATGAAAGTTTTTTTTATCCATCGACAGCCATAATAATAATATTGAAAAAGCATTTGACATATTATTTTGTGGCCTCTGAGCTCGCTAACTTCTCATGGTCACATCAGACCAAATGCACATTTTGCAAGCCTGAGCATCCCAGCTGTTAGCATTGCTGCTAAATTAGTATTTCTTCTTTTTGCTTTGAAATGTTGACTTAGTGTTTGTAAATTCTAAATAAATGCATTATTACTTTATAAAATTACTATTAGTTTAAATTCTATTAAATCAAACATCAGAACAAAAAAACCTTAATTTTTATAATTTAGAAAAACTTTTAACTTTAGAAAACCTTGACTCTTCTCCAACTACTGGAAATCCTGACCTTATTAGGTCTTAAAGGCATACTATGTAACTTTTCTTATTTTAAAATATTTTCCTTGAGTCAGTTTGTGCTAATATGACCCTTTAGTAGTAAGTAAAACTTCATTCATAGAGCGCCTCTCAAGATATAATCACAAAGCGCTTAATGTGAGAACATAGTCAAAAGATATACAGATCTAAATAAAGGAGTAAAAAAAAACACACTTAAACAAAGGCTACGTTCACACTGCAGCCAACTGCGCATCAAATCCGATTTTTTTCCCTCATGCGACCCATATCTGATTTTTTTAAGACAGTCTGAACGGCACAGATCTGATTTTTTTTTCAAATCCGACCCAGGTCACTTTCATATGTGGTCCTGAATCGGATACGTATCTGATGTTTTTGAAAGCGACTCCAGTCTGAACAGACACGTCGCATTGAATCCGCCTCGTACGTGACCGACAGGAGGCAGACCACTAAATGCGCCGGCGGAGGGAAACGCTCCAACAGGTAGAGCTGATACTGGAGACGGAGGCAGTCGGTGGACAGAAAGTCAGGTTTTGGACTTGATTAGTAATATATTACGTGACAATTCTGTTCAAGTGAACTTAGCGCCGTGGCGTGGACTCGTGTTTCTGGGATGCACTGTGGCGGTCCCGTGTGATGAGTGATCTCACGGACTAAAATGGTTTTTAATCAAAATAACGGTGTGAGCGCAACGTGGTGCAGCGCTGATGTCTCCGGTGTATTTCAGCCTTAAAGAGATCTTACCGTAATCAGGCTGTGTTCAAGTCAAAGGTTAGCCAAAGCCATATTACTTCCGTAAACAGAGCGCGTTATGTGTGACGTCTTGTCATCGTCTGCGCATGCGGGCCGCTTTGGGGCCGTGATTCGTTCACACTGGAGACCGTTTGCTGTCACATTTCAGTTGTAGTGTGAACAGCCAGACAAAAAAATTGGATTTGATTTAAAAAATCAGAATTGTGCATTAAGACCTGCAGTGTGAACGTAGCCAAAGACAGATCTAAACAGATGAGTCTTTAACTTCTTAAACGAGTCCACAGACTTCAGTGAGAGTGGAAGAGAGTTCCAGAGTCTTGAAGCTATTGATGAAAAGCCTCGGTCTCCTTTGGTTTTCAGTCTAGTTTTGGGGACTGAGAGCAGACCTTGGTCAGAGGACCTTTATTAACCTTTACAGGGTTAATGGAAAGTCACTCAGCCCCATCGGATGCTTGTGTCCAGAATACAGTTTTTGTAACTTTTGACTCTCCGGTCCGGTGCCCTAAAGTCTCACAAAGTCACGTATCTCACGAGGGTTAGGCTAGCCCAATGTGGCTAGCTGTTATGCTAGTACCGGAGTGTTTTTAGCTCATGATTCCTGCTTTTTAAAAATCTCTCCCTGCTTGAACACAGCTGATTTCTTTGAATGAGTGATGAACCGCTCCAGTGAAAAGCTATGAAGGCTGAGGAGACATTTCAACAGTTAGATTGAGGTATTTCTGAGCAAAGACAATGCTAACCTTTTTTATGACAGTGACTTAAAACGGACACTAAGAGTGCTAAAATCAAGCCCAAACTGCATAGTGCGCCTTTAATATCACAAATGAAAATAATTATCAATAAAATACCCATTTTGCAAGCAAGCATTACTCCACAACTTTGACTGGAATCTGTTCTCTTTAAACTGTTTTCCCTCCATCTTTAACTGGCTTTTTGTGGTTGGCTGGTGCTCGGATTGCTCTAAATCAGCAACATGGACACAAATCTCCAAGACAGATTTATTTACCCCAAAGTATCAAATTTGAACAAATTGCACATCCAGTCAAGGGTCGTGAAATTTTGCTACCTGAAAAAACAATTCATGGCTGAACATTTCGGAACCCTTCATGTGTTTGATGAGGTGGAACAGATGATCTACGAGGTGCACGCAGATGATTCTGCTATCTTTGTTCTTATGCGTCACCAGTAAAATGACTAATGTGCAAATTTCTTCAAAATCTCAGAATGTTCCTTTGAGCAGCAGAGTGAAAAACGCGACCATTACAGTGTTTTATATTTTGAAAGAGGGCTTTTATCGATAGGTCAGGGTTGGGATTAGGTGAGAAGTAACTGTAATCCTGATGTGATGTCCGTACATAAAAGTATCCACACGCAGACTCTGAGTTAAAGAGGTGATAACGGTTTGGCTTCACTCTGCGCTCCAATGTGCAGAGGTCGAGCTGAGGTAACGATGACATTGTTAGCATGTTCACACACACAGAACACACAACCACCTCTCTATACACACACCGATTGAGTCAAGGGTTGCGCAGAGGTGAAAGTTAAAGAAGATTTTGTTTTTAGTGAGAGCCGAGAGACCCGTAAATCCACTCCCAGCAGGGGGGGAAAGGACTCACACTCACACTTCAGCTACATGAGCACATGTTTGGAAAAACAAACTCTTAGGTACATAAACTAGAGCATGTGTGCATTGTCTTAGGGAACCCAATATTCTGTTAAAGTGGCTCTAATGTGAGGAAATCTAAGTGTTTGAATAGAAAAGCTACTAGTTTCTTGAAGATATTTTACCTCTTTTGTTTGAACGATTTCATTTTCTCAGTCTTTTGGATGAACTAATCATAATACAGTTGTTTAAATCTTAACCTCAAGGCTGGAGTCAGACCATCAGGTCAAAGGTTGCTTTGTTCCAAAATAACTAAAACCTTCAATTTACAATTTGTCAGAAAACATGACTGACTTCCACTGGGCCATTATCACATCACATGGTCTTCATAAAGGCTCGAGGTCAGGGTAGACTTGGGGTTTGGTAATTGTAGCCAATCATGAGCATTTTGGTTACTATATACTTACAGCAGGGGTGCCCACACTTTTTCACCTCACAAGTTACTTTTATAATGAGCTGCCTAAAGTGATCTACCATTCTCTAAGGCACCTCAACCACACACCCTCCCCCTGGACCAATTCCACGCCAACCTAGGTAATCCATATCCGGACCACGAAACGCCGCCCCGTCTGTCCAAGCTGCCAATGATGCGCTCCGTCCATGTCGGACGGAGTTTTCGTGGCATCATTGTGGCCGCTATAACTCGTTGCATAGAGGGGGGGGGGGTTATATCGTCACATGATCTACCAGATTAAAATCAAGCGGTTGATCGCAATCAACATGTTGGGCACCCCTGACTTACAGTATAACATTTAACGCTTTTTTTCCTGCCTGTTTGACTTGTTAAAATTCCAATAGGCCTGTTTGACAGCAGAGTAGGGAACGCACAGGTGTATTAATGAGGGCTGCATTCCATTTGGAAGAAGTTCTTCTTGTAAGTACATCTTTTTGGACAGCTGCAGGAGAGGAGTGCAGCCCTCGGTAATAAACCTGTGCTTTCTCTACTCCTGCTAGTCTACAAGGCAGGCCTACTAGTCACCATCTTTGATGACAACTTTAGGTATTAAATAGAGTAATTAAATAGATGTTTCAGCCGTTTAGTAATGTGCCATCAGTTTAGCATTACACAGTTATTGCTGTAGAAACAGATTCCTGCTGGGCTCGACTCATTGGAGTACCGAATGCCGTAAGTGCTACACTTAGCTTATTTTGGGTTTATTTACAAATGAGTTGCATGAATTGCTACAAAAACTTTGGAAGTTAGAGCAAAATTACACTTTGGTCTGTGAACTGATTAGTTTTGAAGAGAAAATAAACCATTTCTTCCTACACTGAGATCCTTCAGAAAGCTACAAGAATGTAATTATTTCTAACTTTTACACAGAAAAACACTTCAGAATGACTGAGTTACCCTTTTAATGTTCTGTTTGAACACTGATTGGAATAAAGCAGTTTATTTTCCTGTTGGGAATTTGGCTTCAGTTTTAAATTTTAAAAAAGCTGCATCCTATCAAAGTGTTGAATTCATACCAAAATAATTTAAAGTTCGATAATTTCAAAAATGTATATCTGCTGCTGAGCACTAATAAAAAACAATGAAATAATTACCCTGATTTTGTCTTGAACAATTAGAAAACGTCAAAGATTTATCCTCTGAGTGTCAACATTTTCTCGTTATCCGTTCAGTTCAAATGTTAAAAGTCACAAATTTTCACCCACTCACAGTTTAAATAAAAATCTACTACTTTCATAGTAACCGTGTCCTGTAGTTATGGTGTTTGGCTAACTGTTGAGCTTAAGGATAA
The DNA here is from genome assembly GCA_006937965.1 of Callopanchax toddi. Classification (NCBI taxonomy): domain Eukaryota; kingdom Metazoa; phylum Chordata; class Actinopteri; order Cyprinodontiformes; family Nothobranchiidae; genus Callopanchax; species Callopanchax toddi. The sequence goes on from SSNR01000133.1 coordinate 1,535,640, forward strand.
TTACTGAAATAACAGGAGTTGGGTAGCCTGAACAAGTCGAGGGCAACGTAGGGGGCAAGGCGGGGCGGTGAGGTCCGGACGGATCGGGTAAGTCGTAAATGTAAAATACCGTGCTGTACGATGAGTGTGTGTGTCTGTGTGTGTTGGGTCTGCACAGCAAGAGGTTATCCAAACAAACCACCAGAATGTCGAGTTACGTTCCGACAATTCCTCTGTGTTTTATTGGCTGACTTCACCGAGTTACTCCCGGGTCAGCACACACTGGGTTGGTGTTATAGTAGGGGAGAAGAGGAAGAGATAAAAGGAGAGAGTCAAACGCTCTGTCTGGATGTCCATTTTAGTGTTATTTAAGAAAAAACGATGTTTTTGTACCTGCCTGTTGGCTTGTATGTGATGTAAAAATAAGCATTGAGTTACGGGCTGAGACTAAGGAGAAGGAGGTTGACCCGAGAAGCCGGGTCGGCCAGCGGCTGGCTGTGGGTGTGTGTGTGTGTGTGTGTGACATTAGGGTATTCTCAGAATCCATAAGACCTCTTGTTCTGTTTAACATCTGAGAATGTGATAACTGCCCAGAATGTGAGAATATATTGGCGAGCGGTGGGCTGTGGACTGGGAGAGAAACCCGACGGATGTTTCATGACTGCGTTCTGTGACCTTCCATTGACCACAGGACAAGAGGGAAATAAAACAATATGAGACTGAGGTGAAGTATGAAACGCACTAAAACATTTTATTGTTTCCTAAATTGTCTGTATGCATTTCAAAACATAGGGTATTTAGGGCGTGCAGATTTAAAGTCTGACAGGAATTTCTTAATATCCATGAAAATATCTGACAAAATAAAACTGGAGTTGTGTCCGTTGGGATTATTGTGACAAACTAAAACACGGCTTTTTCAAAAGGACACAACAAAATGTAATGTTGACCCTGTTCTGCTGCTGGCGAACTATACAGTATGCTTGTAGATATCCACAGAACTTCAGGTAAATAACCGTGAAAATGGCAGCGTTATGAAATAATGTCACACGAACAGCTGTAAAACCCGAGCTTGTTTTAAGACTAACCATAAGGTTGGGTCCATTTCAACAAACAAAATCAATTTACTCCCTCATGGATGATCTGAAGCATTTATGCGTCTACGTGTGTGAAAGAGGCGATGTTTGGAGGCCAGTGTGAAGTTATGGGAGAATAAAACATGGAAGGCGAGGCCAGGATGCTGGGCTGGCCCAGGGTCAGCTGAGGTGTGTAGACGGAGGGAGGGGGTGATGGTTAAAGGTTACAGCAGATACTGTCTGTCTGAGAGGAAGGTGGGAAATGTTTGGAATGAGAGAAGGTAAAGTTGACTTGAGCAGGAGGTAAATTCTGTCGTACAGAGGCAGACAGACCAGGATGGATGGTGGAGTTACAAAACGATTAGTTTAAAGATGAAGTTAAAGTAACTGACCTGATTAGTGCAAAAAACACATCAAATCTTTATCAACTCAATAAAAGAAATACTTGTAGACATCAGTTTAGATTTTTTTTTAAACGCAGTAAAAGCATCCTGTTCAAACTACAGAACGGCGCATGGACATGACGCAGCAACCCCAAAGACGCCTACGTCCGTACTGGCTACCAGACTAAACCCGATAACGTTTTTTGAAGATAATCTCTGTGCAGCTCCTGACTTTGTGTTATTTTTCATCAAATGTGAGGTTTGCAAACAACGTTCGGATACGTGTTTACGGAAGTAGGTCTCCTTGGAAACGCTGCTTCATGTCCTTGCGCATTTCAGCGGAGGCTTACAGCAGTTCTTTGTCATAAAGTAGTCCCGAGTCTAAAATAGAACCTGTAATTCCTTCATGTTACTTTTTATTTTCACTAACAGTCGATATGTTTACTGAGGTCACTATCAGAATTACTATCACTACTGAGTGAGTTTTAAGGACTTTTTTTTCACAATGCTAGTTGTTACCATTCACTTACAGTGTTTTATGCTAAGCTAAAGCTAAAGGAGTACTGCTGGATCAGGATAACAGCTGGGCTGGTTACTAAATAGTTTTTGCCCACTGCTCTAACTATGAGGAATATGACAATAGACAAAAAAATCACTTTCTGGTGGAGTATCCCTTTAATGTAATTTACATTTTTGGGGCCCTCACCTGGTAGGTTTTGTTGTTGTTGTTGTTGCATACTTTGTGTGTGTGTGTGTGTGTGTGTGTGTGTGTGTGTGTGTGTGTGTGTGTGTGTGTGCACAGTATTTCTTAAGCTCTTTACACACAACTTTAAAATGCAAGTGTCTGTTTCCTCTACATCCAGTTCAGGTGGTGTTGATGTTTTTGTAGCCTTTCTTGTAATTTTTAGGGACTCTTGGAAATTCGTACATTTTTATGGATCTGACCTTTTTAAGGGAGCGTACAGTCTGGAAGCAAACAGGAATTCCTGCTGCTGAGATTTCCGTAGTTCTGGACTTTATTATTTGTTTTGTTTTGTTTTTTTGGGCAGCATGAGGTTTTTCATTGTGGATGGGTTTTTTTTACACACTAATATAAAAACAGCCTATACAAACACATTTGCGTGTTATAATTTACACATTGGAACATCCATCACACATCAATCCAGGCCGACCCTTGGATTCACACTCACTCCTGGACCGTTGTGTTTTCCTGTTCTCTGGCTCATCGGGGTTACTGATGACATTGTTATGATCACACTGGAGCGATTTAAACACTGTTAAACTCACTCTGGGTCATCGGGGACTGATTGTACCAGACACAGCCAGCTTAACCTCGTAGACTTTGATATAAAACGCTCCCCTACTGTTTGACCTCTTCTGTGAACGCACAAACAAAATGTGAGTGTGAGCTGAGAGCTGGCAGCAGGGCGGCTAATTAAAAAGCCAAGAGGTTGTGAAATAATTTTGAGAGTTTTTTAAATCAAATTTGAGTCCACTAGAAATGTGTTGGAGCCTGAAGCATTCCGTTTTTAACAGAATTATGGGTTTTTTTCCATCAATTTTTGACATTTTCAAAGATGGGTAAATCATGTTATTTATAATCACACCAAACCTTGTTAGGAGGACAAGTCAGGGAAAAACCTACAACCTAGTAAATAAAATACATTTAGAAAGTACTTACCAAAACAGACACCCCTATTATTGTATTATTTCCCTTCATTTTATCACCATTGTGGTTTGGCTTCATTTGAAACACTGAAGCTCTATAATACATCCATGTGATTGGAAATATACAGTAAAGAGCTGCATGAGTTCCAGTTGGATTATTTCATGTTTCCCTGAAATCCCAGGATTTCATTAAGTCTATATTTAGTCAGGTAAGGTTTAATGTGGAGTTGATTGGTATAAAGTTTAAAGATTACAGACCAAGTGTTGTTGAAATTTATTGTACTTAAAATAAAACTCAATGTTAACTTTAAAATAAAAAGATCATAGGAAAATATTCCACGGGTTAGATAAATAACAGGATTGATCAAATGTATCCCAGTCAGACTGTTAAAGTAGCGTTATTAGCCTGAATCAGTCCAGTTGTTTTGACTGATGTTAACTGAATATTTCATAATGTAGGTGTTGACTAATGAATGCAATTGTGTCATTCCTTTATTTAATGATGTATTTTACTGACAAAACAACAAATGTGATTTAAAAATACAGTATTGTTTCTATAAAAATGTTGCACCAAAGAGATTACAAAATAATGTTCTTATTTTGAATATATGTTTAAATTAGTGCTGTCAATCGATTAAAATAAATTAGCTAATTAATCGCAAATTTGAAAAAAATTAATCGCGATTAATTGCATTTAATCGCTTCTTTTCAGAAAAATGAAATTACATGTAGTTTACAATGTCCAACCAAGAAATATGCCAAAATGTTTTTAAAAAATCATTTTTAAAGCTTTTATAATTGATGAAAAAAATGCATTTAAATTGCATTTCAGTTCAAAACAGTTGAAAAACAAAAATTCCTGACTAGAACTGGACAGACCCTAAATACAGTACTTTATAAATCTATTTGTTTATTTTATGTACAATTTCAGAAGGGTGTTGTTTTAAAATCATAATAAAAGATTTCCAACATGTGGAAACACTATGAGAGAATCATTTTTTGCAGTGTTCAAACTGACCCACGGTCTGCCTCGTTTTCAATGAGGGGTCCGGATCAGGTCTCTATTGTTTAAAGACTAGTGTGGGAATGGGATCGCCTCGGTCCGGTACTGGTTTTACTTTTCAGATAGGGGTAGGGTCTGAGTTCGTACCGAGCCGAACTGACACCTCCGTCCGCTTGGACCTCGGTGTCAGACTGGACCCGTAACACCTGCTCCCTGCTGAACTGAACCGGACCGGACCGTACAGCGGAGAAGGAGCAGGAATAAGCCTTAAAGGCTAGAGACCGTCCAGTTTCACCGCAGATTACTTTCGGTTTTCACGGTGGAAGGAGCAGAGAGTTGAGGATCTCTACCGGGTAGAGACAGGTGAAGAGAGTGACCCGATGAGGTCTGAGGAGCGGGTGGGAGGACAAGGGCTGCGACGGGAGCTGCAGGAAATCTGATGCTGACAAGCGCTCCGCCTGGCTTCAAACACAAGTTGCGTTAATTTCGTAAATTTTTTTAAAAGCGTTATGTCTTCCAAATTAATTAACGCAATTAACGCGTTAAATCTGACAGCACTAGTTTAAATATTACTACTTTTGCATTTTCCACAATAAAAAGCCATTATTAGTCACCAGTAACGATCTGTCAAACTTTCACTTTTGGTAAAATTTAAGTGTTCCAGTTTTTAGTTTTGAAAATCTGGTCACCCTAACCTAAATCTAACTGTTGAAATGTCTCCTCAGCCTTCATTGCTTTCTCCTGGAGCGGTTCATCACTCATTCAAAGAAATCAGCTGTGTTCAAGCAGGGAGAGATGGGAAAGAAATCAGGAATCATGAGCTAAAAACACTCCGGCGCTAGCATAACAGCTAGCCACATTGGGTTAGCCTAACCCTCGTGAGACACGTGACTTTGTGAGACTTCAGGACACCGGACCGGCGAATGAGAAGTTGCAAACACTGTATTCTGGACACAAGCAGCAGATGGGGCTGAGTGACTTTTCATTAACCCTATAAAAGGTCATATTAGCACAGACTGGCTCAAGAAAAAGATTTTAAAAGATGAAAAAGTTGCAAACTATGCCTTTAACTTGATGAAATATTAGCGGATTTACAGTTTGTCTTACTACAAACTTTAGGCTTGATACGAAATACTTACCGATATATTTCACAGCCATGTCTCTGATGTTTAACAAAGCAAATCGTTTGAAAATCGGTTAAACCGTTGACAGCAATGTTACGGAAGAGGCAGCTGTCTGCAGTAAGATGGCTGCCTTGTTGCTACGTCCATTGGCGAACAGCGCGGGTAAGATACCTAGCATTTATATATGCTATCTATCGTTCTAATAGTGTCTGAATAGATCAGATTAAATTTTTAACCTTTGTATCTATGTTTAAAACTAGATAAGTGAATATCTTTTACTCCACGTTCATTAACATGTTTTGTAGCTGGTTTTTCTCTGTGCCATTTCTTTTCATTCGGTAGGAACCATTTTTAACTTGTTTTTAAAAGTTTTTCTTTTACTGACATTTTTTGCCAGTTTGACCATATGGATACACCTAAAAATACAAAATTGCACAAGTCCTGAATTCACATAAAATTTAATTATAATAGCGCTAGAAGAGCAAGTTCTTCTTTTCCATTGTACATCGCTCCGAGCTCATTTAATCTGTTATTTTTCTTTCACCCATCCATGCTTTGCCCTCTGGAACACCTCAGCCTGTCTGTCCTCCACCTCCAGCCATCCATTCTTCTTTGTCGAACCATTCCAGTAATCTGGAAGTATTTATACGTTCCTCTGTCTCTCAGTGAGTCTGGCCTGTCCTGCAGTATTATTATTGTTGGCAACAGAAGCCCTCAGAGTGGCATAAAGGGGAGAGTTTACACAGTAGTATATGGTGGAGGGAAAAAAGAGATGAAATAAGTTAACGAAGCAGAAATAGCCAGTGAGATTAGAGGACACAGGAGATGTGACGATAACCCAAACATTTTTATTTTTCACTGCTTTATTTGTTCTTCTGGGTCTTCCTGGCCTCTACTAATCTGTGGTGATAAATGAATTCAGCACACGTGTAAAAGCTTAATGTCTTCTAATAAACCCAGATAGTAAACTGACAGGACGACGTTTTGTCTCCACCATCACACTCAGAGACTTCATCGCTGACACTCGTTTGTATTTACTCACTGGCAGAAGTTTAAAAAGACACATGTTTGGGATTATCATGTGACTTCCTGCCTGAACAGAAAGAGCTGCATAAATATCAAAGCAAGACTGTACTAATCTCATTGTAATGTGTAATTACTTTCATTCTTTTTCTTTTGTAGGTTGATCTATGTGTTTGTTGTCTGAAGCTCTTTGCTGTGGTGTGACAGCATTAAATTACCCAGAAATCACCTGCCAGCCAAACACGAGATCTGAAACATTTAGCCCTTGGATTTCTTTGCTGTGGGTTTTTCTTCTGTTTAAGCTCCACTTTCTCATCTAATGCTGGAATGAAAGTATCTCAATGCCTTTATTTTTGTGATTTTTTTTAAAGCTGTTTTTTCTGCTGGCTGTTAATTTTAAGATGCCCGACTTATCTTGTATCAGAATTTAAGACTATCTGTCTGATAGTTTTCAAAACCTAACCTTCTTGATTTTCTCTGCATGAGCTGCAGAGCCCCCGATGTGTTGCTAGAATTTCAAGGAAGTTAAAAAAATGTTCTACCTGTCTTACAACTCATATCCAATTTAAAAGTTGTCCTGTTTGCAAAGATTTACTAACTTTGACTAACAGGAAATGGAAGACTGTCAGAATAAGGGCGAGGCCAAGTGTTTTGTCATCTCACTCAGTTTAACTTTTAAAATCTTGTTCTGAACCTTTATTTGCACTTAATTCTGTAAAATATTTGTATATTTTGGCTAGAAAACAGTTTTACAACAAAGCCAATATCTTACAGTATCTCACTGGACAGTTGGTGACTGGTTGACGACACAGTTACAAGAAAACAGCACATTTTTAGTTGAAATCACAGTAACTTGTTCCAGAAGATGCTTCTTTTTTATGGTGGGTGTAGATTTAGCATGGATAGATGTACAGAAATAGCGCTGCTTACCCACCAATACAGCTCCCAGCGGATCGAGGTTCTGTGTCGAGCTCAGAGGAAGGAGGCGTGTGTGGATCGCCCGACCGAGCCCTCACCTGGACAGAAGGCCGCGCTGAGCTGCTCACGCTGAAAGCACCTGCCCTGGGTCTGGACCTGGACCTGGCTGGACTGACCATCGAGCATTTTAATCCCCAGTGGGCCTGTAACTTTGAGCTGGTCTGGACCGGTTGTGGTCTGAGCCGAGCTTCCTGTTGCTGCTGCCGTTACAAAAACCCTGCGCCCTCTGCTGGTGCGGTAGTGTAATGATCCAAAAAAACTAGACCCCAATTATAAGATGACCCCACATTTTTACATTATTTTCAACAAAAAAAATCTCTTCTCAAATTCGGGTCAATACGGTAAATCTGATCCGATTTAGGACCACTTGTGCATGTGACCTGGATTGGATTTGATTTAAAAAAAACTTCAGTTATAAACAAAACAACCAGTCTTGTGCAACGTGTTCTAATGCATGTGTGACCAAACGGTTAGCTGTTAGCCTCCATTCAGCAGCAGTGTCTCTGTCAATATGGATAGCCATGAGTTTTACTCCGGGGGACTACTTTCTGTTTGTAGTCCGGCCAGAGGACTACTTTCTGTTTGTAGTCCGGCCAGGGGACTACTTTCTGTTTGTAGTTCGGCCAGAGGACTACTTTCTGTTTGTAGTCCGGCCAGGGGACTACTTTCTGTTTGTAGTTCGGCCAGGGGACTACTTTCTGTTTGTAGTCTGGCCAGGGGACTACTTTCTGTTTGTAGTCCGGCCAGGGGACTACTTTCTGTTTGTAGTCCGGCCAGGGGACTACTTTCTGTTTGTAGTCTGGCCAGGGGACTACTTTCTGTTTGTAGTCCGGCCAGGGGACTACTTTCTTTTTTCTAGTCCGGCCAGGGGACTACTTTCTGTTTGTAGTCCGGCCAGTGGACTACTTTCTGTTTGTAGTCCGGCCAGTGGAAAACTTTCTGTTTGTAGTCCGGCCAGAGGACTACTTTCTGTTTGTAGTCCAGCCAGGGGACTACTTTCTGTTTGTAGTCCGGCCAGTGGACTACTTTCTGTTTGTAGTCCGGCCAGTGGACTACTTTCGGTTTGTAGTCTGGCCAGGGGACTACTTTCTGTTTGTAGTCCGGCCAGAGGACTACTTTCTGTTTGTAGTCCGGCCAGAGGACTACTTTCTGTTTGTAGTTCGGCCAGGGGACTACTTTCTGTTTGTAGTCCGGCCAGAGGACTACTTTTTGTTTGTAGTCCGGCCAGGGGACTACTTTCTGTTTGTAGTCCGGCCAGGGGACTACTTTCTGTTTGTAGTTCGACCAGAGGACTACTTTCTGTTTGTAGTCTGGCCAGGGGACTACTTTCTCTTTGTAGTCTGGCCAGGGGACTACTTTCTGTTTGTAGTCCGGCCAGGGGACTACTTCCTGTTTGTAGTTCGGCCAGGGGACTACTTCCTGTTTGTAGTTCGGCCAGGGGACTACTTTCTGTTTGTAGTTCGGCCAGGGGACTACTTTCTGTTTGTAGTTCGGCCAGAGGACTACTTCCTGTTTGGAGTCTGGCCAGGGGACTACTTTTTGTTTGTAGTTCGGCCAGAGGACTACTTCCTGTTTGGAGTCTGGCCAGGGGACTACTTTTTGTTTGTAGTTCGGCCAGGGGACTACTTTCTGTTTGTAGTTCGGCCAGGGGACTACTTTCTGTTTGTAGTTCGGCCAGGGGACTACTTTCTGTTTGTAGTTCGGCCAGGGGACTACTTTTTGTTTGTAGTTCGGCCAGGGGACTACTTTTTGTTTGTAGTTCGGCCAGAGGACTACTTCCTGTTTGTAGTTCGGCCAGGGGACTACTTTCTGTTTGTAGTTCGGCCAGGGGACTACTTCCTGTTTGTAGTTCAGCCAGGGGACTACTTTCTGTTCGTAGTTCGGCCAGGGGACTACTTTTTGTTTGTAGTTCGGCCAGGGGACTACTTTTTGTTTGTAGTTCGGCCAGAGGACTACTTCCTGTTTGGAGTCTGGCCAGGGGACTACTTTTTGTTTGTAGTTTGGCCAGGGGACTACTTTTTGTTTGTAGGGACTTGGCTGACTTTAAAAGATATCACGTGTGGGTGTGATCCTTACTGTAGATCAAGGATGACATTTTGACCAGGGTGGGGCAGCTGGAAGTGTAGAGGGGCTTGACCTGTTTAAACAGCACCATGATATCCCTACACCTAAAAACAACAGCCAGTAACAAGCAACAGCAACCAGCAACAGCCATTTAATATAGTGGAACTCTGTTTTTAGACAGTAAAATTTGCAGGGCTTAAAACTGCCTTTAAAAGGGTGCAGGGGACATGTCCCCTCTGCACTCTCCTCAATATACATCCATGCTTTAGATAAATAACTGATAGAAAGCCACTTCAAAATAACCAAAATATCCCTTTACCGGACATTTCAGCGTTCTCGACCCAAAACCTCCATAAGCTGGATTTTCTGTCTGACACTTTATCCACATGTTGCACCAAACCTTCAGGTTAAAAGGCTTAAATTGACTCATTTATAGTACTTGGCCATTAAAAACCATTAAACCCTGAATCCTGGTTGAAGCACTCAGTAGCATTTCCACAGAAATATGAAAGTTAGAACCGCCTTCTGCTTACAGGCTGAACATGAGATCTGTTTCTCTGTTTAGTCATTAATAAAGACAGGTTTTATGACCTGTTTATGACTGAAGAAGTCTGGATCTGTGGGTTTAAATCAGAAAAAGGAGAGGTCTGAGCCCAGTAATGTACATGTGAAAGACATAAGTTATACTTCTGGATGTTTGAACATTAACACTCATCTTAAAGTGAAAGTCAGTTCATTTGTAGGTAATTAAACCAGAGACTTTACAGTCGAATTTATCTCCTCAAAATCTGCTTCCTCTCAGTGAAGCTCAGCTAACAGCCTGTGGGACGGAGAAACGGAGCAAAGAGCAGATAATTACAATTCAGAGAATTAAACCAAATGAAAATATGTGAGCTTCTCAGGCATGGCTGGCTGTTTCCGTCCTCTGTCTGCTTTTTATTTGAGTCTCTGCTAAACTTTTCATGTTCAACTTGGTTTTATTTCCCGTAATTCCCGCCCTCGTGTCTCTCTCTCTCTCTCTTTCTTCCTCTCAAAACCTCTAGCTCAAAGCTGATCCCCCTTCAGCAGAACACACACACACACACACACACACACACACACACACAAATACACGCCAATATGTACAAAAACACAGTTGATCCCTGAACTGGGGTCACTGGCCTTTGTTCAGGTTTCAGGATGTCCTCAACACCTCAAGCTGGCAGCCACGGTGAAAACGAAAATATATTTTAAAAAAAGCTAAATAAACTGGAGAAACCTGGGCCAAGACTAAGAGCTGGAGCAAGAATGAGATGGAGAGAAAATTAGAAAATAATGAAGAGGTTGAGTGACAAAGACAAAAGACAGACATTTGGAGCAAAGAGATAAAAAGGATGGCAAGAGCTGAAAGGAGGAAAAGCAGATGCAGATCGGAAACAGGAGCACGATGGAGACAAGGAGCCAGATCTGCTCCTTAAACTGTTACAGCAGGAATCAGAGAGAGTTTCATCAACTTATGTACAGAAATGTTCAGATAATGAGAGAAAACCTATGTCTCTGATGTTCCAGTTTAAATCAGTCAAACAGGACTTTATGAGACTGAACTAAAGCCAGCATGGGAAACGTTAGATCAGTCAGCATTTTAAACGTTGACCAGAACACTGAAGTGTGAAACACCAGGGAGGCTGGGACTAAGAGTGACCGATGTGATGTCCAAGGCTCTGGTTGGTGCTAGAACGTTGATGTTTTTGATTTATTGTTAGGTTGTGGACTTCCTCTCTCCTTCTCTTTTGGCTCCTGTCAGAATTGTTAACACCTTGGTGAGTCTTGGCTCGTGTCTGACAGCGTGAGTCCAGACGGACGGACCGACCAAATCAAACACCTTTTGGTGAAGAAAAAAAGAAATCCTGCTGCCGGGCTCCGTCAGGTCTGGAGCGGCGTGGAGGGTCGGACTCTTTAGCTTTGAGCTTGTTCAGACCGCAGGATGATTTGAGTGACCATCAGGCCAACTCTCTGGTGGTCCAGCTGGAAGTGGAGGACTTTAATTTGTCTTAAAGGGATCAGACTGAGAAGACATGGTTCTTCTTTCAGATGTGGAAACCATTTAGATACCAAGGAATGGGAAAGTGGTAGGTTTATGTTGTTCATGCTCCTAGCAGCACCTTTCACTCTGAACAAACAGAATGAACTGATGCACCTGACAGACTGTTGTCCCATAAACCGTGGTCTGTTCTCTACCAGCAACAACTGTTATTCAGTAAAGGTGAACATGAAGAAAGGTTTAGGCTCTAAAGGTAACTGCATGTTTTACCTTTTTTAATCTTCAAAATCACTTATGGTGCCTATAAAAAGTATGAACCTTGGACATTTGACCCTTTTATTGCTTTTATTGATCAACCATTAACAACATACCTATTAACCTGAATATAGGACGACCCCAATTATAAGACAACCCCCCCTCCAAGACTAATCTTCAGGAAAAAAGACTAAATTCACTTTTTAAAGAAACAATTTGTATATAGAAAATATGAGAAAATCATTTAAATAATACCGTAATTACAAACTGCTTTATTATTAGTCTATTAATCAGGGGTTAAAGTTCTCCACCGTAACGACAGATTTCAGCCAACTGGAAAAAAGTTATCCAGGTTTCTCTCGGGCTCACTAGTCAGTCTCTCTGTCTCTTTGTCCCTCTCTCTCTCTCTCTCTCTCTCTCTCTGCACCAGCCGAGCAGACCGAGGTTCTGTGTGAGGACCTCAGGAGGAAGCGGTGTGTGTGGATAGATCGACGTAAACCCTCACCTGGACAGAGGTCTGTGCTGAGTTGCTCATGCTGAAAGCACCTGCCCTGGTTCTGGAAGTGGACCGGCTGGACTGGCCATCGGGCATCTTAATCCCCAGTGGGCCTGTAACTTTGGGCTGGTCCGGACTGGGACCAGTAGCGATCTGAGCTGAGTTTCCTGTTGCTGCTGCCTTTACAAAAACTCTGCTGTTGTGGTCATGTATGACCCCAAACAACTATCAGCATGTGTCACCAGTTCAATTATAAGACAAACCGGCATTTTTACATTATTTCAACGAAAAAACTCATCTTATATTCAGGACAATACGGTAATTTAACTTCTCTGACTAATGATTTTACCCCCCAAAAAATAATTATTGTCAAAGTGAAACTAATTTCTACAATAATGACAATAAAGTGAAAATCAATTGCACAAATAATCACCTCCTTTAACGTGACTGACCTTATTCAACAGAGGTCCAGCCAATTGGTGCTAGTAGTCTTACAGTGAGTGGAATGGCGGTCACCTGAGGTGTCTGGAACGTCCATTTACTGGTTAATCAGTGTTTCTGGCTACCATTAAAGCATGAAGAACCTCCAAGCAAATTGGAGAAAAGGCTCCTGAAGACACTAGACGTCCTCTGGAGTTCAGTTAAATCCATCATCAATAAATGGAAGGAAAATGGCTCCATGTTGTTCGCACAAACTGACTGAAAAAGGAGACTAGTGAGAGAGTCCACCAGGACACCATGGCTACTCTGAGGGAGTTACAAGCTTCATCAGCTGAGATGGTCGAGACGCTGTTGCCCAGATTCTTCACTGGTCAGAGCTTAATGGGAGAGTGGAGATGAGAAAGCTGCTGTTGAAGAAAACTCATTAAGTTCGGACTACAGTTTGCCAAAAGGCATGTTGAAGACTCCATGGTCAAGTGGAAGAAAGCTCTTTGGCCTGATGAGACTAAAACAGAGCTTTTAGGCCATCAGACAAGATGCTCTGTTTGGTGGACATCAAACGTTACACAGCACCACGTAACTAACCACAGAGCAGTAAGCTACGCTGTACCGCCACCAGCAGGCAATGTGGGTGAACTGTCTAGCCCAGGGACACAACAACAAAGTCACCAAGCTGGAGCGGGGATGGAACCGATGACCCTCTGGATGCCAGATGACCACTCTACCTACTGAGCTGCGTGCTGCTCATGGTAGGAGTCCTCCAGTGCTGACCCAGGACATGTTATGTCTCTAGGCTGGCCTGGGAACATCTCGGGATCCCACTGAAGGAGCTAGCTGAAGTGGCTGGATAAGGACATCTAGGCATCCTGTTAGAGCTGCTGCCCCTAAGAACCGAAGGAGCAGAAGATTAGATGAGACAAATAGATTTTGTGTCTGTTTGGCCATCTTTAATCGAACAGATTAGTTAATGGCCACAATTTCCTGAGGATCTAGTTAGAGCAGCTTTTCACAAGGTCTGGATCAAACAGGAACTCAGTCTAGACCCAGCCCACGCTGCACTAGGAATGTTTTAAAAATGTTTAATGAAGCAAAGTTGACACTTGAGTTTTCCAGCTTTATTAGTTTTTGTGGGTCTTTTTACGAGTCATCAGGGACTCCAGGGGGTTGTCAGGTGAAGCTGTAGTGAGTTGATGAGATTCCAGACCTCCCTCACTCTAGACTTGTTTCCCTTTGTTGTTAATGTGATACTGTGTCAATTTTCTCCCTTTATTCTCCCATCTCATCTTCATTTCATCTATTGATCTTTATTCCACCTTATTTTCTGCTCGTTCTGACTCTTTGTATTATACATCTTATTACGTTTGCCATTTCTTTGGTGTCTTCTGGCCTTTGGTTGACTCTTCATTAAATCTGTTTAGAAACCAGCCTCTCTCAAACCTCTAAGAGCCTCAGTTTAAACTGAACACAAACAAACACATATAAACACTCAAAGGCTCGTCCATACTAGAAAACAGAAGAGCACATGGGTTCTGCGCTCCGTGGTGTGTTTATGGTCTGTGTGACCTTTTGCACTACGATGTAAAAGACGTATTAAAAATCACACACAAACATAAAAGCTGGGAGTCTTTAAAACATCTCTGTTTTGTGTTTGGTTTCATAAATTCAGCTGTTTTTTATTGAGGATGGAGTGTAGTTTGCTCAGTAAGATGTGGCGTAAACACAGATAATGAGGAAGGACCCCGCGTGGTTTAGTTTCTACGAAAGTCTTCAGTTTTAATGTTTCCGAAACAATAAAGCGATTATTTAGATATAAAAGAAAAGAATGGATGGATCACACATTTGGTTTCACATCCATTTGTCATCAGAGCATCTTTTCCAACTTCTTTCAACATGTTTGACTGAAGCAGATCCTTAACAGCATCCAAACCAAAGAACAGGACGGTCTTCACGTCTTCCGTCCAACCGTCTGTCCGTCCATCCGTTCTGTTTCTGTCCTGGTTGCAACAGAATGTTCTGAATGCCTCCTAAAATCACAGATTCCTCTGCGTTGGCCGGTGTGTGCATCTGTTTCATGTTCAGCCTCTCGGCATGTGCTCGTGTCCCCGCAGCGACCCGAGACTTGGCCTCGTCGCTCTCCAGCACTTTGTCCCAGTTTGCTGAGCTGCCTTTAGATCCAGAAACGGTGAAGGTTGTTTTTTTTTTATCCAGCTGAAATTGAACAGACTGTTCATATTTGCCAAGTTTCTGAGTAAATCTGCACTTTTGAATTCAAAGCCGTTTAAGCCCATAATACTCATTTTGTTACCATCACAAGGCAAATTTCTTTTTTTCATTTCTTTAATTCTAATCTGCTCTTTTAGCTTCTCCCTCTGCCTTTTCACAGCTTTGTTGGTTATTTGTTGTTTGTGATCCTGGTTGAGTTCTGTCAGCGGAGCAGGTTAAACAAAATCTGTGACTGGTTTAGACACACGATATCTGAGAATATTGGATCATTTCTGTCAGAATTGGTATATATGACGTATTCACAATGATCTACTGAGGTCGTCATGACAGGTCATGCCAGTTTTCTTGTCATAATTTAGTCACAAAATCTCTTGCTTATGTTTATGTATTTGGCATATGCTTTTATCCAAAGAAGTTACTAGGGATGCACTGAAAGTTTTCGTCCGAAAGTGACCCAAAAGTGTACTTTCGGTTTTCGGCAGAAATACCCAAATCACCTAAACAAAACAGCTGAAACTGTGATGTCACAAGCAAACAGCGCAGCCAGCACGTGAGAAAAGGATGAAGGCGGTTTTGCATGCAGCGTTCTATGGCATGCCCCTTCAGGAACGGGTCCTGAGAGTAGAAGACTCGCCAAAACCGTGGCACATCCGGCACAGCGTTGACAGTCCAGTCCAGCCCTGACTGGACTCCAGTCAGACCAGAACCAGAGTGTTTTTTTTTGGGGGGGGCGGGGTTTCCTCCCTATCGGGGCTGCTGCTGTCACATTGCCAGACAGAGTTACAGACAGTATTTTTCCCTCCTCTCACCATTGTTTTCATAGTTTTGTAATTGATTTATTGAAATGCCTTGATTTTAGTGAGGTTAGTAAACACCGTAGCCATAAATGGTATGGTTCTAATCATTTACATAATTATTTAAGTCAGTGTTTTGTTTTTCGGCCTGGGTTTTCTCGTTTTTGGTTTCAGCCAAGAATTTTCATTTTGGTGCATCCCTAGAAGCTACCATTGAGGCTAATGGCAAACTACTTAGACACTAGTCAGGCTTTGCCGGGGTGACAGCGAGGGAAAGGAATGCAAGCATAGAGGGAAGTGCACAAAGAAAATACAGTAGATTAGTGGAAGGTAGGTGCTAGTCTAGAAGATGTTCTCTGAAGATCTGGGTCTTCAGGAGTTTGTTGAAGATGGACAGGGCCCTGTTCTGGTAGCCTGGTAGGTCATTCCACCATCGTGGAACGACACAGAGTCTGGACTGTCCCAGCATGGTGTAGGCACTGCTAGCTGACAGTCCTTTGATGACCGCAGTGACCGAGCCGTGACGTAAGCTTTAGCAAGAGGATTCAAGTAGATGGGAGCCGTTCCATTTAGGACCTGTATGCTAGTGTTAGCGACTTGAATGTGATGCAGCAGCTAAAGGTAGCCAGTGGAGCTCAGTGAACAGAGGGGGGACATGTGCTCTTTTAGGCTGATTGAAGACCAAACTGCTGCTGTGTTCTGAACCATTTGTTGACCTCTTAGGAGGGAATCTGTGGATAGTATCAACACAACTGCAGTTTACTCACAATGTAATAGTGCTTAATTAGTGCTAGAAACATTAATATCTGACTGTTAATTATAGTAAATATAAAGACATAATCCACAATTATTACTGTCCTCATCATTTTACTATAAAGTGATGTTTTAAACTCTTGATAATGAAAACTTTGCTTTCTTAATTGAGAAAAAAAATCCTTCAAAATAGTTAGAAAAATGTTTTACAAACAATCAAAAGAAAATAAAGAATATCAAATAAAGTAGTCTATCTCTCCCATTAGATGTCATAAAAAAACTTTAATTTGATGAAATATTGATCTGAATCAGACTCACAGAAAGTGGGCAAGAGAGGCATGAAGGAAAAGACACAGTAATAAAAAGAAAAAGATACAAATTTTGGTGTGAAAGAAAAGCCCTGAGTTTGGAGTTCTTGTCATCACCTTCTGAGAGGTTTGGACATCTAAAATCCACCCACACTCACACGGGATATGGAAAACTGCTTGGTAAGGGCCAAGAGCTCTGAAGCTCAGAGATGATTGAAGGTGCCGAAAGCAAAGGGGGGAAAAAGGCTTAAAGAGTGTAAAACACTGGAGATTATTGACTATAAACCCCACAGAATGAGAAATAAATGCATTTATAATCAAAATATACAAATGATATACTGTTATTTTATCTGCAAAACGTACTGTTTGACCCAATGCCTCGAGGTCAGATTGACTTAATTTTGGAACAGCAGAGCAGGGACTCCTTATAAATATAAATAGAACATAAGATTTAAGGTGGAATGAACTCTGAAGCAAATGTCCCAAACTGAAAGCCAGCCCCAAAATACAGCAGAAAATACAAATGTCTGAAACCCAAAAGAGCTGAAGATAACTGGACAATAATTACCAGACCCTAGTTGTGAGATGAGCAACACGTAGCGCCCCGCTAAGGGAAATGCTAATTAAAATGAACCAATTAGATCACGGACTGCACGACCAGCCTGGACCGGCCCAAGGTTACCATCGGCCCACCTGGCAGATGCCCGATGACCAGTCCAACAGTGGCTGTATCAATACACACAGTATGTCATGAAGAAATGATGTCATGATCAGCTGACGAAGACAAATAAAAAAGGACCAATGACTCAGCCCTGGGGTACACCATATTTCAGCTGAGGATTTTAGGGGTTTTTAACTTTCTGGGCTGGGGTTTGTTTGATGTGTGATCAAATTAGAACTAAGTTCTTAATTTAATCTAGTACCAGCTTTGATTTGCCATCAGCAGTGGATCACTAATTTCTGAACAATGCAGTGCTCTAAAACTGAACAGGAAGCTGCAAAAAACACTGATTATTCACACGATAGCAGCTGTGTGTTAAGGACTTTGGTAGCAACTTTGGAACTTTGATATTTGGTCTGTTGGTATTCTTAAAGGTTCAAAATGAGGTTTAGTATTGTAGACTCGCCTTCACAAATGTCAGATTTGTATTTGTGCGACTGGGACAGGAATTGACAGCGTGATTAATCACTTGGAGACTAAGACGGTCTACACAAAACGTTGTGGGAATGCATCAAATAGTTGAGGATAAACAAACAGCCCCCCCACTGATGGCATGAATGTAAATGAACGCATGTCTTTTGGGTAACATTGATGAAGTTGGACCACATAAACGATGCTATTTTTCCATAGCGCATGTTTCAGATAAACCCCGGACTGGAACTGTGATCCGTGGCAGCAAATGAGAAACAAAAACCCTGTAGATATTTGGATAATATCAAAGTAAATTGTTGGGTGAATAATTTTTGGGGAAAATATATAAATATTTAAATAGAAAGCTGAGACTCGGAGACTGAAGAAATGAGGGGAAAAGAATGTTAAGAGTCATGGATATTTGAGGAATGCTCGATAGCATAAAAAATACTTCAGTTACGGGAATCCTGACAACCGACTGACTGCTGACCAGCTAATTTGAGAATCCCAACCACAGCGAAGTAAGTGTGTGTGTGTGTGTGTGTGTGTGTGTGTGTGTGTGTGTGTGTGTGTGTGATTGGCTACATTTGGATGACTTCAAGCCTTTGGCAGCAATGGAGGCATATTTGGACATTGCGCTGTAAAAACGGATGAAATCTAAAATAAAGCAAACTGTTTGCTTGATGATCCCCCATCTAAAAATAAGATATCAAAGTTCAATCCAAATGTGATGGGCGGTGTCCTGTTGTTCCAATCCATGCGTGTGCATGCACGAAAGAAAGCAAGCCAGGAATTCCGAGCTACGCTTTACTGGAACTGAGGCCACCTGAAGAGACGGACTAATAAAAATGTTCAGACTGTTTTTGTGGATAGAGAAAAGAATAAATAAATAAAGGAAACACAGCTTTCTAGTAATCCTGTTATCAGTTCCACTAACCACACCCTGTTCTGATTACAGGCTAAACGATCTCAAAAAGCAACACACGTCCTGTTCGAAGATACTCAAGCAAAAAACCCAACATTCCAAAAAAAGGAAATCAGGAAGGAGGCCAATACTTGTTCAAATCATCATCAAACCCATGTGAAAGAATGAATTTTGGACACCTATAACCAGGGGTGCACACTGTTTTTCCGTTGAGGTTGAGGGAGAACCTGGCGCTGGTGTCTGGTACGCACCACATCGCTGGTGCTGCACATAGTTGTCACTAGTGCTGGGCATGTGTGAGTTGTGTGCATCTTTAAACGTGCTGTAATTGTGTGTGTGTCGGAGGTGCTGCAAGTGTGTGTCGCTGTTGTCGGAGGAGCTGCGCACATGTGTTACCTGTGCGGTGCCACACGCCTGTGTCGGAGGTGCTGTGAGTGTGAGCACTCATTTGCTGCGGTGCAACAGGATGTGAAGCTCGTCAGATTGCAGGCTGCGCCATCAGGACCGCGAAAGCATCGGTCTGCAAAGGCGCGTTTGGGCAGTTGGTTCTGGTACTGGCATGACATCTGGTTCTCATGCGGACTGCCGAACTATGTGCACCCCTGTCTCTCCAGGTGCTGTCAGCCAATCAGGCGTTAGTTCAAGTTTTTAGTCGTAATGAAGGGTCTTTATATTATTCTTTTTTTTTTTTTTGCACTGTTTCAGGATTCATTATGAAAACAACTAAACTTTATTTGTCTTATTTTCTAATGTAACTTATATTTATTATAATGTTTTTACAGTTCACAAACTTATATCAGCTTCTGTTTAAAAAGTGGATGTAATATTTTAAAAAGCTCCAACATTGAGATCTGTTGGTTAAATGAGTCGTTTGATTTGGGCGTAGACGTGAAAATGTTTTTAGTTGATTTAACCACAGACTTAACGTAACATAATTCATCCTTCATACTCGAACCCGAGTTGCTAATCAGGTGTAATGAGTCTGGAGGTCTAAGTGAAGTGTGTGGTTCTAGGAGGTCCGGTTTATTTAACCCTGTAACAGGAAGTGCCTGTGGGTAATCCTAAATCTGAACCAGGCCTTCAGATTCTCCTCTTCTCTGCTATCTGAGCCGGAGTTTACACAGGAACTCGGCCCAAACAGCTGAATCAGATCCGGTGCTCCGGTCAGAGACCGCCTCGGCTTCAGAGCCCAGTTAATGGGTCTTAAGATGTTTACGAAGAAGAACCTCCCTGGAGGAAGTGAAATATGACTTTGTTTACATGAACATCAGGTTGCATTAGAATCTGATCTATTCCTGTCGTTCTTTTAACTCCGTCCATCCACTCACCTTCTCCTTTTTTCCAGTAAAGTGTAACTATACACACTCTTCTTCACGCCTGTGTATCTGGGTTTTAGTTTTAATGAACACAAAAATAACTGGTAGCAGAGAACCACCGGTACAGCTATTACAGGTGAGCTTTGGGTCTCTCCGGTAATGTGCAACCAGACTGTCTGACATGATCGTAGCAGAGGTTACGTCTAAATAAAGAGTCTAAAGCCACGATGACAATAATAGATGCCACAGAAACAGTTTTACTTCATGCACTCTACTTGCTAATGGAAGTTAAACTAGTAAGGGTTTGTATGGACAATTATAAAATTTGTAAGTGAAGGTTAAAAAATAGTTTTCTGTTAATCAAAAAGGGATTTAAAGGGAGGTTTTGGTCATTTTGAAGGGGCATTTAGGGTTAAGGGGCATTTAGGGTTAAGGGGCATTTAGGGTTAAGGGGCATTTAGGGTTAAGGGGCATTTAGGGTTGCACACAAGTGGTGTAGACTGGTAAACGTCATACAGTTCCTTCTGCCACAACGCTCCTTTTCACACCGGGGTGTTACGTCACGGTGTCAATCACACAGCCCGTCATCACACACTGACGAGTCACTTCCTGACGCGGGGCCCTGCAAAATGGTGCTCATGCTGCCTCCCCACCCCCCCCGGAGACGACCTCACAATGACGGCGTGCGTACCAAACATCCCTTGAGTACCTCAGTGTAAAAATGATGCACACCCATGGTTATATCAGTTATTTATCTTTAGTAAGGGCCATATCCTGGTGACATCACTCAAAGTGGGTAGAGTCTCTAGAAACAGGAAGTAGTCCTCTGACTGGAGCAATGCTCACAGCTAGTCAGACTGGGAGAGAGACTGCTGCAGATCGATGGCGGCTAGCGTTCAGGCGTTTGAAACAAACTAAGGTGTTAGAATGATAAATTGTTCTTAAACATCTAACACGAGACCATTTGTTTGTTTCAACAAGAGACACACCAAAATTTCGGCCACTAAAAGTTTTTTGCCTGAAAATGACCCAAAAGTGCATTTTCTGTTTTCGGTTTCGACTAAGAACTTTCATTTTGGTGCATCCCTAGTTTTAACTGAACATCTGTACGCGCTGCTTAAAACACCATTAACTAAACAAACAGGTAATATAACATTCAGCACATCGGTGTGAAGCGTTGCTTTAAATATCTCAACATTTGCTGCTATAGGTTGTTGCCAATCAGCAGCAGCGTCTCTCCTGATCTGACTGGCAATCAGCATTGCTCCGATTTGAAGACTACTTCCTGTTTTAGAGACTCCACCCACCTTGAATGATGTCACCAGTGGGTGTGGTTCTAATTGTAGATAAATAACTGATAAAACCCAAAATATATATTTTTAAATCACTTCCATTTCATCCAAACTGCTGAAACTAAAGTACAAATCTCTTTCATCCACAACAAGTTCCCACATCTCGGAATCAAAACCGATAAGAGATGCGCTGCGGCGGGATGTAATTTCATCTATCTTTCACTTTCTCCAGCGTCTGCGTCCGGATACGGGAAGTTACTGGTCTGAACAGGCAGAGGGACTTTGGTCAGAAACAAACCTCAAAATAAAACCCCTCTAATCAGGATCCTTCTGCGATCGCCAGGACAAGTCTGGTGTAAATCATCCCAGTAATCCCTGTTGTGTGTCTCTAGTGCTACTTTTATATTTGTCTCATCTGCTTGTGATTTCATTTTAACCATAAAAAAAAAATCAACTTGCCATGAAATATTCCGTTCTTCAGGAAGCAGACGAGCACCAGTTGAAGTAAATGTCTGTTGCCACCTAATGGCCCCCCTGTCACTTTTCCAGGCTCTGGTTTGAAAATCATATTTGTTCGAGGGAAACGCTTCATAACTGAATATCTTTCATAACTGCCCGGTGAAGTGTGTCCAAAGGATTATGGGGGCTTATGGTGTCGTTTCTAGAACTGCTCGTCAGCATTCTGAGAGAAAAGTCCAGAGAGAGGGAGGAGATCTTCATCCTGCTGCTGAAAACCAGACACTCCTGCATCACTCGCTCAACGGGGTTTGATCTGCATCAGTTTGTAGCTGAGATACTTTAATGCTTCAGCTTCTTTTGAACTGAATGTTACCTGTTGCAGAGGACTCTTACTCTTTGGACAACCTCGGTTTGAAGAAACGTGCACTAGTTCTGATTCCGAGCCAAGACCAAAGGTTCTAAAGCTCTTATAATTTCTTTAATGTGCTGTTTTCCTTTTTTTATCTACTAAATCTTAAAATCATTGCTAGAACTTCAAGCAATTGCAATAGGGGTCCCAACCTCTGCTGTGTTCCCGTGCCTCTGCAGGAGGACCCCCAATAATAAAGACAAAAGCCAGTTAAATATGCCTAAAATCACCTCGCCTTCTTCTGCTTATCCAGGTCTCAGGGGCTTCATAGAGCTCCTCCAGATTGAAGCTGTGCTTTCTCCAGCTTGTCCTGAGTCGACCTGAGGGCCTCCTGCCTGCAGGACATGTCCGAAACACCTCCCCAGGGAGGCGCTCAGGAGGCATCCTGACAAGATGTTCAAACCACCTCAGCTGGCATCTCTCAATGTGGACAAGCAACTACTCCGAGTCACTCCTGGATGTCCGAGCTCCTCACTCTATCTCTAAGGCTGAGCACTGCAGAGGAAACTCATTTCGGGCGCTTGTAGCCACAATCTCGTTCTTGCAGTCATAGGATTGGGAGGTAGATTGACGATAAATTGTGAGCCTTGCTTTCTGACTCGGCTCCTTCATCACCACAACCGACCACTGCAGACGCTGCCCCAATCCGCCTGTCGAGCTCCCTCCTCTTCTCACTCGTAAACAAGACCCAGAGATACTTAAACTCCTCCACCTGGGGTAGGACCTCTCTCCCGACCCAGAGTTGACAACTTTACCTTTATTTTCAACTTGTTTGCCACTCATTTCTTTCTCTTTCACAAAAAAAAAAAATATTTATGATCATGTTTATATAGGCATGAAAGCATGAAATTGTGTTTTCTAGAAGTTTGAATTTGACGTGACTTTCTGGATTGGTTTAATAAAATACCAGAACTGTTTCAGTGAAAGCTGCAGGTTGAAGAGCAGTTGAAGGAACTCCAGTGACCTCTAGACTTTACTGTGTTCATGTGCAGCGGCCACTTCCTCTGTGTGATGCACGGTCCCCGCGATGCGTTCAGGCTCCCGTAGGAATGTGCATCTTTGCTCTGTAGGTCAAAGTTCAGACGGTCAGGTTGATGACATGATTACAGACTACCGGATCAACACACACTGTTCCTGTTTTATCCTGTAAAAACAAAGCTCGACTGAACACACGTCTACGTTTTCTCGCTGACGCACTGAAATGCAGACACACACACACACACTGAGCAGGGAGTGATAAATTTGTGGTTTTCTATGAATAGCGAGCTGAATAGCAGCGCCGACCAAAAGCATGCAGCTTCCTTGGCACAAACCGAACAGAAAGTGTGTTTTCCTTGAGCTCAGTGATGCAGATGTTGGCCAAAAGTCGCCTCGGACAAACGGAGTGGAGGAGCCACGTGTTTGAGTGTGTGTGCGTGGCTCGAGGAATGTGTGCATGTGCGCTCAGCATTTGTCAGGTTTTTCTTGTGTGTTTGTGTTGCAGTAACAGTAGCCAGGAGCAGGTCCTGCAGAGTTCATGAGCAAAGACATCATCATTCTAATCATGGTGTTTGTCAACGTTTCTCTGTCATGGGATTGGGAGTGCTCGCCTTGAACTTGGTGATGCAGAAGATGGTCACTAAGTCACCTCTGCCACAGTAAACGACGTGCGCGTGTTAAAGAATCGTGTTTAAAGACACCGCACCGACACTCAGGTGTTTAGGAGAGAATAAGAGTGAAGTGTTAAGGGTTAGAGACATTTTTATTAAACAAAACAAACCACTGTGAGAATAAAGACGTAAAAGTTAAATCAACAGCACATTTTTGCTGAGCACTGCAAAAATATTTAAAAAGAAAAAAATCCCATTAATGTGCCAAAAGTGACTTTTTTCCTCACCTTGATTGTGATCGTACCAAGAGAGCTCATTCGAATATTGTTCATCTTAAAGGTAATCTCTGAAGTAAACAAACATTTCAGATAAATAGCTTTTAAAAATGTTAAGTTATTGTAGGATTTTTATAGAGTAGGTCTGCGTTTTCTAAATGATTTAGTGGCTAAATTAAATAACATGAAGTAACACTGTTGCGCCCTAACCATCAGCACCTCACTTGCAAAAATGCCTTGCCTATTTTTGCAAAACGTTTCAGGAAAAAGCACTTTTTTGTTGTTGTTTGAACTTTATGGACAGACTTTTAGGCCCAGCCATCAGGAGGGGGGAGGATCTCATCTCTGCTCTTTGCAAACAATGTGGTCCTCTTAGCTTCATTGAACTACAGCCGCCAGCTCCTGCTCCTGATATGTGAGTGATATATCCAGTAGTGCACATAACTGGATCGACAGTGTGTATGCGCACCAGATATCACGCGAGATCCTTCTGCCCAAACGAACCTTTGCAGACTGGTGCTTTCGCAGACCCACGATCAGACACTGATGAACTTCACATCCGGTCATATGGCCATGGGAACTTCACGCTGCACACACAGCACACCCTGAGACGAACTCAAGGAGAGGTGGTGTGAACCAGCCATCAGGTTCCTTGAGTACCTTGAAAAAATAATGATGTGCCTCCCTGGACATATCCCTAAATCAGAGGCCATGGTTCTCAGCCAAAAACAGGTAGATCGACAACTCTAGGTCAGCAGAGAAGTCCTACATTAAAGCCACTGTCTGGAGAATTTGACCGAGATTTTTTTGACTCCAATGTACCAAGGCCCCTCCCACTCCCTCTAACCCAACCACTACAATTGTGCACTTGCTCCAGTCTCTAATGCGTTTTTCGCCAAGTTTAATCGACTGACTTTTCTTTGTTTTTCTTTCTGAAGTTGATGTAGCCTTCAGTAGTTGAGGAATGGCTAACTTTTTAGCAGAAGTTTGTTCCGACTTCTCCATAGACTTCTCCTGTGCTCAGCCCCGCCTTTACAGGTTTACGCGATGTGCAATGCACGTTGATTGACAGCCGGCAATGCGGGCACTCAAATTTTATTGGCTTAAAAAATTTGCCGGTCAGTGTGAATTCATAGGGCTCTATAGGAGGAAGAAGGGACTTAAGAAGAAAACAAATGTTGTGGAGCTCTACCCATATATCATAGTTTAGAACTGAACTATCATTTGCAACATTTATAAATCTTTAATACATTTTAAAAAAAATACTCCAGACTGCAGCTTTAAGTGGAGGAGTCAATTTATGTCAGTATATCTGGATCTGAGGCCATATTTTCATCAGATCTGTCAGCAGTTCCCAAAGTTTGAGCCCAAGAAGGTTCTGAAAAAGAATGTTAAAAAGAAAAGTTTGGTTTATTTTAACTGCAAATTTTCAATAAATTATTAGAAAAGATAAAAATGTTGCCATAAAAGACTAACAACGAATGGGCTTATGACATTCTGTTTTACATCAAGTATTTCTGTTGTTATCACAGTGTAAATATGTATTTACCATTCATTTCTTTATATCCAATTCTACTAATAATACTTTTAGGAGAGTTTAAAATATATTTAGCTAAATATAAGAGATTTAATACTCACTGTGTTTCTAAAACAGGCTTGTTTAGGTCAGTTGTAGATTTGAATTAGCTAGATTCGCTAGTTAGCATGTAGCAACCTGCCTGAATGGACCAGCTGGATCAGTCCAAGTCACTGAGAGAAGACCTTCATTTATCTGTTTAACTGTTTCTCAGCCCACCACCGTTAGCACCATACTATCCAGCGTATATCGGTCCAGATGAACGTCGGTTAGCTTCCAGTGTATCCATACGGGAGCCATTCTATCTCAGCTGTGGTGGCTTTCTAAACGCTGTCTGCTCAGACGGCTTCAGGATGTTATTGCAGCTCGTTGTGGCCTAACTTGTTCTGACCCCGAACGACTGGTGACAAATTGGATCTGGTCGGGCTCTGACCTCCATGCTAAAGGGATAATAAAGAATTATGGTTACTCTTGGCATTTCTCTCTGTGCTGTTTTTAAGATCTGATTTTATATAATCACAGCGCTGTGCATTCAGACGTGACTGCAGAGCAGTTGTTTGGCTCCTGCCAAGACTATTATGACATAAACCTTAATCCACTCTGAAGAAAAGTCTGAGTCTGAGCTGCAGATGCCAGAAATGTTCACTGTGTTTTTGATGGGCTTTTTTTGGGTTGAGAATTCCTAATTTACTGTACACGACAAGTACCAGCCAAACAATAAGTCATGGAGCTCAAACTGTTAAAAAGTCATTTAAATTTTAGGAATTGACCTTTAATTGGATACTTTACCACCTTTAGGAGTTCACGTTCCTCCAGCAGTGCCGTTCTGAGCTACAGGACCAAGCTGTTCATCAAACGTTTGGTGTTTTTGTTCCTAAAACCAGCGGCACGGTGAGTTTAGTTGAAGTATTTTTATTGATTTCTGTGACTAGCATGTAGCTCTTATGGTGATGTCCATCTGTTCTCTGAAGGTAGATTTTGAGTTCAAAGTTTGAATAAGCACTGGAATACTCTAATTTGTGACGTTATTCAGGTCAGCTCCACCTAATCTGAGGTCATGGTTCTGGTGGTGGTGGGGTTTGTTCAAGTGCCATGGTGTGTTATTTATCAGATGTAGCGTAACCAAATACGCTCTATCCTCTGAACTTTGACCTTTGTGATCATCACTACAATAACCCATCTTTTCCCAATAACTTGGAATAAAATGACTCTTTTATTATGTCTAACCTGGATTAACATTCCCAGATCAAGGTCGTTTTTCCGGAAGACTCCACTGGACAATCTTTAGTTAATAATAACTCAAAGACTGCCGGACGTCTCCTTCTAAACGTCATTACTCTTAATCAAACTGTTTTAAAATGTCTTAATATGATTAATGCATTTTCTTCCAGTATTTAGAATGTTGATCCTGCATCAGTATTACCGTATTTCACATACATGCTCTGCTAAAGGTTAAGTCAACTGCATCACTCGTTACTTGTCCCAAGTAACCAATAGTCTTAGTGATCTGAGTCACGTGATTTAATAACTCCTCATTCATTGGTCCACGCCATCACTAGACATACACATTACTCTTCCGACCCCGGAAGCTGTGAGTTCTGGTCTCGACACTAACCAGACGACACCTCAGCTGTCAAACCTCTACACAACTGACCTCCTCCTGGAGACAGCCTCTCACTCTGACGGCCGATCTCACCTCCGGCTCCCGAAGAGAAAACAAGCCGTTTTCCCTTCATCTCAATATGAGCCTCAACTGCCTCCTCAACCCCGTGGGGAAAGCAGTCTCTGCTCCGTTAGCTCAACCGGCTAACCATCAGCTCACCCAGAGATGGTTCCACTAAGCTTCGTATCCAAGGACGACACCGTGGCCTCCGGTGGTCCAAGACCACCACAGCCGTCCGATCCTGACCGAGGGGGGAACACCACCTCCGCGCCGTCTCATCTGACCTCAGCGGTGACGATCCATCGAACGCAGCTAAGTACCACAATCCTGGTAAAGCTGAAAGGCCTACTTGATAAAAGCTAACAACTTTAGCTCACTCAAACTAGTAACTGATCCATCAGTAACTCATCCACTCCATTTGAATCCTTAATCTAAATTAAGTAAGCCCCCTAGTCTCTTAACCATCATGAGACTCAGATTACTAAAACTTATTTAAGATTCAATTCAGAACACCTTACCATCGTGAATGACTTAATGCTAAACACCTGCCTCATGCCTCTGCTTATCTAAACTGTAACTGTTGTCCGTCTTTCTTAATAAAATCCTAAAGTCTAATTCTGGACTCAGACTTCTATTCGTCAATATTAAAATACATGATCTACTCACTGTAACGTCAGACAGAACCTAGAAACATTCCTGTGAGCACTAAAAAGTGAAAGTATCAGAGATATTTCTCTGTGTAAAACTAACAAAACTTATTAGTGAATCTACAGAAGTATGAGCCAATTATAAACCAAATAAATAGTTTATAAAACGCTACACAGATAAACTGATAGACCAAGTCTTTGTCTGCAGTGATGGTGGTCCTCCAGTCTGTTGTGGTTCAAGAGCTGAACCGAAGGTCAAATTCTCAAAAGGTCCAACCCTCAACTATGATCATGACCAAAAGAATGATGTCACATGCAAGTGGCTCAAATAAGCTTCCTGTGTAGGGTGGTCAGGCTCAACCCTATAGATGGGAGCTTCATCCTCTCAAGAGATCTAAGAGTAGAGCCGCTTCTCCTCGTCAAAAAGTCCTCTGAGGTGGATTAGACATCTGATCAGGATGCCTCCACCATCACTCTGGAGGTTTTCCAGGCACAACCCACTTGGAGGAGACCTTAGTGTAGATCCAGAACCAACTGGAGGGACTATTTATTTATGGGGCGTCATGTAGCTCAGTTGGTAGGGAGAAATGATTCTGGGTTTTCCTACTGGAGTGATTAACTATGTGACCTTTGAAGAAGTAGATGAAGAGATGGTTAGATTTGATGGAATTTTTTGAATTTTCAGCGTGACCACTAGATGTCAGTAACTGTTAGATATTACCCCTTTAATAGGAAAACTGTCAACATTTAGCTTATGCTACATTTTAATGAATTTATGCAGAGAAGTTCAGTCATTTTTATCATTGTGAGCATTTTTTGTTAAAGTGATTTTTTAACATTTCTTTGTTTTTACTGAATTTATTCAAGTCGCATATGAAACTTTATCATGTTACTTTATTTGATTCAGTTAGGCTTCTTTTTTTTGTAAGACGAGTAACATTGGGAGCTTTTTGCACCATATTTTTTGTCATTTTTTTAATTTGATTAAAAATATTTTCGTTTGTGCACAGTGCAGTTTCCTGGACTGTGCACAAACAAACAGCTGCATCTGCATGACACAAAGGCTGATCATAAATACATTCTTTTTAGTTAGGACGCATATTTACTTTTATTTTCACTTGTTTATTTCTACTGGAAAATATATTCTATTTTCTTCGAATCTCCGATTACCTGCTGGTTCAAGACATTTTGTGGAAAATCACAAAGACATGAAATGTGCTTCGTCCTGCGCGGAGAGCCTGGAGCAGGAGGAGATCATAAAAGGAACTTGATATCGTCTGACATTAAGTCAAACTACAGCAGAACAGATGTGTTTAATCTTTAAAAATGTAATTTGACGTTGGCCCTGTGTGTCTGCATGATGAGAAGGTCTTACTGTCACGCTGAGTCTCTAATAACCAAATACTTACATCCACAAATCACTTGTTTTAGTGGAGACTAAAGGAGGCGAGCCCTGACCCTTCCACGTCCTCATCACGCAGATGGACGAATCATTAGAGCGAGTTTTTCATTGCTGTGTCTGAGTCTGCCAACAGTTTACTTTCAACTGAAGCCAGTGGTATAAAGTTTCAAACGTACCAAAGTACTGGCATGTAAAATTTGTATTTGTCAATAAAATGAATAATAAGTCAAACTGCAGTAAAACCAGAAGGTGACAAATCATTAGAGTGACGTTGATTTGTGCTTCTAGGTCGTATGCTACTCAAACTGTTGCTTGGCTGCCATCTCAGAGGGACAGCTCTCCAGACATGAGGAAACATCTTCATATCTGTAGTTTATAGCCGTCCTCGTTCTTGCCAAGAGTTTTCATCTCGACTTGAACCAGACGTCCCGCTGCGTCTGCTGGATTCTCCCCAGCAGCATGGTTTCCTCTGCAGGGCCAAACCAGTCTAACCAAAGCTTAGCTTAGCATTTATCACGAGCTGCTCCCAGCGTTTCAGGGCTTCTCTTTGCTCCGGGCTGCCAAAACAATCATGTTTGCCAGTTTGGGTCGAGCTTTCAAGGACTGGTAGAGAATATGCTGTTCTGCCAGCACAGCATATTTCTGATGACTTGACTGGATTTGATCGGCTCTCTCTACAGTTTGTCTCATTTTTAAATACAATTAGTTGGTGACTTTTATATAAGCAAATACTGAACTAGTGTTTGAAAAAAAGACGAGTCGTTTACACACATGATATATTCACCACTGACAACAATGGAGGACGCCATAGTTGGACTGGTGTGTTGTAGGTCTGAGGTTTTAAATGTCAAAGTGGTCAACAGGAGGACTTATGGGAGCCAAGATTCCTCCACCAGAGGGGCGTTCTTATTAGTGGGTTATGAGAAAACATCACTTTGGGGAAACTTTTCTGTTCCAGGAAGAGAGATAAGAAAAGCATCAAGTCTGTCACCATGGTAACTGATTCCGTGACCTAAACCTGCTTAGGTTCCTCCCAACCTGTAGCAGCTGTCAGTCAAGCGTTGCCCATATTCATTTCCTCTTCTTAATCCAATAATAACTTACCTTCAGACGTGCGCTCAGCAGAGACGGTTCAGTATCTCTTTCTGTGGGCTGAGTACAACTACGTACAAACATTCTTGTGAAGTTCATATATGGTCATACCACATGGGACATATAATAATAATAATCGGCAGCAGTAGCTCAGTAGGTAGAGCGGTCATCTGGCAACAATATGGCTGCTGCAGGGTCACTTTGTCGTCGTATCCTTGAGCTAGACACTTCACCTGCCTGACCTGCTGCTGGTGGTTGGAGGGTAGATGGAGCCTGGTGTACGGCAGCTTTGCTTCTGTCAGTCTGCCTCCAGGGCAGCTGTGGCTACAGTGTAGTTTACCACCATCAGTGTGTGAGTGAATGGCTGAATTTAGTGTCAAGTGCTTTGGAGTCCCTGAATTAAAGCGCTATACAGATGTGAGCCATTTACCATGACAAAATTGCAAATTATATGCAATAGGGCTGGACGATAGGACGAAATGTTTCGCTGGACAATAGAAAATGTCTATCATTTAATACATAATGCTATCATTTACGCCACAGTTAGACATTTTACGGCAGTATTTTACGTCAAAATGCCCCCGCATAAAGCAAAACATTAACAAACACGGAGGAAGACGTGTTTTAGTCCAGGGTCAACAGGATGACCAGATAAAAGCAGATTCCTGCTGCTGTTACCAAACACATCTGTTAAGATTTGGGTCTAATCCACACGGTGGAGAAGCGTGAGTTTAGTGAGTTACACTCGAACTGAGATATGAAACGCCCAGCTGAAAACACATGACTAAAGTCATGTGACCTGATTTATATGATGCTTGTCAGGCCACAGTGAGGAGGAGATTCACACGGAGGTGTTCTATGTTTCGTCTGTTTATCGTTGTCGGGATATAAAATGAGCTAAATCGGGATATGACATTTTGGCCATATCGCCCAGCCCTAATGTGTAATATTTGTGCAATTGTTATACAAATGTTCTTACTCATGTCTTAGTTTGTTCTCTACTGACTCTCATTCTATTCACAATTTGGTCACAGCCTCTACCAAATTTGACTATATTTTCACACTTTCTGGCTTTCAGAATTAGACAAGAGACCCACAACCACTCTTCTTTTGAGAAATAATTTGCCATGCTGATTTGTTTTTTCCACCTTGCTAAAAAAATTGCCTGACACAGGATCAAGGCCCTGAGGCTCACCTGGAAACATATTCTTTGCATGGCGTTCACAACTCGATGCCTGCAGTCAGATGACCTGTTGCTAGGGGTGTTTGGAAAAAATCAATGCACTGATATATCGCGGTAGTTCCCGTCACAATATTATATCAATATTCTTAAAGCACAATATGGATTTCTTATTAACAATTTACATGCAAAAATTAACAGTGGTAGTTTATTTTTGTGCTGCATTTCAACCTGATGGCTTGTTGGCTGCAGTCATTAGTCCTCAGCAGTCCTTCACTTCCATGAAACATTGAGATCTCGTGATAGTACCGGTGAGTGATGCTAACTTCACTCAGCTATCTGGTGAATGAAGCAGAGAGGATACAGACGGCACCAGCAGCTTTCAAAGCTGATGTGTGGACACGTTTTGGTTCCAAAACAAAGAAATGTAGTAAAGACTGTGACAGGAGTTATGCAGTCTGTAAAATCAGAGTCAAATACTCTGGCAACAGGACAAGTTTGTGAACACGTGTCTAGATACCATGATGACGTAGCAGTAAAGGATCATTTTAGCTGACCTGAAGAGGCTAACTTTTCTGTTTTCCAACAATCAAATTAGTCAAAATCGCAATATATTGCATCGTTCCCCCTGTATCGTGATCATATTGCCAGATTCTTACCAATACACACCCCTACTTGTTGTCCTTGTGTTTTTTATTTTAATGTTTAAATTCTGCCTGCATGTCTTGGATCAGTTAAATCCTCCAGAACTGATTTTAACAGATGGGCTGCCTTAGAGATACAGTATTACAGCATGAGGCTTAAACACTGTAGTTTGGTGTTCATCAGGTGTGGAGTTGCATGGATGTTGGGATGTTTTCCCAGCTCTCAGGCTGTTGGGACTCGTCTCCATTTGTTTCATGATATTTTGGATTTGGTTCAGAAGTCTTTCCGGTCTGGAGTCGCCTTGTTTGACCACAGAAGGATGAATGACACTATTACACTTTAAAACGCCTGTGTGGAAGGAAGGGCAGCCAAAAGTCAGATGTCTTTGTTTACTTTGTGTTTATACAGTGACGAGTCACTGTGCCTCGCAGCCAGCCCATCACAGACCTGTAATCTGTGGCCCCACACACACACACACACACACACACACACACACACACACACACACACGTGGAGTGTGTAACACTCAATGACTACAGTCACATAAACAGTGGCAGCAAAAGTTCATGGAAGTCACACACGTAGACAACCGCATGGTTTCACCTCTGATTCACCTCGTTCCCATCCCATAATACACATGACACAGTAACCATTTGTGCTGCCATGGCAACAAGAGAAACTTGCCAGGATGTTTAGCGTAGGTTTTACCACAGAACTGTGTGTGTGTGTGTGTGTGTGTGTGTGTTCATGAGTTCAAAGGAACTTGAACATAGTAGACGGAGTGACTAAACTGAGGTTTACACGTTTGTGTTTGACAGAGTCACGGCTTGTTCATTTCTCTGGTGAAATGCACAGAAACACAGAGGAATAATAAACACATCCAGGAGAACAACAAAGCAGATGAAGGACCGAGTCAGCCCTACAGGGTTTCATCATCCAGCGGAAACCCGGCGTTCCCTCAGAAATACTAAACAAAGAGGAAAACCAAGCTTTGTGTCTTTGAAGCACGAGCCGAACGCCCAAAGCTCCTAATTGGTCTGATCTGCATCAACAAACCAGTTCCTGAAATGAATAACTCAACGTGGTCATTAGAATCTTTTTTCTAGTTGTATTTTTTGAAAAATTCTCTGTAGTTAAAAAATATATATTTGGATATTTGGTTATAGCCATGAACTATAAAACCAGTAAGACAGTACAAATTGTTCCCTCTTTAATTAACCAGATGAGCTGAAATGATTTACTCAAACAAACTGAAGGATTTAAAAAGACAAGTTGACCTGCAATAAAAACCTGAAATAAGAACATTTTTTTAACCCCGTGTCCTGTCCAGCTGCATAGCAATGTCTGAGTGCCAGAACAAGCCCAACACATTTACTGTTCCAGGTGAGGCGTTACAGCTATAATGCTCCACCTCACATATTTACATGTAAATAAAAATATATATCTTTATTAGAATTTTTTTGTTTTTTTTTATCCCAACAGACGAGGGGGGGGGGGTACAGAAAGAGGGGTGGGGGGAAAGTTAACAGAGAAAGAAAAGAGAACAAGAGGTACAAAGAATCTGCTTCTGGACCTGCAAAAGAAAGAGAACAAACAAGAACAGAGGGCATAGATACAGCAGTAATACACAGCATATGACTGTACAACAATTACAGCGTTTTTAAAATGCACACAGTAAAGATTAATTCAAGATATGCCTAGTGCCAACCACAGCCCAAGTCAATGCGTTAGGGAACACTTTGTGTCCCATATTCTAACCGGCACTGACAGTAGCTTTGTCCACTTAAAGCACTGGTTATAAACCTTTATATATGTTTTTCCTTTTGCAATCATTGTATTGGCCTGTATGGAAGCTTATTGATTTGTTAAATTGAGAAGGTTTTCTAAATAAATGAGATCATGTCAGATGGGTTTTATGGGTCTGTGAGGAGTATATGTTGGTTAGAAGTAGGGATGGGAATCGAAAACCGGTTCTTAATGAGAACCGGTTCCCAGTGTTTCAATCCCTTGGAATTGTTTGCCATTTTTGCTAACGATTCCCTTATCGATTCCAGTCGGCGCAAAAAATAAAAATAAAAAATTCCAGTCGGCTCGACTACGTCACCACGAGTCACTAAACTCACGTTTCTCCACGTGTAGATTAGAGCCATATCTTTGTAGATGTGCGTGGTAACAGCAGCAGTAACCTCCTCCTTCCTTCCATCCCGCTCAGCTGGCTGCTACATGACGTCCTGCAGGTAAAAACCTGATCAGCGTCTGGAGTTTATTCTGAGCTCTTACACCAACACTCGACGCTGCTTTTGCAGCTTTTTCTCGTTGACTGTCTCTGTATTCTTCGACTTGGTTTTTGTGCAGGTGATAAAATATATTAGTGGCGTCGGACTCCGTTGTTGGGACCGAGAGCCGGAAAACTTTACAAACAGCTGTTGTCTGGTCCACGTCGGTCTTTTTATATTTAAACCTCATCCATGAGACAGAAGTTGTCCCTCTTTTAGGTAAAAGCTCCTCAGTTTGAGTTAGCTGGTTATCCTGTTGACTCTGGTCTAAAACGCGTCCTCTACCGTCTGCCTCCATGTTTGTTTATGTGTTGCTGCGTGGTGCGTTCATGAACATCCAGTAAAGTGCATTATGCTGTAAAACTTCTATCGTGGCTTAAACGATAGAGCTTTTTATCTGACAGTAGACATTTTCTGTCGTCCAGATGAAATATTTCGTCATAACGTACAGCCCTACCTGTCTGAGAGGGTGTTCTCCACAGCTGGAGACACAATAGGTCCAGAAAGATCAGGTATCCTTCCTGAAAAAGCAGATATGCTCATTTTTCTGCAGAAGAATTGTTAATTTTCCATAGTTGATGGTTGCAAAATTGCACAATTCACAGTTCCATTGAACTTGACTTGAGTTGTATTTGTTGCTGGCTGATGTAATTTTGTGTGTTCAGCTCAGATCCTTTTTAAAAAGAGAGTTGAAATGTTACTGGACATTCTTGTGGAATTGCACAGAATAATTTATGTTGTATTTTGTTATGTTATTTCTACAAAATAATATTATTTTATACTTAGAAACTTTTTTTCTGGGCACCCTGTGACCTTAGGCTCTGGTTTTCTTAAGACCTCACTGTTGGATGTATAAGGTCATCATCTTACTTCTAAACTTGTATCTTACTCAAAGATATGATATAAACCAGCTTGAAGCTAATAGATCTGTTTGTTCTCTTTTTTTTCCAAATGAGAATCGATAAGAGAATCGATAAAGAATTGAATCGTTATACAGAATCGAAAATGGAATCGGAATCGTAAAAATCGTATCAATTCCCATCCCTAGTTAGAAGGCAGACATTTTTTTCTAATGAACATATTTATACTTAATTGGAAATAAAACACATGTACACACTTTAAATTGGTTTTGGACCAATCTAAGGCCTGTGGAAATATTAAACCATTCCATCAACCACATTAAAGAGAGCAAGTTCCACATCTAATAATGCTAATTTCAAGAATTGATCAATTTATGTTGATAATTTCACCCTAACCACATCTCCACCATTTAGCAACCTATCCATGTGAAAGAAGGTGGGTGAGACACACTGCTCCATGTGAGGCCTTTAATTTAAATATATTCTCCTCATTTCACTGTTTTCTTTGAATCTCTTCCTGCCAGGTCTAGTAAAACTATCTATTCTGTATTTTTCATGTGCAACTTCTTGTAGTATTTCCATTTCCCTTTGCTAATTGTTCTCATTTCCTCCACTTATTCCAAATCTTTTCCATATTCCTTCTATTTTCGCCCTCTTTTTAATGTTTCCATCCTCTAACCTTGAACTTCTCCTCTCACGTTGCCTCTGTCCTCCTAGCCTTCCACATATTTCCACCATCTCCGACCATCAGAAGCAGAAAAACCACAAACATCATTAGTGACATTCATGGAAATCCATCTAGGAAAAAAAAAAACCTTTATGGAGTTCCCAACATTCCATCCTGGTAAATCATAAATTATTCTGGAGTTTTCTTCTCCTGGAATCCTCTCAGTCAACACATTGTTTCCTGATGGGGAACATGACGAAGTTAACACGTTTTTTTTTTTTTCCAAAACAGGTTGAGGATTAGGTGTTCTGTGGTCGCTGTGTCGGAGGAGTGTTTTTGGTGAAGCGGGTCAGTGTGTCAAGATGGGGAAAAAATATGTGGTTACTCTGTGGATCCCAGAGTATGCATCGGAATGTTAGGGAATGGTCAAAAACAAAGACATAAACCCTCTGCCCGTGAGTTTACAGCATGAGTCAAAAACAGTTGTATAACTGACCAAGAGCCTCAATGGTTTGAAACAAATAACTCCCAAGAAATGTGTTGGTAGAAAAACATAGTAAAGTCTGTAAAATAACACGGTTTATTATCCTTACAACACAACTCACTCTTAAACGTGTCAGTGAAATGAAACTGTGGTAAACTGATATCACGGTTTCACTTTTATTTAACCAAATTTGACGGGTGAATGTCGACCATATTCCTCTGATGCCTTTGGCTTATTTTTTAACGATCTGATTCTATTTTCTTATGTGTGTTGTTCACTATTTAGATCTGTGCTCTAAGTGAGATATGAGTCACAAATAAGCATCAAAGTCAGCTTTAGGTAACTTTTTCTGGCGGTGTGAGCGTAGCCTTAGTTTATTGTTGGAATGTGGTGATGGTTGACCCACATAAAGAATAATATTCATGGTCAGACCTTCTCTGACTCATCGTTTCTTCCTCCGCTGCTGTTTTACTTGTTGTCAATCATCGTCAGCCCTTTGGTTCTGAAGCACATCCAGAACAAGCATGTGGACGACTTTGTGTTTTCCCTTCTAGTAAACAAACTGCTCATATTTTCATTTTAAACATTGAAATAACCCATTATTAATGGGTGGATGTAAAAAATCTATTTATGTATGTTTGTTCCATTAAACATACAGAAAGTATCACAGAATAGTAGATGCTGAATTATATTTTGAAAACATAATTTTCCAACAATATAAGTAACAAATAAGCATGTCACGAAAAAAATCTGCACTGATGTCATGTACTGACACATCACCACTGTCTGTCCATGACGAGCAGAAAATTCACCCGCAACCCAAAAACTCACAAACATAAACAAACACAAGACGAACATTGTTTAAACCACCACATTCTTGATTCCCTGTCAAAGCTTCCACTGGTGAGGACACACAAGGACTTTGGTCAAAACTCATTCTAGACATGTGTTTGTGTGTGCGCAATTTGTTCTTAAGCTGTATATTTGAGGTATAAACCACTGCATATTCAGAGAGCTACATCACTTGTGTCTCAGAAGCAGAGCCACTGTAAAAATGTACGTTTACGAGGAGTTACCAGTGGCATCAGACATATGAAGACAGTAGAAAACCAGGTTGACCTTTTCACACTTGAAATATACTAAAATCAATACACAATCTTAGTGTATTTTTTAAGTCTACAACAATAAACCAGTTCAACGCTTTGATAATGAGAGGTTCTGATTTAGTTTAAACACAAAACCCAACAAACAACTAACCTGTGAATGAACATGATTGATTCACCGTTAGCTTAATTTTAGCAGTGAATGAAATTAAAATATGTCAGACCACCAGTCTTGTGGAATACTTGGGGAAATTGACTTGCTTGAATTTTAGCCATCAATATCTGATGAAAACGGACCATTTAGCGGCTCAGTTCAAAGACCGAAAGTAAACACATCTCGAGGCTACGAGGATTGGTCAAAACGTATCCGAGTTACAGTGATTAGTCAAAGGAGAAGGCAAAATACAACAAACGCTAAGTTGATTGGTAAAATTTGTGGAAAAGTTGCTGTGATTGGTAGGGCTGGGTATCGTTAAATATTTTTTGATACTACTACTTTAGCGATACCTGTTTTCTATACCATTACCCCATAATGATAATTTTTTCAGGACCTATATGTATAATTCTTAGAGAAAATACCAAAGTACTAAAAGTTTATAGTTTATAGGGACATTATATTGTAAAAGTACCAAAATTTCGCACAGAGAATTTTTTTTTTCGGTGCAAAATTTCGGAAAGTGCGAAAAAATTAATAAAATAAATTTTGGTACTACTACCTAAAGAAGGTTTTTGGTTGGTACCAAAGAAGTGCCGAGTTTCTGTACCCAGCCCTAGTGATTGGTGAAAATAGTCAGGCCACGAAAAATTTGCCACTAATGGATGAATTTGTGTTAATAGTTGCGAACGCAACATCGCAACTTCCTGGAAATGCTCAATCTTAGCTGAAATAAAAAAATCTGTTGAACAAATTATTTTCTTTATTGGCAAAAAAAGTGATATGAGGACAAAGAAACCTGGATTTTTATACTTTACAAAGGTTAGCATGTCCTAGTTTGTTATTTTTATCAGTTAGCTTGCTAGCTGCAACAGTAGCACTACTTATTGCTAGCGTTAACAAACCAAATAATTTAGCTAAATAGTTATAAAAAGAAACAAAAACACAGTTCACTTGAATGTATTTTTTAGGCTAAATTAAACCATTCTAACCTGTCGGCTACTGATACTGAAATTTTAGCTAGTTGTGCTGTTTTGTGGTAATATCTGCTTCCCTAATTTAATGATCAATTTTGTTCATAAATGTTAACTCATAAATAAATAATAAATTTTAAAGCAATATAACTTCTGGAATGTGATTTTGTGAAAGTGCTGAGTCATGTTGAGAGTTTCTGTTGTTGTTTTGGTAGATTCCTTTATTTTTAGGTTTTTCTTGGAACAGGACCTAATGTTTGGGAGATGTTTTTGAATCACCTGCTTTCTATGACTATTGTTTGATGGCTTTTTGTGACAGATGGACTAACAATTAATTTTCTGTCTCTTCTAACGGAGGCACTGGATTAGCAGCCTGAACCCAGTAGAGCCATTTTGTATCCATTCGTGTCTCCACCTAATGTAGTCAAAGGGTTAAAGTGCCTCCGTGTTTAAACACACCATATAAACAGCTATCCTTTAAGTGTGAACGGAGCACAACACATCCATAAACAAACATGAATATGGTGTATACACACCACTAGGACGTATACATTAGCACAATGCTCCGAAGGTCAGCAGTGAAAAATTATACCCAACGCTTCAAACAGGAAAGAAAGATGTAGTGAACGGATAGAGGGGATTTTCAGTAGCTGAATCAGTCATCTGGAAACAGGCTGGTTTCACACTTTTTTCTCTGTCTGCCAGTAACTCAAAGTGACGAGAGACATGATGTTTTGAATCACCCGTCACACTCACTTGTTAAATTAAGTTCTTACACAAAGCAATAGCTGATACTAAAGTTTTTCGTTCCTCTTCCTTGTAATTTGAAGTAACAGAGCCTTGTCAGCAGCATACATGAACACACTCAGTTCAGACAGCTGTATAAATGAGGCTGAGGTGAGTCATAGTGTAGGTTTAATGTGTCACTGAGACGAGAGGTTAAGAAAACTGATTGTCCAGAGTTAAGTGAGCACAATGAAACTGATTATTCTGAAGCTTTGTAGTGTGGCCACCTGTTATAAAATCTCAATCTTCTGCAGTGCTACAGCTAGCTATTTATGCTAGCAAATAACCATACAGAACCTTGGGGCAGCATAGCTCAATAGGTAGAGTGGCCATCGTGCAATGGTTCAATTTCAGCTCTGGCTGGGACCTGGGTTACTTTGTCGTTGTGTCTTTGGGCACTTCACCACCTTGTCTGCTGCTGGTGGTGGTCCGGAGGGCCCAGTGGTGCCAGATTGTGTGTGGTGACCCCAGCCTCTGACAGGCAGCTGTGGCTACAACGTAGCTCACTGCCAATGCAGTCTAAAGCACTTTAGGAGTCCTTGAACTTAGAAATCGTTATACAAGAGGCCAGTTACCATAGAATTCAATGTACAGTGGAGCCTTGTTTTTTGTGAGAGTTACGTTCTAAAAATTACCTGCAGTAGGCAAAATCCGCGAGGTACTCTGTAGGGATGCGCTGAAATTTCGGCCACTGAAAATTTTCTGCCGAAAAAGACCCCAAAGTACCCAAACCCTCTAATCACCGTAGCAGCATGCCAAAACATGTGATGTCGTGAGCAAATAGCGCAGCCAGCATGTGAGGAAAGGATAAGAGCCAGCATGTCTGCGGTGTGGACTTATTTCATTATCTCTGTTTGTGATTTTGAGCCAGCTCAGACCGCAACGAGTCGTCTGCACAGCGGCTCGTTTTAATTTGCTTCTCCTGCTGCAGAGCGCTGGAACGGTGCACAGCTCTGAGTGACAGGTGGCATACACGCGCGTGACACAGCTTACAGCCCTCAAGCCCCCCCAGACCGAAACTGAACATCACCTGCAAGATAATGCTGGGCTGCCACCACGTTCTTGGCCTGGGTTTCCTCATTTTTGATTTTCGGTTTTAGGTTTCGGCCAAGAATTTTCATTTCGGTGCATCCCTAGTATTCAGCTTTATATTTTACAATAATCACAGATGTTTCAAGGCTGTAAAACCCTTCACTACA
Organism: Callopanchax toddi; assembly: GCA_006937965.1. Taxonomy (NCBI): domain Eukaryota; kingdom Metazoa; phylum Chordata; class Actinopteri; order Cyprinodontiformes; family Nothobranchiidae; genus Callopanchax; species Callopanchax toddi. The sequence goes on from SSNR01000133.1 coordinate 1,576,330, forward strand.
CGCTTTATTACGCTTTTCTCAGGCAAACATGAACATTTTCACACTTTTCTCTCTTGTTTAAACACTCTTGAGTCATTTGGTACCGGCCGGGTTGTCAGAACGGCAGAATAAAAAAATGTAATTGATCTATTGATCGCGTTTGAAAGATCCGGCTCGGACATCGTATGCTTCATTGCAGCATGAAGCTCGT
>SSNR01000133.1:1584884-1610538 GCA_006937965.1 Callopanchax toddi
CTTATATAGTTTGTTTTGCTAACACAAAGCTGTTCACCAGAGGAATGTCTAGGGTTCCCCTCCTGGATTTGATACCCCCCAATCTGACCTGTGATCTGGAGCAGAAGATGGATGGATGGATAATGTAAAGTTATGGTAAATGATTGGTATTCGTTCTGTAGAAATATTCGAGGTTCATTCCCCAGCCCGCTACATGTTGAAGTGGTCCATGAGGCCCCTATCATTAGCTCATTACTGGAGAATATTGACTTTCTAACAGGCAGCAGTGGGTGATCCAGTGGCTGGATGAAGAAATCAATTTGCGTTTGATTCTACTTGAAACGGACTATTTCTGTCTCGATCTGCAGCCATTTACCACAATCACAATCTTTCCCCGACCAGAACTGCACCACAATTGCAGCGTGCCAACACTTTAGAAAGTGAAAACACACTGAGTGAACATTAAAGTGTGTTATTGAATATAGAGTTGTCCCGACTCGTCCAGTATTAACATTCATCTGGTGTTTTGGCCACACCAGTCCCTGCAGTGTTTACACAGCGTTGTTGACCAGTTATCTATCAGCTGTTGTTTTAACCTTTCTATTAATATCCTCTATTATTTCTGTCTCTGACAAGTCGGCTCAAACCAGGAAGCCACCCAAGTCGACTTCTTGTAAAGTAAGAAGCAACGGAAAGACCTGGAGATCTTTTTTCTCCCATTTAAAAATTTATGGACGACTCCCCGTCACATATATCACCGACGGAGTGTGTGTTCTGAGTGTGTGTATATCATAGGAGCAGTGAGTGTGTGTGTGTTGGGCGTCACTGACCCTGAAAAGTGCTGAGCTATAAATGTAACACAGCATTTACGGTTTCCTTTTTCACAGTGTTCTCTGCTTTCCTTCATTTATTTCTCCACCTGCGTCTTTCTCTTCTTCTTTTTGACTAAATTGAATCCTTTAAATTGATCTTTAGTCATTTTTCTTGTTTATTTGACACCAGTTTTTCCATCATTTTTCTGCACTCTGGGTTTTGCTCTTTCATTTCTCTCCTGTTCTTGTAAAATCATCCCTTCATGGGTTTGTCCCACTGGTCCTTTTTGTTTATGATGCATTAAATATGTAGGTAAACTTTTAGTGATAGTCAATCTTCTAGTGTAATACATATTTTAGATTTCACGTAAAACTCTTAGTCCTAAGTAACTTAGTTAATTGATGCTGATACGCCTTCATCTGTTGTCTTTATTTTTTATAGACACTGGGTTTTAGTGTTTGAGTTATAATTTGTGGTTCAAACTTCCAAAGATGATAGAAACATTTTTTGTTGGTTTTTTGCATCAAAATGTAGAAGAAGAAAAAGAACCTTGGTAAACCAAATTGTTGTAAATTGTTAACTGATGATTGTTTTACGGTAGATTAAGATCTGTAGAAATAGACACCTGAAGGCTGGTATACTTTTTTTTTGGCTGATGACAAAAATATAACACAAATGTTTGTTTATGTGAAGACATTTAACTCTATAAACCTATATGCATCATACTTAATATGCTAAGACTGTAAGAGCTCTGCCTCTTTAACAGGATTAGTACTTTCCTCAAAAAATTGGCTGCATCAAATGCTATGCATGTCTTCAGTCCTCTGGTGAAGAATACAGTACATGTGCTGCCGGTGGCAAGCACCAATTTTATTTATTTATATTGTTGACATAAAATTTCTTAATGAAATAAAGTTTTAAAAAATATCACTAGAATTGGCAATCAAACATATAATAGAAAAAAAAATCTGAGTTATACGTGTTGTAAAAGACTCAGCTACTTTTAGCTCAACATCACTCAGGTTGAATGAGTTGTTGCTACTTCTGTGTTTTTAATCAGTTGGCATGAGGCAGCCATCTTGAATCAGCTGAACTCTAAGGCCCAGTCCCAATACTCGCACTTCCACCCTATGGTCTTCTATGAAGTGCACATGGAATTATGGGTAATACACTTTGCCGAAGTGCGCACCGATGCGGACTTCGGTGAAGTGCATAGCGAGGGTGGAAAAGGGGGCGGGGACAAGGCCTGGAGTCTCCACCCAAGAGAATCGGGACACCTTAAGCACTTGCGCACCTCCGCGGGAACGCGCAACTGAGGGGCGCAAGGGTGGAAGTGCGAGTATTGGGACAGGGCCTAAAAGTGAATCACTTATAGACACACAGCCAATAAAGACTGTGTGAGTTTCATCGCAGTCCATCTAGTGGTTCATGAGTCATAAGAGATGGACTAATGTATATAAACGTGCACACACACCAGCATCCACCTCGCACCTTTTGGTGGTGGCTGATAAAAATATAGAAGAGTATTCTTGATTTAAAGGACAAAGAGAAAGTTGAATCAGAAACCTGACTAGTGAAGAACCCAGGGTAAAAGTTATTGAATGCAGAGTTTCTCCCGTTGCAGCTGATGAGGCCTGTAACTCCTCCAGAGTAGTCATGGTGTCCTGGTGACCTCTCTCACTGTCTCCGTCTTGTACGCTCACTCAGTTTGTGTGGATGACCTTGTCTAGTCAGATTTAAACATGGTGGCATATGCCTTCTATATGATGATGATGGATTTAACTGAACTCCAGATGTTTTCAGAGCCTTATCCATTCCCTGACCTGATACTTTTCAATAACCTTTTCTCAGCTTTGCTTGGAGCTCTTTTGTCTTCCTGCGTTGATGGTAGCCAGGAATACTGACCAACCAGAGAATGGACCTTCCAGACAGGTGTCTTTATTCTATAACCACTAGATACACAGTCACTGACCTCAGGTGATCTCCATTCCACTCATTAGACTACTAGCACCAATTGGCTGGACATCTGTTGAATTAGGCCAGTCACTAAAGGGGGTTGAATATTTATGCAATCACATATTATGTTACATATTTTATTTATTTCCCTTTATTTTGTAGAAATCAGTTTTTATTTTGTCAATAAAGATATTTTGGGGTTTAATTGTTGCCCAAAGAAGCAAAATTATGTTGGTCATGATAGACTTACTAAAGCAATAAAATGATAAAATGTCCAAGAGGGCTGATAACTGATTAGGAATCGGTTAATATGAGCCAATTACTCAGTTGACCAATTAATTGTCTGACATCTAGTTTAACTGTCGGCTTTATAGACCACAAATTACTTTTTTTTAGGGTTAATGTTAATTTATCATGTTCACCACTTTTGTGTCTGATGAATTAAAACCAGGGGATGGATCAGAGGGTGAAATAGGATTGGGTCTAGCTAGAATCTGATTGAAGGCACCTGGCAGTCGCTAAGTAATTAAAATATATTTTTGATTCAGTTCATCTGTACAGCATCAATCTTAAAACAGAATCATCTTTTGGTCATGAAAACCCTTGACGTACTGTAACGCGCCGCACAGCGCTCCTGCACTTAGCTTATGTGGCAGTTTGTTTACCCGGAGACTCCGGGCCTGCTTCTGTTCAGAGCGCTGAGATCATATAGAGATCTGAGTGTCTGATACACACCATCCACCAGCACAACAGATCCAAAACACATGTGGGAGGAACTGAGAGTGTGATAACAAAGGACAAACTGGGGGCCAAAGTTTAGAAGTTACCTTAAAAACAAAAAGAGGTTATAAGAGCAGTGTGTCCTTAGATATGTTTAATCTCACCCATCACAAGTCTGGGTTTAATCTAGGAGTGGAGTAGTGCTGGTATCTGGATGCTTTGGATTTTGGCTGTTGACTTTTTTTTGGAGCAAGTTCTTTAAACAAAAGTGTCTGAAAGAGTGATGAAAATACAGCCAGCAGAGTGCAGTCCTTCAAGGTTTCTTTTTCTTTTTTTTTTCCTTGTTGGAAAAAATTGTTTAAATTTTTCCTCTAAAAATGTAACTTTTTTATGTTTACATTAATTTGACTGAATTCGGACCGCTGTTTGAAAATGTGGAGACCTTTAAAACCATGTATCCATCTGATCCACATATATCTACGTTTCTAGGAGCTCTGTCTTTTTAACAAGATTTGTATTTTCCTCAAAAAGCTGCTGTATTGAATCTTATACTGGTTTTCTGCCCTCTGGTGGAAGATTTGAGTTTAGTTGTTGCATTATTGAATAATTACACAATAAATGTGTTATATTAACATTTCGCTATGAAATGTTTCAGGCTTTAAAGAATTAAGAAGAAATAAAATTGAGAAAACAGTCAAATTGAGGAAAAATGAGAAAATGTAAAACATGACATGTTGAGGAAGACAAAATGTAGAGAATAAGATCAAAATATCAGAAAAAATGTCAAATCTGTATTTTGAGAGAAAAGTCAAAATAAAGAGAATCAAGTTAAAGGAATCAACACTGACTTTGGTCTTCAGGCTTAATAAAATAATTTTAGCAACTTAGCTCTAGAAATCTCTTTTCATTTTTTAAGGAAAAAAGTGGGAGAAAGGAGAAAATAGACTGCAAATTGAGAGCACAATAAAAATACTAAATGTTTTCGTAAGCTCTAGATGTTTTGAGTATTTTGAAGTACATGTTGATGTTTGAGGCTCTTATTTTGAAGGGTTGAAAGATGTTTACCCGTGGATGCAGCTCTGAAATGAAGACCAAACCTCGGACTGATTTTAGGGTTACCCAGATCACTTAGTTACCAAAAATAATAAAGTCTGGACAAATGCAGCCAGGATGAGGAGCACAGCTAAAACACAAGTTTAGTTATTTCTCATTTTCACTGTCCTCAATACATAAGTTGTCCATATCAGGTTCATAATCTATCATTCAAATTAAGGTAAACACTGCTTCTATTACTCCATTTTAGAACACATGCTAATGTCATGAACTAAAAGCATCAGTCAGTCGTTCACAGGCTGACGGCAGTGAGCTACATTGTAGCCACAGAGGCAAAGTGACCAGGTGCTGCCAGACCCGTTGAAGTGGACACATCAAGGTGCCCCCAGCTGGAGTGGGGTTTGAACCGACAGCTCTCTGGTAGCAAAACAAACGCCCTAATCTACTGAGCTATTGCTGTCCCTTATTTAATTATGTACACCAGGATGGGAAACCTTTTCTAGCTAGAAGAGTTTTGATCCAGAACCGGTTCTGCCCGGACCGCACGGCACCACGCTTCGGACACGACCCCTTTCCCTGGACACACTGCGTCCCGGACCGCAGAGCAGGTTGAGCATCTGGACCCACAACAGAAATTGGAATATACAATTAGCCTTGCAGCTTGATAGTTGATGCTTGACTGCTGTTGTGTTCACTGACTCCAATCCGGATATATGAATTACTGTCAATTTCATCACAGAAACACTATTGGTTGTTGATTTTTTTTTCTGAGTTTATTTATTTCACATTGCATGGTGGGCCTGATAAAAGGGGTCCACATGCCGTATACGGCCCAGAGGTCTGAGGTTTCCCACCCCTATTTAGACCTTTATACAAAAAAGTTTTGTCATTTAGGGGCGGTGTGTAGCTCAGTTGGTAGAGTGGCCGTCTGACAACTGGAGGGTCGCCGGTTCAATCCCAGCTCCTGCTGGGTTACATTGTTGTTCTGTCCTTGGAGACACTTCACCCACCTTGCCTACTGGTGGTGGTCAGAGGGACCTGGTGGTGGTTGGAGTGGAGGGACCCGGTGGTGGTCGGAGGGACCTGGTGGTGGTCGGAGGGACCTGGTGGTGGTTGGAGTGGAGGGACCTGGTGGTGGTCGGAGGGACCTGGTGGTGGTCGGAGGGACCTGGTGGTGGTTGGAGTGGAGGGACCTGGTGGTGGTTGGAGTGGAGGGACCCGGTGGTGGTTGGAGTGGAGGGACCTGGTGGTGGTTGGAGTGGAGGGACCTGGTGGTGGTCGGAGGGACCTGGTGGTGGTCAGAGGGACCTGGTGGTGGTTGGAGTGGAGGGACCTGGTGGTGGTTGGAGTGGAGGGACCCGGTGGTGGTTGGAGTGGAGGGACCTGGTGGTGGTTGGAGTGGAGGGACCTGGTGGTGGTCGGAGGGACCTGGTGGTGGTTGGAGTGGAGGGACCCGGTGGTGGTCGGAGGGACCTGGTGGTGGTCAGAGGGACCTGGTGGTGGTTGGAGTGGAGGGACCTGGTGGTGGTTGGAGTGGAGGGACCTGGTGGTGGTCGGAGGGACCTGGTGGTGGTTGGAGTGGAGGGACCCGGTGGTGGTCGGAGGGACCTGGTGGTGGTCGGAGGGACCTGGTGGTGATCAGAGGGACCCGGTGGTGGTCAGTGGGACCTGGTGGAGGTTAGAGGGACCTGGTGGTGGTCAGAGGGACCTGGTGGTGGTTGGAGTGGAGGGACCTGGTGGTGGTTGGAGTGGAGGGACCTGGTGGTGGTCGGAGGGACCCGGTGGTGGTTGGAGTGGAGGGACGTGGTGGTGGTCGGAGGGACCTGGTGGGGGTCGGAGGGACCTGGTGGTGGTTGGAGTGGAGGGGCCTGGTGGTGGTTGGAGTGGAGGGACCCGGTGGTGGTTGGAGTGGAGGGACCTGGTGGTGGTTGGAGTGGAGGGACCTGGTGGTGGTCGGAGGGACCTGGTGGTGGTTGGAGTGGAGGGACCCGGTGGTGGTCGGAGGGACGTGGTGGTGGTCGGAGGGACCTGGTGGTGGTTGGAGTGGAGGGACCCGGTGGTGGTTGGAGTGGAGGGACCTGGTGGTGGTTGGAGGGGAGGGACGTGGTGGTGGTCGGAGGGACCTGGTGGTGGTCGGAGGGACCTGGTGGTGGTTGGAGTGGAGGGACCTGGTGGTGGTCGGAGGGACCTGGTGGTGGTTGGAGTGGAGGGACCTGGTGGTGGTTGGAGTGGAGGGACCTGGTGGTGGTTGGAGTGGAGGGACCTGGTGGTGGTCGGAGGGACCTGGTGGTGGTCGGAGGGACCTGGTGGTGGTTGGAGTGGAGGGACCTGGTGGTGGTCGGAGGGACCTGGTGGTGGTCGGAGGGACCTGGTGGTGGTTGGAGTGGAGGGACCTGGTGGTGGTTGGAGTGGAGGGACCCGGTGGTGGTCGGAGGGACCTGGTGGTGGTTGGAGTGGAGGGACCAGGTGGTGGGAGGAGGGACCTGGTGGTGGTCGGAGGGACCTGGTGGTGGTTGGAGTGGAGGGACCTGGTGGTGGTTGGAGTGGAGGGACCTGGTGGTGGTCGGAGGGACCTGGTGGTGGTTGGAGTGGAGGGACCCGGTGGTGGTCGGAGGGACCTGGTGGTGGTCGGAGGGACCTGGTGGTGGTTGGAGTGGAGGGACCTGGTGGTGGTCGGAGGGACCTGGTGGTGGTTGGAGTGGAGGGACCCGGTGGTGGTCGGAGGGACCTGGTGGTGGTCGGAGGGACCTGGTGGTGGTCAGAGGGACCTGGTGGTGGTTGGAGTGGAGGGACCTGGTGGTGGTTGGAGTGGAGGGACCTGGTGGTGGTCGGAGGGACCTGGTGGTGGTTGGAGTGGAGGGACCTGGTGGTGGTCGGAGTGGAGGGACCTGGTGGTGGTCGGAGTGGAGGGACCTGGTGGTGGTCGGAGGGACCTGGTGGTGGTTGGAGTGGTTGGAGTGGAGGGACCTGGTGGGTACCGGCGCAGCATCCCTACCTCAGTGTGCCCCAGAGCAGCTGAGGCTACAGTGTAGTTTATCACCACCAGTGTGTGAATGACTGTTGTGTTGTACTGCGCTTTGGGGAGTGTAAGTGTTCTATAAATAAAGGACATTTACCATTTAAGTGTATTTGTATAATTTAAAAAATCTATTTGTTGATTTTATTTCCCACAAACATCCTGAAGTCGGTGCCTTTAATCAGCTGTTAGTTCCTGTAGAATTCGTGACATTAAACTGGAACACAGGACTGTATTTTATTTTATGATACATGATTTCCAATCAATTTGACACCAAAATGATAAAGATTTGCTTGTTTATGTGACAAACCTAAAGATTATTCTCAGGTTTTAACGACTGAACGTTTTCTTCAAAGCGACGCTGATAGTTTTATTGTTAAATCCTGTTTTTCCATGGTTTCATGCTGCTTTTGAAGCACTTTTATCAAATACTTGTAATTTTGTGGCAGACTCTGGCAGTAAAAGCATTGAAGTGGAAGTTTAACCAAAAAAAAACCCCCAATATTAAATATTGGCTGTTGGCAGCGTTTACACAAAACATTTCAGCATCGACCTTCAAAAAGCCGCAGGAGATCTGCCGAGACAGGAACCGTAACTGAGCTGTGTCTGTTTCCAGGTATTAGCCAAGCCAGGGGTCAGAGGGAATCCTCAGCCAGATGCTGTGGTTTTGAATCGGACTACATCCTGGAATCAAATACAGTGATACTTGCTGTGACGAAGCCCAGATTTACATTGAGGGCAGAGAAGGCTTTAGTCCTGAAACCACCTGCATAAAGACGCTGTTTTCTAACATTTCAGGATTTGATCTCCATCGTTTCTCTGACTGGAGCTGATTTCCTCTCCTCTCTGACTCTGACATTGTTTTGTGTCTTTATTGGAACCAAAACAGGACAAAGAAATTATATGAATTTAGAGGCATATCTCAGCAAGTAGGTGTTTTTGGATCAGGCTACATCCTGGAATACTAGTATTATTAGCTGTGTACATTCAGGTCCGATAACAAGATTTAGACCTTTGACTCCCCTGAGCTACTTTCATTTTTTAAAGTAAAGAGTGATGGAGTAATTACTGCCTAGATAAGATTTAACAGCTGATCGCTGATTGTAATTTACTCTCTCTCTCGCTTCACTCCTCCACGTGGTCCTAAACCAACACTGTTGGACGATCCTGATCTGCTGTCCTTCCAGGAATGAGTCAGATTCAAACTCGGTGAACTGTTAGCAGCTATGATCCTAATCGGCTTATCTTGAAGTTCAGCTCAGATGTTTTATTTATAGACACCTGCAGAGACCTTAAGCTGTATTCATCAGTAATACAGAATAAAATCAATCTTCATCCAACTGATGAGCTGAAAGGAGATCTTTGTCCTTTCCTTAAACAAGTGAAAAAGTGATGAGATGGGGTTTGATTCCCTGTGGTTTCCTGTTGACTGAGCTGACATAATGCAGTGTGTTTTACTATACATATATTCTTTGAGGAAGACCAAACAGGAGTGAATTACAGTAATCAGTTCAGGAGGTGACTAGACTGTGAATGAGATTAGAGGATAAATGGGGAGAAAGAGAGGCGATTAATATTATGAAGGTAAAAAGCGGTAGACCTACTGTACCTGTATAAATAAAGGTAACGTTTATTTATAAAAGCTATTGATATGAGATTAGAATGAACTAGTGCCGTCAAGGATGACACCCAGACTCTTAACCTGAGGGGAGGGAGAAACAACAGTAACTGGTTGCTTTGGATGAGGTGGAGAAGCTGCAGGTGTCCACAGTGTGACATGACATATTTATACAGAGAGATCTTTAAAACTTAAAGGTACTATAGAGAATTTGATAATGTAGCTTAAAACATTTTTTTAACGCCTCTTAACGTTCTAATACAGTATAGCTATAAATATAATGTGGCGATTTTTAAAAAACCTAAAGAAATCAATGAGGTGGTTCCCTCGCAGTTCTCTAAAAACCTTAGCCAATCAAACGTTTTGGGCCGAAAGCAACTATTAGACAATCCGGCTGTCTGTCTCACTGCTAACCCTCCTCCGTTAATGCTTGCTGGAGCATTTTTCAGCAGAACATCCAGGAAGTGAGAGGAGGACAGAAACAACCAGCTGTTAGTAGGGATGTTCCGATACCACTTTTTTCAAAACCGATCCGATACCGATACTTCAATCTGAGTACTCGCCGATACCGAGTACCGATACCGATACTTCTACCACACAAAAAAATGCAACAAATTGGAATACAGGTTTTATTTTTTCTTCTCTGCTTTTTACAACAAATAACTGAGTTGGATAAAAAAAAAATATATATATATATATTAATAAAAATTATCACAAAACTAAAATATAAGGTGAAAAATAACCATTTTCTGTGATTTCACAGTGAAATTATTGCAGTTTTCCACATTTTAACCAAATAAAATGAACTATTTGGCACCATCTCCAGCTCTCAACCCACACTGTTCCTCTTTAGCTCAATAGCTCCCCCTAGTGTTCAATATAGGAAACTACAACATAAATCACAAGTCACAGACAGTAGTGATGTGACATTCATGAACGAACTGAATCTTTAGAACGGCTCTTCACTGTGAACGAGGAGAACCGAGTCTTTGTAGAGAACTGTTCATTTTTTTGTGGGTGACTGTAAGCACTATGCATGCCTGCATTGTATTCACTTTTTAATTTCATGGTGAAACAAACAAACGCCTGTTAATGCAGGCAGGGGGTCTGAGGGTGCAAGGGAGGGCTGTGGAGAGGAGTTATTGTTGGGAAAGGGCTTGGGTGATGAATCGGTTGGAGGTGTGAATGGCTGTTTTTCAATAGGATGAGTTGAAACTTTCAAGATAACAAAAGAAGTCAAGCTGCCTTCATTGTCAAAGGTGCAGCTGTGCCAATGGGTGTGGCTGTCAGTTGCGAACAAACCACTTATCAGTGTTAATTGGTCCCATCACTAACAGACAGTGAAGCCACTGGTATCGGTTCCTGGTATCGGGTAACTTTAACCGATACCGGGTATCGGGCCGATACCGATGCTGGTATCGGTATCGGCCCATCCCTAGCTGTTAGCGCTTCAATTTTAGGGAAAAATACCAGAGTCCCAAAAAGAAAAACACCTTGTCAGCTAGCTAGTTTGAACGTAGAAAGGGGAACATTAGCATAGCATTTCAGCAGCTGGTGTTTTGTTCTCTATTGTTACTGTGGCAATGTGCGGTCCCATGTCCAGGGGAGGCGTGGCCTAGAGATTATACCTGATGGGAGGGGTGAGAGCTCTGAGACGTGTTTGTGTTAAATAGCTAGCTAAACCTAGCTTGTTTGATTACACAATGCAGCTTTAAAACATCCCAGTAACACACACAAATACCATAAATGCTTATACACTACATGAACAGTGCCCGAAACTTAGACTAACTTTGTCACACTCTTCCTTCGTTGTCCTCTTCAACATGCAGCAGTCCAGGGTTTTTTAAACCCATGGATTCTTTGACACTGCTCCACGCCGTCAGGATGGCAGACTTGAGCAAAGGTTGCTCTTCGCATGCAGCCAGCTTTGGTTAAGGATTTTTCGATGAGCATGAAACTCATATAAATTAGCCACATCATTGATTAAACCACAGTGTTCAAAGCATGTGAAAAAGTAGCGGCGTCTAGACTTGAAATTATGTTGTGTATAGATGTCTTCCAAGGTCTTCTGCTCCTTAGATGGCAGTCACTGGATCCTCAAGTCTATTAATGACCCGATGGACCCGATTCTTTTATTTAAATTTCTCCCAGTTATTTGTGTGGTTCTATTTCTGAACACTCAGAAATGAACCGAACATCTTCAGATCTGTCTGTGTAGCAACAGCTAATCAAACTCCTCTTTTAGAAGCCAGTGAGGTAATAACTTTCCCTCAAGCTCAGAGATGTTTAGTAGAAATAATGTGAAGCTGCTGAAGCCATCAACCCCTAAGATGGATTTGTGCGGTGGAGGTTTCTCTTCCCTCGTGCTCTGCTCCCTAACTAAGCTCTGTCAGAGCAAAGCGTCTCAGAGTTACAGATGTGGGTTAGATTCCAGGTATTAGTCCCACATTACACCTGAGGGAGCCATGTGGCTTTGAGTCAGGTTCAATCACATACCATAATACATCAGCATTAGCTGCAGCGAAGCCCAGAGATGTGTTCGCTTCAAACGAGATGATTTGATTTGACCACTGGCTCCAACATGAGGGGAGGCGGAGAGGCTGCCAACACGTCTGATTAACGGAATGAATGGAATTATGTTTAAATAGGAAATCACTACTTCACCTAGGTGTATTTTTAGAGTACTCTGACATATGAGACAAGTTTTTAGATCAGATTCTTTGCTGTCCCGTATGATCTAAATTCTTATAATTCTTATATTATTTATAATCTACTATTATAATAACTTTAATTATCTTGTTCATTGTTTATTCTTCCTTAAAGCCCCTTTAATGTGTTTGTTCAGATGTTTTGAATTAGGGGGTTTTTTTGTGTAAAGTTCAGAAACAATATCTATTCTATCTAACCTGTTTTAGAACAGCCTCAGTTTGGAGAAACAAGGGTTTGGAAATGATTTAAATTCCATAAATGTTCTCGCTGCTATCACTTTGATGTGTTCTATAGTTAGCAGACATTAGCTGTAACAGTAGCTAGCTGTAACATTTACAGGTGGAATGTATTAATATTTCTGCTTAATTAATGTTCATGTATGAAGGTTTTGAGCTTGGAGTTGTTTTGTGATGAGGTAATCCTCTTTGGTCTTGGTCTCACTGTGGCTAGCCGTTAGCTCCGGGCTATTCAATATTCAAATGGGGCCCACGCCCATTAGCTTTCACCAAACTAAAGTTGTTTAAAGAGTTTCTTCAACAGGTAAAACATAAATAATTTCTCCATAGAAAGTCACTTTAGGAAAACACAGATTAATCTGGGAATTTTTAAAAACAGATTTTCCGTGTGCACATCCAGTTAACAGCTGAGGTATTGGTGAGAAGAGCAGATCTTAGAAAAACGTTTTCCAAAGTGGAGAGTCTTTAATACTCCTTGTGGACACAGGGTAGTTTTATTTAACACAATGCAGCCTATTTAGCACATGTTGACTTTAATTTCCTTTTTGATTATTTTTTTCCAAACAAGATTAACTCATTCACTGCCAAAGACGACTAAAGTCTTTAGTCGTCTGTTTGTTTTTGTCCGAGAAAAACTCAGATAAACCAGAAGTAAAAGAGCTAGTTAGCAAGCCGCTACTTCCTGTAGGACTTTGAAAATAAAACCAAGTATAAAAAAAATCCCCAAAAACAAACAATGGGTGGATAAACTCCATTTAACACCAAGCAAGATCTGTGAGCCAGAACATATATACACATATCTACATATATGTATAAAATATGTGTGTTCATACATAGGTCTATGATGAGTGTGTGTGATGATGATTATTTACATCATGTTTCATATTTACATCTTCTGCCTGACTTCTCTGTTTACACAAAAAGCCTGTTTTCTCCATTTTTTTGTCAGAAACAGGCGTTTTTGGTGAAACCCTCCTATGTTCTACAGCAGATTGTGAAAGAACGGAAGCAGCTAGAAACAAGCCGTCTTTTCCTGATGAAAGAAGAGAGTCTGTTCTTTCTTTTAGTAGTTTCAGTGTTTACATAGTCATAGAGCACAATATTCTGTTACACTTCAAAAAACAGTAAAAATGCTCAAAAACGCTGGCAGTGAGGGGCTTTATTTTCAGAAAACGGCTGGCAGTCAATGAGCTAAACATGAAGTCCCCAAAAAAAGACCAACAAAACAAAGAAAATAATAGTAGAATAAAAATAAAATGGTATTAATAAACAGTCCTTCCAAATGACATCAGAGTAGCACACAATAAGCTCCTAGTTTGTTCACAAAAATCAAATTAACCATAACTTAGTCTCTGTGATGTGATTTTACATCGTTCACTAAAAACAAACAGACCAGTCGGCTGTTTTTACCTCTTCATCCTAGTCCTGCTACCATTACACTTTGATTTTATGCTGACAGGAATAAAAACTGAGTGTAAATTGTAAATGTCACCAAGGAAAATCACAAGTTCTGGGAGAATCTTTAGCACATTGAGAATCTTCTTTCTCTGTATTTTGATTTGTTGCCTATTCGAACGTTTTCACCACCTGCGATGTGGTGAAGGTATTTTAACATTTTGGTAGAATTATATGGACTACTAGTCGTCTACACAAAAGAGCGACGAGCCTGAATCCTTCCTGGTGAACGACTGACGTCGAGGAGCTCCGTGTTGCTGCTGACTGCTGTTGCTCTGTTTTTATAACTAATGATTTGTATTGTCATCAAAGTGTCATCAAACCAACAACGCTAACATCTACACACAACTGTTAATGAAAGGTGTGTGTGTGTGTGAGCTCTCCGTTCTGCGTGCACATTAGCACAGATGTTCCTCTATAGGATGACATCACTTTGTTTTGGATGCTGTTGTGTCTGTAAACCCGGTGATTGTTGCTAAGCTCATCTGCTTTGTCTGTCCATCTGTCCATGTGAAAGAAACACGAGTTTGTCAAATTCTGCAGAGGCATCAGCGTTTGCTTGAATTATTGTTTTGTGATGGATGAACAATAACGTCTTCGTGATATCGCCTACGGTGTGACTGATAAACTGAGCATTTAGATTTCAGATCACCTGAAATTAAATTCTGCAAGTTTATTTGCCAGTAACACAACAAGGGTAAGTAAATAATCATTGGGTGTTTATTGGTGTACTAAAAAGTACAAAGAAAAACTGGTTGCAGCTTTAAGTAAAGCTGTTTGCATAACGGAAGCTGCGTTTTCCATTTGCTGATCAAATGCATCATATATTGTTAGAATGAAAAGTCCTGATCTTACATTCATCAATACGAAGAGGAGACTGAGCTCTTTCAGCAGCAGCGTCTGTACAAAGACTGCTTCCACATAACTTCACACTGAGATGTGATGTAGGGTTCTCAATTTCAACCTGCTGGGAAACTTGTGTCATAATTATACAAATAAAACATCTGAATTCTGTTTGGACTAAAAAAATAATAACACTAAAACAAGATGTGAATTGTGAGCGAAGTTCAGGCGCAGGATGGTGTTGACGGCATTGAAGCCTTCCTGGAGTCATGTTTTTATGATTTTGGGACCTGATTGGTTGACTGAGTGATTAAAGATCCTGTATTTGCATCAGGGAAACAGACTGCTGAGCAGCAAGGGGAATCTACTTTTTTCATCCTCCATTTAAAAAAAAAAAAATGGGTTCAGTTCGAACTCGGGCCGAGTGTTACATGTGATGATGTGCTGGGTCATTTTGGGTTGAGTTTGGGCCTTTGAGAACTCTAATGTGATGGTCTGTCGGGGTGTTGGGGAGAATCACAGCAAAACTCATGAAAATAAAAAGTTAAAGCTGTTGAGTGATGAGCTCACAGTGATAGACTTTTGTGATTTGATGATAGATTGGTACCAAACTGATTAGAGTTGCTTAGAAATGTTATTTCATCTAAATGCTCTGTGATATTTTTATTTTAATGTTGTTTTATACATAGACAGGTGTGCACATAACTGGTGCGCCAGTACGCATGCACACCTCATATATCATGCGTACCTGATCCCTCTGCCCGAATGCGCCTTTGCGGACCAGTCCTGTCATGTGAAACTATGGCTGGTAGGGATGTACATAGTTAACCGGTTAACTGCCCTTAATGACGTAACTGAGTATAATATTTTTCCCGGTTAACTGAAATTCATGTATTTCACTTGTGTCTAATACATTTTTGTGCCACTAGAGGGCACGAGAGCATCGCTATGAAAATACATTTACTCAAAAACCATAGATGGAGTTGAGCTCGTCACATAAAGTCCCTCAAAGAAGCTCATGAAAGCAGAGCGTGGAGCACTTTATTCTTGTAGTGATGGACTAGTTCTGACGTCATTTGTTTTCTTCCACTCAAAGTGTTGCTGTTCAAATTCATTCATATCAACATATAAGGTAGGCCAATTCCACGCATCGTTTATGCGTCTAGAATGGCTGGTATTACCTATTAAGAGTAAATTAGTAAAAATAAATGTCTGTGTAATTATTTAGTTCATTGCAAGGAAACCCAAAGTGTGCGTCGCTAATTAGCTTCCTCAAAAGAACTTTTGGGTTCATGCTGTCCTGCTCTCTGGCGTTGTTTTTAATAAAGTTCTGTTCTGTTTCAGCCAGCGACTGAGTGTCACCGGTGCTTTCACCGTCCCGATTGGGCAGCTCCCCCAGCTTACCAAACATCAGCGCCAGGTTGTCTCTGAGTACCTCAACGAAAATACTGTGTGCAGCCTTGTACATGGGGAAATAGTCTGGTTGAAATTATTCAGTAAATGGTCAAATACTAAAAAATTAATGTAAATTGTGATCAAGTTGGAATTTTGCAGTGAAATATTTTCATTATTTCGCCAACTCCTCGCCCAGATTGAAACGTTTTGAACTTAGATGACGTATAACAGCAGCGTGTTTTAGTAGCGGTGCAGTCTGCACGCCGCAGCTCTGCACAAAACATGTGCACAAATATCAAAGATTAATAATCGTCATTTCATCTATTTGTGCAGGTTTTTAGTTTCAACCACTTCCAACAGCACAACCTTGATTTTTCTCCTGATTTCTGTTTAAATTTTTTACAGTAGAAATTCAACAATAGAACAAGATTATGTTTCTTACATTATTGCCCTTTTTTTGGGACAAAATCTTTTTTAAAATGCCCAACTTGTAATTTTTTGTCCTTTTTGCAACCGTTGTTGTTTTTATGCGTTCATGTTCTGCATGGGTAAAGGTTATTGAACGTGGTGAGGTCTGCTTTTCTTGTTGACATGATAAAGTAAAGCTGAAGGTGAAGACCTTTCAGGGCTGCATAACTTCTGCATCTTTTATGCAGCATTTGTGTTTTGGGGATGTGGGTTGTCTTTGCTAAATATCATAGCTGAGTGTCAGTGTGATAAAACATCTCTTAGCAGAGCAATGAGAATTATAACACATAGTCAACATCCCTAATCCATCTGTTGCACACACACACACACACACACACACACACACACAGGCTTCACTTTCTCCCATTTTCACACACATTTTGCACAAACGGAGGCACAACTTATTCACACATAGGCCCAAACTCAGATGCGCACACAGCTGGCCCGATGTCACTTAAACACAAATTGTATTATGCAGAATGCATTTCCAAAATTTAAATACTCACATGTGCACTATACGCCTACTTGAAGACCACAGAATGATAATTTGAAAAATACAAAACCAGAAAAATCTCCTCTGCAAGGGATAGATTTTGTTTAATCTCCTTTGTTTCATTTTCCCTTTTCCTCGCTGTTTTCTCTGCAGTCGTAATTAAAAACACCTGAATCAACTTCTCTTCTCTCCTCTGCCTCTCCTAAATCATATTGTCACAACAAGGAATCGTTCCGTACACGTTCTAACAAAGCTAGAGCTCTCTGCTCAGCATCGGGTTTTCATTTAGAGATAATGATGAGAAAAGTGTTTAATTCTGTGTTCTGTCCTCAGTCTTGGGTCTGTTTTATGTATCGGGCTTCAGGGCTTAGTGAGGTAATTTCAGGTTCAGCTCTTGGCTTTCAGCGTCACAGAGGAGATGGATTCATATTGCAGCGCTTAGATTTTCTAAGCCGAACCTTCTCTAAACCTGGTCATAGGCTAAAGTAAACAACAACATGCATAACAACAATACCTACTGACCACTTGGCTACAGGATTTAGAGAAGAAGAAAACAGTTTTCAGGGAGTAATCAGGCTAACGGCTACACTGTGATGAGCTCACTAGTCAACAGAGTCAAGCTAGGAGGAACCCAGGGCTAACCGCACCAGCATATGGTCTCAAAAAGGTCTGAGGATCTTATCTCTGGTGACCTCTGGTCAGCACATGGAGGGCTGTCCCAAAGAAATGCCACCTCTCACCATTACTGACCCACTGCCTAACCGGTCATGCTGGAGGATGTTGCAGAACGTTCTCCACAGTGTCACGTCTGTCACATGTGCTCAGTGTGAACCTGTGAAGAGCACAGGGCGCCAGTGGTGAATTTGCCAATCTTGATGTTCTCTGACAAAAGCCAAAAGTCCTGCATGGTGTCGGGCTGTAAGCACAACCCCCACCTGTGGATGTCAGGTCCTCATGCCACCCTCATGGAGTCAGTTTCTGACCGTTTGAGCAGACACATGCACATCTGTGTCCTGCTGGAGGTCATTCTGCAGGGCTCTGGCGGTGCTCCTCCTGTTCCTCCTTGCACAAAGTTGGAGGTAGTGGTCCTGCTGCAGGGTTGTTGCCGTCCTACGGCCTCATCCACGTCTCCTGATGTACTGGCCTGTCTCCTGGTAGCTCCTCACTGCTCTGGACACTACACTGACATACACAGCAAACCTTCTTGCCACAGCTCGCATTGATGTGTCATTCTGGATGAGCTGCACTACCTGAGTCGCTTGTGTGGGTTGTAGACTCCATGTCATGCTACCACTAGAGTGAAAGCACTGCTAGCATTCAAATTTACCAAAACATCAGCAAGAAAGTTGAGGAACTGAGAAGTGGTCTGTGGTCACCACCTGCAGAACCACTCCTTTATTTGGGACGTCTTGCTAATCACCTGTTGTCTATACCATTTGAACAACAGCTGTGAAATCAGGGTTGCTTGTATTAAATGGATACCTGATATTGTTTTTAGGTGTAGGGTTGATTTCATGGCACTGTTCAAGCAGCTCAAGCCCTCCTATCCCACTCCCACCCAGTACTCAAGCCAGTTGTTCCCCCTTTTGAAATCAAATTTCACTGATGGAAGCATCAACTGCTGTGGTTGAGACAACAGCAACACTATAAACAAATCTCATGTAAAATTGATCAGATTTAAAATACTCACTCACACCATTTTAGATGGTGGAGATTCTTCCTCTGATGAGCCTTGTTTGGACAACTTAAACGGGGTTTGGTCTGAGAAATCGTTACCTTGCACTAATGCGTCTACAAAGGTTCTAACGAGATAGAGGACGATTGTTTGTGAATCATAAAATCACGCTGGATTTTTAAAATGACCAACTTGATAGAAATAAACCCCAACACCTGAAACGGTGTTAGAAATCTGCACTAATCGATGCAGAATCTAAATAGTTAGACATTTACGGGCTGCATGGTGGCGCAGTGGTTAGCACTGTTGCCTCGCCGCAAGAAGGTTGCAGGTTTGAATCCAGACTGTGGCCTTTCTGCATGGAGTTAGCATGTTCTCCCCATGCATGCGTGGGTTTTCTCCGGGTACTCCGGTTTCCCCCACAGATCACAACGTGCCCTATAGGGTGCAGGGTCCAGGACTCCCTTGTAAAAGAGATTCTGAATCTCAGTGGAACTTTTCTGGCTAAATATAGGTTAATAAAAAAAATTTAATTTATAAGCAGGTGCGTGTGTCTCAACAAGCTCTCACGGCCGTACGAGCGCTGTTTCACTGCTCTCCACTACGGGATGTTATAGCGAGTTGTGCGATCAGGACCACGAAGCTGCCGTTCTGCAAAGGCACATTCGGGGGGAGGCATCCGGTACACATGCATGATATCTGGTGTGCATGCGTACTGGTGTCCCAGTTATGTACACCCCTGTTTATAACAGATTTTTGTGTGATGACTACATGAGTACAATCTGCATCAGAAATGTGCTCAGCGTGGATATTCGCTGACTCATAGCTGGTAAGCTGTTATATAAGTGTGTGTATTGTGTTCTTTTGCATCTGGTAACCTTTGGCTGTCCTCCTGAGTCATGCTGGGGAATCCAAGTCACCGGAGGCAGAGATGGAAAGTGTGTTATATATCACAAATGCAACAGCAGCAACTTGTTTACTTCTGAGTTTCCATTAAAAGTTGACATCTCAGGTCTGTAACAAAAGGTTTTCTCAGGACGCCCAAACACACACACACACACACGCGCACACACACACACACACACACATACACACACACACACACACAGAGAGTTGGAGGACTGGTTTTGCCATGTGTTAGTGCTCAGGATGCTCCGACTCCCAGAGAGTTTCATCCAGGCAGTGACAAATGAGTTTTTGATTGAATTCATCAACAATATGGCATCTGGATGAAACGTGGAGAGATGGAGGGATGAGGACAGAAGGGGGGGGGGACAGACAAGGGTCTCAGGGGGATCAGGGTACTGAACATGCATAGGTACAAAATCATAGGAGGAAAACGTTCTGCCAGAATAGAGAAAGCTGGAAGACAAAGCCTCTGTGTCTTCACTCAGTTCTTGATCACGCTGATTTACGATCCCACGCTGATGTCTTATCCTCTTAATTAATCACAGCTGTTGAATCAACAATCATGGGAATGATCCCAGGATCAAGTCTCTGACCTCAGTGTGACTCGTCTTCGTGTCTTTGGGCAGCTCTTTGTTTCCAAATGTTTGTGAGGAAGTGAAAGCTCCTGTTTTCACTGTGCCATGTTGCAACCAACGTCAGGCTTTGTTTGGTTGAGGGGAAGATTGTTTCATGACTTCAAGATGCATCCAGTAGTCGTGTCTTTAAAAAGAATTTATAACTGCTCATAAATAGGATGAGGCCTTGGTATCTGGGGGGATGTGTCGGGATTGTGTATGTGGTGGAGAGAAAGGAGAAGAAGAGATGGAGAGTAGAGGTCAGCTGATTTAGGTTCAACTGGAAGAACTCAGAGCCAACTGAGGTAGTTCAGAAAAGGAGTTGTCCTGGTTGTCTCCCGCTGGAGGTTTTCAGGGCACATCCCACTGGAAGGAGACCTCAGGACAGACCGTGGAGGACGAGCTGGGAAGTGTCACTGGGAAGAGCAACGTTTGGGTTTTCCTCCTGGATCTGTTACCCTTAAAATCCAACGATGGATGTATGGTTTTCAGTCATCGTAGTCAGAATCTTTTGTTTTGAAAGAACTTTAAGGAAGTCTTTGAATCTGTGGTTGTTCAGTGGGACCAGTTCCAGAGTAACACAGGGTGGCAGCTTGTTTCAGTAGCTGTTTTGTTAGAAGTGATTTTTGTTTAGAGAGTTTTTATTCTTTATGTTTTGGATCTTTCTCTCTTTTTTGTGATTTTCTTGCTCTGGATTGAATGCTGTGCTGCTTGGAGGATTTTTCTTGCAATATTTCTACTTTTTGGCCATGTTATGACACGTAACCATAGCAACAACAAGTTAAACATGAAGGTTCTCCATCATCCAGGTCACTGTAATCAGTTCAGAGAAAAGACAACTGGAGATTTTACTCATTGACTGAGGAGCATGCTCAGTTCAAACAGAAAAGTACAGAGTACCAAGCTTTAACCTTTATGGAAAGCTTTGTTATGTGATCCAGTTTTTAAATCAACCCCCCCCCAGTCCTCCCTCCTGAGGGCTGTTAGGGTCTTTGGTGTCCTGGTCACCATGCAAGATGATCACATTGTGGAAGGTGTGGATTTCTCTCACTACAGTTTAAAAGCTGCACTTTTTAAAAATTGAGAACGCTTTTTGGACAAGAAACAAAACAGGAAAATCTAGTTGCCTTTTTCCTGACATCATAGAGTAGAAATTACATGACTTAACAGAATTTAACACTTGAAAAAAATGTCTGCTGGGTTTTATTCATATTCCCAATCAGAGGACTTACCTATTTGTTTTTTTTGAAGAGGGCGGGGCTTAAAGCTCTGCAGAGGGTTGTTGATTTGTTTTGCTCCTGAAGTCATCGGTGTCTAGTTATGTAATTACAGCACCTTTATCTGACACAAGAATGACAGTTTTCTCACTTTAACAGCCTACGTTTAATAATAAGTCATGTTAAAACAACCACAGCTGGTGCTGTGTTACTCTGAGATAAATGTCTGAAAAGCTCTTCAGCTGAACTGTGTCAGTGTTGACCTGCTAAATGTCATAAACAGTCCTTTTGTGGATATCTTGCAAAAAATTGTTTAAAGTTATTTTTTAATATTCAGTATGGGGAAAACCGAGTACCGTATTGACCTGAATATAAGACGAGGTTTTTTTTCATTGAAAATAATTTGAAAAAGGTTCATCTTATAACCTTATCTTATTCCTAGTAATTACACAACCCCACCAGCAGAGGGTGCATGCTTTTTAGTCAAAGCCGAAGCAGCTCAGACCACGAGTGGAACCAACGGGTCTAGACCAGCTCAAAGTTACAGGTCCACTGAGGATTAAATTAACCGATGGTCAGTCCAGCAGCAGCCAGGTCTATGTTTTCAGACTGGTGTGGATTCGGTACTGGTTTGTCTTTTCAGAATAGGGTCTAGGTTTCTCGTAGCCTACGTACCGAGCCGACACCTCCTCTCGGACCAATTCCTCAGTGATCAGACTGGGACTACTGGACCCGCTGCAGGTGCTTTCAGCGTGAGCGGACTCTGTACAGGTGAGGACGTCGCACGATTCACACACGCATTCTTCCTCAGAACCTCGTCTGTCTCACGTATCTTTATTTGCCCGACACACACAAGCACACACCAAACACACACACTCCCATACACAGTCTCAGAGTGAGAGAACAAAAGAGAGAGGGAAGAGGGAGGGAGACTAAGTCCAGAGACAGCGCAAGAGAGAGAAGGAGATTTACCAAAACTTTTTTCTCTTTTTTCCAGTTGACTGAAATATGTTGCCACGGAGAACTCTAACTCCTGATTAATAAGCAAATATTAAAGCAGTCAGTAATTACGATATTATTTAAATTATTTTCTCAAAATTTTATTTAAAATAGTTTCTTTAAAAAGTGAATTTAGTCTTTTTTCTGAAGATTAGTCTTGAAAAGGGGGGGTCGTCTTATAATCGGGGTCGTCCTATCGGGTCAATACGGTAATTTACATTTTTGGAAATTAATCCGTTTGAATTATTTCTTGTATTAATGGAGGCTGATTAGATTGTTGATGTTTTGATGTAGAAATTCAGAGTGGAATTGCTTTTAAAGCATTGAAAACAGAACAAAAAGGCCTTTTGTCAGGAAAAGATGCCAAACTGAATAAAACAGACTCTTCTTTAAAACGTGGTAAAGGGTTGTATTAGCCTTTTGTTTCTATGTAAGGATTTATTGATATATATTTGATATCCTCAGTTGATAATGCTGAGGATGGAGATGTGATGTTTGAACACATCAGCTCGATGTAACTCCTACTGATTCTGGACCATTCTTATAGCTAGACCTGCAGAGCACAGTGGCGTCTTTGTTCTCTACATGAATCTATCTCATTTAGCTCTACAGCTGTTTATTTACAGTATTTACTCCTACCTCTAAATGTGCTTCATGTTTAAATCACTGATCTGTTTTCTCTCCAGTGTGAAACCAGGTTTAATATTTCACTTCACCTGTAACTGTAGCCGTTTCATTACCTGCTTTACACAAATAAATACCCTTCAAGAGGTCTTTCAAAATAAGAGCTGCACTTAGCTTTAAATTGACTTGTT
The DNA here is from genome assembly GCA_006937965.1 of Callopanchax toddi. Classification (NCBI taxonomy): domain Eukaryota; kingdom Metazoa; phylum Chordata; class Actinopteri; order Cyprinodontiformes; family Nothobranchiidae; genus Callopanchax; species Callopanchax toddi. Next base: position 1,607,868 of record SSNR01000133.1, read on the forward strand.
GGCTTGAGTTCCTGCTTTCATCAGAACATGAAAGCAAAGAAACAGAAGTCTGGCACTTCTGGGAGGTAGCTGAAACATATTTTACTGATCTTCAAGACGTTTCCAAATCCACTTAGAATTTATCTTGCAGCAGAGCATTTGATGAGTCAATCACAGCAAGACCACAAAGGGATTTCCATTTTGGTGAGATGTGTAATTTCTTCCCCATTCTTAACAAAGCATTGAGGAAAATGTTGAGTGTCGGTCCCAGTTAGAGCTCCTCACCACAGGAGCTCTGTCTGATGGAAAAGAAACCAGAATGTAAAGATATTTATACTTTAGAATAATAGAACTGTGGGGTCTGATTCACCCCATAAAAATACTTGTTTTTATGCTGCTTTTAAAATATATGTCATTGTTTCTCTCAAACTGTAGAACATTTTATTGTTGAAAACTTTTGTCTTAAATGTAGGCCTGTTTGCTTTCTATATTTCCATACTGTATGCGTGCAAAATGCTAACTAGCTAGAAATACCTAGCATAATTTTTTTTTAATTTTTTTGCTGAAAAATGTCCCTTTCTAAAGATCTTTAAACAGTCATGTCAGTCCCAAAGACTGTCTGAGTACAAAAATGATCAAATATTTTCACAGTTTTCACTTCCTGACTCTCATTTTTGGGAAATGTGTTTTGAGCTCATGTTAAAACAGGTGGTTTCTAAATCTTTCCCCTGCTGACATCAAGAAGGGAAAAGACCACTCCTCTCTAGAGGATAGAGCCAATCACGAGCACCTTTGTCTACCTGAGCCCGCCCCCACCTTTAAAAACCACGGGAGGAGCATCCTCACAAACGTTAGCAAACAGTCCTGGTGAAGCTACGAGCAACGCAGTTGTTACACAGATGGTTGCATCAACAAGCACAAAAGTCTTTGTTACTCCCTTCATCTGAGACCCTGAAGACCCACTGACGTCTCGCAAATGTTATTGAGATGTAAAATAAATGATTGAAGGTGGATAGAAAGTGCAGAATATGGGTCCTTTAAACATACATGCTTTGCTAATTGTCTATGAGCTAACAGGCTAATGTTATTAGCTGAGATGTCTTCTCGTTAGCTTGTATTGAGAGGTGAAATGGTTTTATTGTGATCAGATTTCCTGAGGTTTTAATGTTTTTTAATAAATTGACCATTGCCTTGTTCTGTTGGGAGAAGCAGCTAAAAGTCCGGCCAGTTCATAAACTCCCATTTTAAAAGAAATGTGCCCTCTCTAAAATGCTGTGATAAATTTATTACCATTAAAAGTTTCTTCACAATAATCACGATGCCACATATTTGCTGTATATCATTTCATCCCTATTGTAATGAACACCTGTGTGTCGTCAGCCTCAGCGTTTAGGCTGTTTTATGTCCTTCACCTCACAAACAGCAGCAGCGTAGCTCTGCTCTCTGGTTGGCCAGCAGCCGGCTCCTGTGTCTCAGATGTGTTTCAGCTCATCTTCAGTCTCTCCACATTAAGTCACATCATTCACAGGATGCTCAGCGGTTCAGAGGGAGCTGGAAACGGGCCACTGGATCTGGACGGCTACATGTTGGCGCCTGTTGAAAGCTGAACGTCTGAAGGCACCTTGAGAGTGACGAACTCTGTCTGTCCGTCTGTGGAACGTTGGAGCTCCTCTCTGGAGAAGAACGGAGTTAATAATACTCTGAGATGACTTAGTGTTTAAACTCTGAGTCAGGAATATTGCACATGCAGAAAGTATTGGTTTTGTTTAAACAAAATAGGATGATATTAGGCCTTAAGGTGTCGAAAAACCACAGAAAGTAAGTCAACAATAGAGATCGGGAGCAGAGTGACCCCGATCCGATCTCATGTATCGGACCAGGACACCTCTATTAACATGAACTTGATCAGAAGTCTCTATTTTGTCACTTTATTCTAATGGCGTTAGAGTTTTGTGGTTTGTTTTTACCTTGACCTTCAGGAACGTCTGAAGACATTTGGTTTGATTTCACAGGCATCAGACCCGAGCCAACAGAGCAGCGGGGTTTTGTTTCTAAGCATGCCTTAGCATTTCCTTCACTATTTAATTGCGACCCTCATTATTGTGGAAAGCTCTGAACGATCTCAAAGACATGGCGTCTCTTTGAAAGGGACCACAGTCATGTTTGTCTCTGCTAAGGGACAGAGGAGCAAAGTGGAATGTGCATTGTTTTCAAACCAGCTGCTTCCCACAAATATCTCCCCTCAGGGTGGTGGGAGTGGACGGATTGTAGGGCGGTGTGTGTGTGTGTGTGTGTGTGGGGGGGGTATACTGTGGTTGAGCTGGAGGATTCCTTAAATTTGGTCCTGTTTGTTTTCCATCAACGGAAACAGACACAGCAGAGACTGGGATCCCTGATGAGCTGATTAAGGTCTTTGTCTTCCTCACTTTCTGTTTTTTGGAGGAGGTAGAGATGAAACGAAGTTTCACCTCTCTGTTAGAATCTGTGTCCTCTTCGTTCTTTCGTTTCTGAAATGGAAGCAGAATAACCATAAGTTGCCGTGTTTTCGTTTTTGTCATGTCAAAACAAAATAAGACCCAACAGGAAAACGGATCTATTTTCGTTATTGCCTTTTTGATGACAAGACTACACGGACTCAGGTCGACCAGATACTAGTGTTACTGTGGAGGTGCCGGGGGGGGGGGGGGGGGGG
>SSNR01000133.1:1640375-1647875 GCA_006937965.1 Callopanchax toddi
CCCCCCCCCCCCCCCCCGAGAGTTCTGAATGTGCAATCACCTGATGCAACAAAACTTTTGAAGCTCACAAAGTTGAACTTTGCTTTGCAGTCTTATTGTTGAATGGAGAAGCAGTAGGGCAGATTGACATAAACTCCACCCTCTAATTAAAGAAGTACACAAACAGAAAGTCAAGGCAACTCTCAAGCAGCATGTATGTAGGTCGCTTCCTCTTTCATTTCACCGTGTTCTTTGTTTTTCTCCTTTTAGCCCAAGTCATCACACAACTTCTTGAGAACAAGTCCATTATTATCCAGTCTAATCTCAAAGCAAGATGGTTGTGTTTATAAATCAGAGGTTATAACGAAGAACCAAACCATCCAAACAGGAACTTGTACAAGCTGCTTCTACACCAAAACGTTGCCAATTACTCCAAAAGGTAAATACATCAGCTGATTAGAGACTTGAAATTTGTAAATTAATTGATCTACCTCTTAAAAATATTGCAGTGAGTAACATATTTTATAATGTCAGAAAAATATCAATAAGCAACAGTTTGCTCATTTTAAACTTTTAATTACAATCATTTGCACCTGAGTTTACTATCAATATTATTAGATTATGTCATACATGGCAACATTCAAGTTAATGTATATAGGCAACATGTGGACTTATAAAGCAAGAGGACATTTTTGTTCAAGATGTATTTCATGGTTTTTTTTTTTACATAAGGACTCATAGTTTGAAATTTGGTTCCCAGAAAAATGTTGTTTGTAGATTGTTAAGGCCACCATGATCAACTCGTTCTTTAATAGGCTAAAATTCTATCAACGTGTTGGACATCACAAATTAGTGTGTCATTCTGGAAATTATTGGAATGAACTCCTAAACCTAATTAAGAGGGATTTGTTCCCAAACCTAACCAAGTGGGGTTGGTTCCCAAACTTAGCCAAATGGGGTTGGTTCCCAAACTTAGCCAAATGGGGTTTGTTCCCAAACGTATCTTAAGTGTTTCCAAACTTTACTAAGTGGGGTTGGTTCTCAAACTTAGCCAAGTGGGGTTGGTTCTCAAACTTAGCCAAATGAGGTTGGTTCCCAAACCTAGCCAAATGAGGTTGGTTCCCAAACCTAGCCAAATGGGGTTGGTTCCCAAACGTATCTAAGTAGGAATGGTTTCCAAACTTTACTAAGTGGGGTTGGTTCTCAAACTTAGCCAAGTGGGGTTGGTTCTCAAACTTAGCCAAATGAGGTTGGTTCCCAAACCTAGCCAAATGAGGTTGGTTCCCAAACCTAGCCAAGTGGGGTTGGTTCCCAAACTTAGCCAAGTGGGGTTGGTTCCCAAACCTAGCCAAATGAGGTTGGTTCCCAAACCTAGCCAAGTGGGGTTGGTTCCCAAACTTAGCCAAGTGGGGTTGGTTCCCAAACTTAGCCAAATGAGGTTGGTTCCCAAACCTAGCCAAGTGGGGTTGGTTCTCAAACTTAGCCAAGTGGGGTTGGTTCCCAAACTTAACCAAATGAGGTTGGTTCCCAAACTTAACTAGGTGAGGTTGGTTCCCAAACCTAACCAAGTGGGGTTGGTTCCCAAACTTAACCAAATGAGGTTGGTTCCCAAACTTATCCAGGTGAGGTTGGTTCCCAAACCTAACCAAGTGGGGTTGGTTCCCGAACCTAAACAAGTGGCCATTTAAATCAATACAAGTTTAAACCAAGTAGTTTAAATTTCCTAAAGTATTCAAAAACAAGTTGAATAGAATTTTTTTTAATAAAGTGAAAAAATTAACAATATTCTGAAATTTGTCATATTTTTAGCTTCTACACCTTCTTTACCTGCTCTCCAGTCAGCTTATCAAGACCTAGTTACATTTATAATGTGAACATTTAGGAATATTGTCTATAAGCAACATTTAATCTATTTGCATCAATAAAAAAAACCAAACCTTCCTCATTGAAGTTACTTTTCTCATTTCTGAGTTCAGCTATTCCCTTTGTGTTTGCATTGATATTTCTCCCTGACAAGCAACAATATTTAAAGTATTTACTGCATTGAGCTATCATTAGCTTGACAAAATCATATATCTGATCCACAACCTGCTTTCTACTGTGATAAAATGATTTCACCTGCATGCCTCAGCTACTACGGTAATTAACATTTAGCAGGACCTCTAAGTACTAAGTACTTCTGATTTGACCAAATGGACTAAAATCAATAGTTAAATTTTGATCCAAAACTACAAAGGAACCAGAAACGTTCTGATCCATATTTCCATATTTATAAGCTAAAAGGAAAAAAATGGTCCAATGAATTTGATTAAACACAAACAAGATGTTAGAACAATAAAATAGTTTTCATCCTTTACCCTGTTTCATTTGTCTTTCCAAAACACCCTTACACCTCAACACTTCATTTCACCAAAAGTCTCTTGTGCACTACTCTCGTTAAAATTATATTAGATAGCTTTTTGTACATATTTTTTGAATATTTATTCAGAAAATAAACAAAATAAAGAATAATAAAGGATTTTTTGGCAGTTTGTTCCATTTTTAAAGGAAAGTCCTGATCATCAGGTCTAACGAGAGACGAAGATGTTTAGTCTGAAAGGAAGCTCCATTAGTCTTCTCCTCAAAGATTTCCATTTTGAACCTTCTCCCTCCCAACGCTCCTGAACGCCTCCACCTCTCAGACTGTTGCTCCCAGCACCTCTTCTGACTTGGCCATGATCTCGTTCTGGTTGGAGTCCAAGCCGTAGAACTTGACCTTTAACCCGTCGACAGGGTGAACCACGGGAACCGTGATCACGCGTGGGAACTGCCGAGTGGCCAGCTCAAAGCGACTGGTGCTGGCCAGCTCGATGGCCAGGAGGCGAAGGAAAAGGGTGGCGAGCTGCTTCCCCAAACAGGACCTGACGCCACCGCCGAAGGGCAGGTAGTGAAAACGACCCTCTTTGTCTTCGCTCCGCTCCTGACTGAAGCGATCGGGATCGAAGGCCTCCACGTCTTTAAAGACGGCGGCTGTGTCGTGAGTGTCCCGAATGCTGTACATCACACTCCACCCCTTTGGAATCTGGACCCCCTGGAGCCAAAAACCAGACAGTCAGTGAGAATGAATGGGGTTTAAGCAACCTCCTTAATATCTAAAACCTCGTCTTAAGGACAGAGTCAAAACCAATGTTGCTTCAAACCAATGGACTGTCTAAATGAAATACTTTGTATTCTTTAATTCGTGGCAATGATGTTTGTATTGAAGAGTGTACATGTCTGACACTTTATCAAAGCCTATGTCAAAACACTAAAATGTTTGTATATAGACATGTATATCAGCAAAACAATGAATAATTTACCATTGTTAAATAAATACGCCACAGTGGAAGCATATTGTGAAGAGAATGGGGCCTAAGATCGAGCCTTGAGGTACCCCATAATTAAGTAGGGACACAATTGAACAATACCTCAATCAATGGGAAATTTTAATGGGAAGAACTACAGTCCCAAGAGAACCAAAAGTCAAAGGGCTCATATAGGTGAGCACTACCTAAAGTACACAAAGCTGGCGGAACATAAGACTCACATCTAGTTCGAAGGTCTGCATCGCTGTTCGGTACGCCCCTGAGACAGGTGTGTAGAGTCTCAGCACCTCCTTGATCACACAGTCCAGGTACTTCAGGCTGATGATGGTGTCCAACCTCAGCTCTCCTTCTGGACAGAGGCAGCCATTGTGAAGGAGGCCCCTAGCTCTAAGCTCCTCCCTCAGGCGCTCTAGAACCTGAGGGTAGCGAAGGAGCGCCATGATCAGGGAGGTGCTCGCGCTGGCTGTGGTGGCAAAGGCAGCAAAGATCAGCTCGATGGTCGACTCCTGTGGCAAGATGAAAAGAAAAGTTCTCTTTAATCTACCGTTTTTCTGTTTTGTTAATTGTTTTGCAACCTCAATGGGAAATCTGACCCTCGGGTTGGTAACCAGTACCTCCAATATGTCGAGTTAGGGAGTTCTTCACTACATTGTTACATAAAACAAAGAGTGCTCAAGAGTTGGTTTGACTTTAGTTTGTGGTCAAACCAGTTGTTATTTTAGCCTCTGGTGGAATTATTACTTGGCGCTTGAATAGAGGGGTAGAACTTCAAAATAAAAGATGGTTTTATTATGTGTTAAAGGGTGAAGGTGGACATAAATACCCCACCATAACAACAATTACCATTTCAACAGCGGTCCAGAATTTATGATTGTGGAAAACAGATTTTCTCGCCCAGCATGTTGGAGATGTCAGCCGTGCTTTGATTTGTTGTTTTGAAAATGCAAACCCTTTTTGTTCATCGGCTTTAAAGCCAAACTAAGCAGCTTCAACCAGAGGACTTTCTTTGGCCGCAAATCCAGCTCGTAATGAAATTTGGCCAAATTTTAAAAGCTAATACATAATAAAAATGTTGTTTCTATTTATTAAAAAGTAGTGTGTTTGAAAGCACGAGGCTGTTATCCAATAACAACACTGAACGGTGCCATGCTGGTCCTTAGGTCTGTGGAATAAGTAACACTGAGACTGGGCAGCGTGCCTTACATTGTAAACCTCTCAGCTCCCATCGTCTGCGCTTCACCCAACATGTATGTGTGTATGTGTGTGTGTTTTATATGCGTCAAAGAGGTGAAGGGGAAAGCCTGGGCCTCTACGACAGGGCCTCCCCAGTTCAGTCCGTGTGTGTGTGTTTAAGTGTGTGTGTACAGGAGGCCTCATTCAGACCCCTAGCAGGGGCAGTGTTGACTTATTTTTGGCCCTGGACTTCACCCAGAAACCACAGAGAGCAAGAGAGAGGCCGAGTTGAGTTTCCACAGAATTCCTCAAATAGGTAAATAGAGGGTGTGCCTGTCCCTAACCTTTTTTTTTTTTTTTAAAGGATCTGCCTGTGGACATCAAATTAGCATTCCTTCTTATTTCACGAGACGATGTGTGTTTAGTTGTGAACTTCTCGTGTCTGGCCTCGGTCCAGAGTCTCCTCTCCTCCTATTGGTGTGTTTTTGTGAAGAGGTGCGTTACCTTCAGCTCCTGCATGGTGAGCTCGGTGCCGTTCTCTTTGGCGCTCTCCATCAGGACGTCCAGAGCGTCGCTGTAATCCTTTCCCTGTGAGCACAGTGGCTTCTCTCGAATGGCTTTTTCGATGCTTTTCTGGAGGATGTCCCGTGCACGGATTCCCTGCAAACACAGAAACGCGTTAACCGTCTAACGAGCCTGCTGCTCCTTTGTGCATTCACAATCTTAAACTAAGATACAAAGAAAATCATCCTCCAAGAGCTCTGATCCAGAAACATACCTTCCTGAAGCCGCTGAACGGCAGGTCTATGGGCAGGCTGAAGAGGTTGTTCACAAAGTCCTGGAAGGTGGAGAACATGTGCTTCATTTCCTCCTCAGATATCCTGAACCCCAGCAGCACCCTCGCAGCCATGGTGAACGACAGCTTCTGGCTCTCGCTGTGGAACAAACACAAATTTAGGCTCAAACTTAAACTAAGTCATTTCTTTGCAGATGATCTCTTGGTTTATAAGTAACGTAAGAGCTGGGAGGACTTGTATCTGTTTAAACAGCTGCTGTACCTGTAGACGTTGATGGGCTCTGGGTTGGAGCTCCACACTCGGAGGCTCTCCTGGATGACCTGCTGGATTTTAGGGAGGTACGACTCCAAGGCCTCATGGCTGAACACTTTAGCAAACACCTGCAGAGACGCAAGGAGAGGCAGGTAACGTTAGCCGCACCCATAACATGATTTCATCAGAGATGAAAGGGACTGACGGATGGAGTCAGCAGAGAGCAGAAGAACAGGTTTCCTCTGACACCCATCATCACTCAGTCTGGTTTGTTTAGGGCAGAAACTAAAAGCGAAACTTTCGCACAATAAAAGCGAAATTTGGTGCAAAGTTCAGCTGCACATCAAGTCGAGACTTTTGACTGTAGATTTAGTGAACCGACTGCAGAGGAAGCTGTTCCTCAGTCTTGGTGTGTTGGGCGTTGAGGCTGCTTGATGTTCTGCCTGAAGGAAGGAGGGTGAATGGTCTAGTTTTGCTCTGGCTCTGTATCAGCTGGTGTTTTAGCAGCTTTATCCACTCGTCACAAAGGAAATGTGACCGTTTTCCTTTTTGACTGAATACTTTGCAAAATCAGAGAAAATCCAAGTTATTTCAAGTAAATAAATGACATCATTCTTAGAGGTTCCGGGGTTTTTCTTGGAACTTTACCCCTCCCCTAAGCATTATCTTTATAGTATATATAGTTACCCTGTCCCCATATGACTACTTTCTCTTCATTATTCTCCTTCTTTCTATGTATTTGAGTTGATATTTTCTTATTTATCTCCTGATCCTCTCCCCCCTCTTTGCTCCCTTCTTTGCAGACTTAAACAATTCACAGGTTTTCCCCTCCAGTCAGCAGAAGAAAAATGACAGAAAAGAGGGAGGGGGGGCATTTAAAGTCTTTCCTGGCTGCTTGTCGTTTTTTTTTCTGTATGAATCCATCACCAGTCGTCAGTGCTGTTTGAACAAATAACATTCCATCAGATTTAACCTCCAAAACTGCTCTTAAAACAGTCCTGGGCACGGTTTAGAAGCAGCAGGATACAAATATGGTCTTTATAATAATCCAAAAACGCATCTAACCCTCTGAGCTACTAGAGGACAGAACATAAAGGTGCTGCTTGTCGGGTTGAGTTTTAAAAACAAGTCTTCGAACCATCAAGGATTCGAGACCCGCGGATTTTCCATCGCGAGGTTTGATTCAATCAGAAATCTCAGGAAGGCACTGCAGCGCATTGTGCGACTGCTACACATGGTTTACATTTTCTGCTCAATGAAACGAGACTGGAACGTCTGAACAAGCAAATTTCTCTATTGGACGTTCTGTGTAATGATTAGTGGCCGATCGAGCCCATCAGCTCCCTCTGAGAGGATCACATTCAGCCCGGGTTCAGTCACAAGTCACAGATCTGTGGTCGTCCTGCGTCAGACGGCTCCTCGTCTACAACTGTTGGTCCTTTTCAGGAGTTTTAAGGTACATTTTTAGCTGCTACGACAACTTTTTAGCAAAAAAAATCATGCTTTTTTAAAATAATCTTGGTTGAGAATGAGCACTGAGAGAGTTTAATCAGGATTCTTGGGTTCAGCTGTTTGTTTACAAGGTAAAGGAAAAGGTGGGTCTGCTTTTCCTTGTTGAATGACGAAAGAGAGGAGCTCCCATCAGGATTTGATCTCAGATCAGTGAGGGTACATGTGGTTCTTGAGGTTGATTTTTGGGCACTCATCCTCTTATTTTGTTGTCGTCTTCATTTTTTTCCTCCTTTTCTTTCTTCTCTGTTGCCCTTTAATTTCCTCTTCTCATTCCTCCCAACCCTTCATCCTTCCTCCTCCTCTTCTTCCTCCTCAGAATGAATGAACAATAGTCCAGTGAGCCGGTGCTGAGTGCACGAGTGAATTATGTCTGCACTGTATGGATACATGTATAAATCCAGTGTGTGTGTGTGTTGGGGAGTGGCTAGAGCCGATCACAGAGC